>CM061062.1:281330803-281843303 GCA_030762895.1 Sophora flavescens | reverse complement strand
ATATTTTGAAATGTTCCAACTCTTACAAGAATTTAGTCAGACTGAGTATACTCTAACAGCATGTGTGGAGAGCGGTAGATTTTAACAAGCGTCCAATACAAAACCTCTTCCACTTCAAGCTCTCCTTCTGCTCTTGCAGCATATATATCTTCACATATTGCCATCAATCTGCATCAATGAACACAGAATTTAGACACTTATAAGAACCAATGCAATCCACTTCGTATAAGCCGTCAAAACCATATATGAACATTCATCTTAAGGACAAATTTATTGGGGGAGCACCTGTCACAAGAAGGAAGGTTCTCGATAGGAATTCTCATGCGCAAGTCAGAACACTGTAATCTGATAAAACGTCCAACCGCAAGCACAAAGGTAATATACAGTCCCCAGATGCTGAACTTGCTGAGAGTTTCACCAATAATGCCCTCTATAAAGCAGCAAGGAGAGTAGATAAATGGGTATTAGTGAAGGTACTGGTCAAATTTGAGGGGAAACATGTTCTGCCTGGACTTGTGTATGGACTAAATAGGTAATGGATCCGGATTCCCTGCATTCAAAAAATCACGCATTCACGCATTTATGTGCATTAGTACCATTGGGTCAACCCTAAGCTTTCTTTCAAACATTTTTTGTGATTGATCTAATGGTACATTAATGCAAGAGTGTGTGAATGCGTGGTATTTTGAATGCACCAAATCCATTTTCATCTATTCTATTATAAAGTTTCAGTTGAACTTACGAGGAGTTTCTTCAGATACAATTATAGCCATCGGTCCTGGGAACTTCCCACATCCATGTGCATCCGAGATATCCGTATCATAAAAAGACCACCACTCTGGATTCCCACGATTAAGAACAAGGTCCCCACTAACTAGCTCCACCTGCAAAGACCTAATGCCTGTTATGATGGGAGTCATAGCTATCCTTTTCCCACTAGGAAGGAATGTAGTAGTCCAACTGAGTAAAATAAGATTAGATACAATTTTCTGGTCTTACATCAGGTACATATATTTTTAACCTTAGATTAGGTGCGACATACATACCGACTGTTCAAGAGACCGCACATCCCCGGAGCCTGTGACCCGAAAATATCTAGGGTAAATATTGAATACTCTGAAACTATTGGAAGTACCATTGAAAACTTCAGTCACTTCTGCAGATTTTGGAAGATCCTGGTCCTCTATGGTTAATTCATATTTCACTACTTCCTTTCCTTTAGGCCTGTCTCTGGTAAATTGCCAGGAGAAAGTAATGTCCATGTTCCACCTAAGGGACTTTATAAATCTAGCTTGCACAACAGGTGGAACAAGCCACAATGTACTTGCATCTGATTGGCAGCAAATTAATTGAATGTCTTTCTCATTGTATGTATTAAGATAACCCTGAGGATCCAAATTTTTGCGTGCTTCAAGCTTTTCCCAAGATATCTTCTCACACAAAGTTGTCTCAAACAATGTCAACCTTCCACTTACTGTATTTATATCAACCCGAGCGCTGGCATCCTTGATTGGGTTCGCAATGTTTGTTGGGTTACCACTGCTGTACATCTGTCCAGAAAATGTAATTTTAAAGAAATGGTGCAAAGTGAAAGTTACTATGAAGAAATAATATAGAAAAAAATTGTCATCATTATTATAATCTAGACTCTTAAATCGATCTCAAAAATGTAAAAGTAGCATTCAACAGCCTTGAGTTCTCTCTGAAAAATGTCAGAAAGGCAGATAAAGGAAGGCATTTGATTTATGTAAAATTGCATAGTTAAAGTCGAGTTTAAAGCAATATTATCCAGGTTGAACCGTTGAAGACTTGAAGTGGTACATCCCTCCCTCCAGAAAAAAAAAAAAGCATTAGGTGAAGGTAATAGTTATAGAGAAATGTTTCATCCAGGAACTAATCCAGAAAACATCCAAGGGGGCAACATATATAAAAATACACACACATACATGTAGCAAATATTTTTAGCAAGATATTTTTTATAAAAAAAATTACTACATATATATTACTAATATTACGGGTCGAGCACTCGTGCTTGTGTCAATGGAAATAGCATTTTTTGAATACAGCTGTACATTTAAAGCCATTTAAAAGCCCAGCTGTAATTGTAAAGACATTTAAAAGCCTGTCTGTAACTGTAAATATGATATTCTCTCCTTAATTAGGATAGAACAGCTGTAGGATAGGAATATATGGTAGCTTAGCTAATTTTCAGGGCTGAAAATCAGCTTGTATTTATTTGTATTGAACAATATTTATATGAGAATTCCCGGAGAGAGGAAAACACAGCTTTTAGCCTACACGTTTCTTAGTCGACATGGTATCACACTGGGTCACGATCCTAGCCTAGCCTACATCACGTCTCTGTCCTTTTGCAATTCCAGGTCCTAGTCTGCCCTAGTCCAGATCAAGTTCTTTCTTGATTGTTTTTCAGTGCATTCCTAGTTTGAAATTGGTTCTTCGTGACCAATTTTTTTTCTCAGCCTCATGTCTTCCGAAAAGTATGATGTCTTGTTGGTCTGTCTTAATGGCAAGAACTACTCAGCCTGGGCCGTTCAACTCCAGATATTTGTCATCGGTAAGGACATGTGGGGTCATATTGATGGCAGCAACCCTGCTCCTAACAAAGTCACCCACAAGGACGAGCATGCCAAGTGGGCAGTCAAGGATGCTCAAGTCAAGGACTGGATTATCGCCTCTGTCGATCCCACCATCGTCCTCAATCTTCGACCCTTCAAGACTGCAGCCCAGATGTGGGCCTATCTAAAGAAAATTTACAATCAGAATAACACGGCTAGAAGATTCCATCTTGAGCATGAAATCACGATTTTTCAACAGGACAGTCTCTCTATCTCTGAATTTTACTCTCATTTCATGAATTTGTGGGCTGAATACACAGACATAGTCTAGGAAAACTTAACTTCTGAAGGCCTTAGTTCGGTACAATCTGTTCATGAAACTACTAAACGTGATCAATTTCTTATGAAACTGCGATCTGAATTTGAAGGTATCAGGTCCAATCTAGTGAACAGAAACCCTATACCCTCTTTGGATGCATGCCTCAATGATCTGTTTCGTGAGGAACAGCGCCTTCTCACTCAAACCACCATGGACCAACACAAATTCACAAACTGCCCGAGTGGTGTATGTGTTAGAATTAGTTGGACCAGTGTGGGACGGTGTTCCTAGGATTTAGCTTATCATTCATTAATTATCTTGTAAACATGAATTGTAATCACTCCTAAGTGTATATAAATATCAAATCTACTGAGTGCTAATCACTCAAGCATTTCACAAATCCCTTAGTCTAAAATTACTTTCAAGTCTTACAACATGGTATTAAGAGCAGGTTCATTTGTCATTTGAAGGTGTTTGCTTCCGGGTCCAAAGAAAACCCTCAAAATCCCAACTTTTGTCCTCTGTTTTGACCCAAACAGCCACTGTCCAAGTTCAAAACTCACTGTCGCCGGTCACCCACTGTCCACCATCGCCAGAAAACACTTCAGAAATCCCACCTTTAGTCTCATCTGATTTTTTGGTTCCTGTTTCTGGTTGTTGCTTGCCGCCGCTGGTCTCTTTACAATCTCAGGTGTTAAGGCAGTCTCTCTGTCTGTTTTGGCTCGAATGGGTCGTCCTCAATGCACATATTGCAAACGAATGGGTCACACTCATAATACTTGTTACTCTCTTCATGGGTTTCCTCAAAAATCAGTCAATGCTGAAATGTTCAAGAAAAAATTTTCCGAAGCCGAGTACCGAGAGTATCTTCAATTGAAAGCTGCCCATCAATCTCATGGGTTTACTGCCACTGGTGTTCATGACTCCACAGCCTTCATATCTCAATCCGGTAACAATCAAAATCTTTGGATAATTGATTCAGGTGCCTCTGATCATATTGCTGGTAATCGTTCTTTATTCTCCTCGATATCTTCTCCTAAATTTCCTCACTTCATTACTCTTGCGGATGGTTCTAAGGTCAGCGCCAAAGGAATCGGTCATGTTTTAGTCACTCCTTCTATAACTTTAAAATCTGTTTTGTTTATACCTGGTTGCCCTTTTAATTTGATCTCCCTTAGTCAACTTACTCGCTCTCTAAACTGCTCAGTAACTTTTGATGTTGGTTCTTTTACTATACAGGAACGTGGTACGGGTCGGATGATTGGCGTAGGACATGAATCACATGGTCTTTATTACCTCCAATCAGCTCCTTCTGTAAGTTGTACTGCAGTCGAGTCTCCAAATCTTCTTCATGGACGATTGGGCCATCCAAGTTTGTCAAAATTGAAGCAAATGGTTCCGAATCTTGCAAAAATGTCATCATTGAACTGTGAGTCGTGTCAACTAGGCAAGCATGTTCGCTCTTCCTTTCCCAGCAAAGTTGAAAGCCGAGTTGATTATCCCATTTCAGTTATCCATTCAGATATATGGGGACCGAGTCGTGTGTCTTCTAATGGTTTCCGATATTTCGTTACCTTTATTGATGAGTTCTCTCGGTGCACTTGGGTTTTCTTAATGTAAGAACGATCCGAACTTTCGTCTATTCTCACCACTTTTGTTAATGAGGTCAAAACCCAATTTGGTAAAACAATCAAAATCCTTAGAAGTGATAATGCAAAGGAATACTTTTCTTCTGCTCTTTCTTCCTTTTTGTCATCACAGGGCATTCTCCATCAATCCAGTTGTCCTCATACCCCTCAACAGAATGGCATAGCTGAAAGGAAGAATAGACATCTTGTTGAAACTGCTCGGATCTTGTTACTCCATGCGAATGTACCTGTCCGACATTGGGGTGATGCAGTTTTGAAAGCATGTTATTTAATTAATCGGATGCCTTCATCCTCTCTTGATCATAAAATACCACATTCCGTTTTATTCCCTAAAGAGCCACTATTTCATGTCGCTCCATGGATATTTGGATGCACTTGTTTTATTCATGACTTGTCTCCAGGTCTTGATAAGCTTGCTGCACGAGCCATCAAATGTGTCTTTTTGGGATATTCCAGGTTACAGAAGGGTTACACGTGTTACTCCCCTGTGCAGAATCGTTATTTCATGTGTGCAGATGTAACGTTCTTCGAAGAAAAGTTTTACTTCTCACCATCCACAGTTGAGTCTCAGACTATTCAAGAAGTCTTTCCGATTCCGTATCTTGGTCCATCACCTTTGTCGGAATCAGTTTCGACTCTGAGAAATTCCTAATGATCCCCACTCTAGCAATCTCAAAGGTCACCCATCATATATCATCGTCGTCCACGAGTTCTTAATACAGAATTGGAAGGCACTGAAAGACCAGCTGAATCATGTCCTACTCCAGCAGATGACCCTACTACGGACCTACCTGAAGGAAACCTTGACTTGCCCATTGCTCTTAGAAAAGGTACTCGGTCTACTCAAAATCCTCATCCTATTTATAACTTCTTAAGTTACCATCGTCTCTCTCCTTCTTATTATTCTTTTGTCATCTATATCTTCCGTTTCCATTCCTAAAAATGTTTGTGAGGCACTTGATCATCCAGGATGGCGACAAGCCATGATTGATGAAATGCAGGCTTTGGAGCATAATGGTACTTGGGACTTGACTCCTCTTCCTCTGGGAAAGAAGCCCGTTGGCTGTCGATGGGTATATGCTATTAAAGTTGGGGCCAATGGACAGATCGATCGGCTCAAAGCCCGGCTTGTAGCCAAAGGTTACTCTCAGATTTATGGACTTGATTATGGAGATACTTTCTCCCTCGTGGCCAAAATCACTTCATTCGAATATTTCTTGCCATGGCTGCCATCCGTCGTTGGCCATTATATCGATTGGATATTAAAAATGCATTTCTTCATGGAGAATTAGAAGAGGAGATTTATATGGAGCAACCTCCTGGATTTGTTGCTCGGGGGAGTCCGGTTTGGTTTTGCGTGCTACGACGATCTCTCTATGGGCTGAAACGGTCTCCACGAGCTTGGTTTGGAAAATTCAGTTTAGTTATTCAAGCTTTTGGAATGAAACGTAGTGAAGCAGATCATTCAGTCTTTTATTGCTATACCTCTCCAAATAGATGTGTTTACTTGGTGGTCTATGTAGATGATATAGTCATCACAGGAAATGATCAGGAGAAAATTTCTCAGCTGAAGGAACATTTATGTAGTCATTTTCAGACCAAGGACTTGGGGAAATTGAAATATTTTCTTGGAATTGAAGTTGCTCAGTCAAAGAATGGGATTATCATCTCACAGAGGAAGTATGCATTAGACATACTTGAAGAAACTGGTATGTTAGATTGTCGACCAGTTGATAGTCCTATGGATCCGAATCAAAAATTGCTACCCAACCAGGGGGAGCCTTATTCGATCCCCGAAAGGTATCGGAGATTGGTTGGGAAGCTCATCTATCTCACTATTACGAGGCCGGATATTTCCTTTGCGGTGGGAGTGGTGAGTCAATTCATGCAATCTCCTCATAATGATCACCGGGATGCGATGATTCGAATTCTCGAGATACATTAAAAAGACTCCGGGACAAGGACTACTTTATGAAGACAAAGGAAGCACTCAAATAGTTGGATTTTGCGATGCAGATTGGCGGGATCACCCATTGATAGGCGTTCCCACTTGGGGGTATTGTGTGTCTATTGGAGGAAATCTTGTCTCGTGGAAGAGTAAGAAACAAAATGTTGTTGCAAGGTCTAGCGCAGAGGCTGAATATAGAGCTATGGTCAGAGCCACGTGTGAGCTCATTTGGATTAAACAACTTCTTGAAGAATTGAAGTTTGGAGATACTCAACAAATGAAGTTATGTTGTGATAACCAGGCAGCTCTCCATATAGCTTCCAATCCAGTATTCCATGAGAGAACTAAACATATTGAGATCGATTGTCATTTTATCTGAGAAAAAGTCCTTTCTAAAGAAGTCGCCACCGAATCATTAGCTTATCAATCGCGGCGACGTCTTTACAAAATCTCTAAGAGGACCGAGAATTCAGAATATTTGTTCCAAGCTTGGAGCATTTGATTTGTATGCTCCAGCTTGAGGGGGAGTGTTAGAATTAGTTGGACGGTGTGGACGGTGCGGACGGTGTGGACGGTGCGGACGGTGTTCCTAGGATTTAGCTTATCATTCATTAATTATCTTGTAAACATGAATTGTAATTACTCCTAAGTGTATATAAATATCAAATCTGCTGAGTGCTAATCACTCAAGCATTTCACAAATCCCTTAGTCTAAAATTACTTTCAAGTCTTACAACAGTATGCAGCACAAGCCAGGCCAAAAGGACGGGACATTAGTGCTATTCAATGTTTCTGCTGCAAAGGATTTGGTCATTATGCTTCCAACTGTCCCAAAAGATTCTGCAGTTACTGTAAAAAGGATGGGCATATTATCAAATAATGTCCCACAAGACCGCCCAGGAGATCAGCAACGGCCTTTATTGCCTCAGTTGGTTCTTCTACTGCTAGTAGCTCTGTGAATACAGCTTCTGTCCAACAAAATGCTCCTGCCACTGTTCAAACTTTGACTCCCGAAATGGTTCAACAAATGATCATTTCTGCATTCTTTGCTGTAGGACTCTCAGGTAAACCCTTTTCTACCTCTTTTCCTTGGTACTTTGACTCTGGTGCTTCCAACCATATGACAAACAATGCTCATTTCCTTACTAATGTCACCAAATATTCTAGAGATCTTAAGATTCATACTGCTGATGGCAACCATTTACCTATCACAGCCACTGGTGATATTTCATCATCTTTAACTGATGTCTTTGTCTCTCCTGACCTAACAAGTAATCTTATTTCTATTGGTCAATTAGTTGGCAATAATTGTCGGGTAGAATTCTCAAAATCTGGTTGTCTTGTGCAGGATCAACACTCAGGGAAGATGATCGCGAAGGGGCCTAAAGTTGGACGCCTTTTTCCACTCCATTTATCTTTGTCTCCATGTCTTTCCTTACCTTTTATTTCCTGTAATTCTGCTCATGTTGATTCTCACACGTGGCATAAGCGTCTTGGACATCCAAACTCCAATGTAATTCGTGATTTACTGAAATCTGGTTTTCTTGGAAATAAAGAATCACCATCTCTTCATGCAGTTTAATTTGATTGTGTTTCTTGTAAACTTGGCAAAAGTAAAATTTTACCATTTCCAACTCATAAACCAACTGTAGAATAACCTTTTGATATGATCCATAGTGATTTATGGGGGATGACACCTGTTATATCTCATGCTAATTACAAGTACTTCGTCACTTTTATTGACGATTATAGTCGTTTCACATGGATTTATTTTCTACGCTCAAAAGACGATGTATTCACTGCTTTCAAATTATTTCATGCTTATGCTCAAACCCAATTTTCTTCCAAAATTAAAATACTTCGCTCTGACAATGGGGGGGAGTACATGTCTCATTTATTTCAGGAATTCTTGCAAACAAATGGTATTGTCTCTCAAAGGTCTTGTCCTTCAACCCCTCAACAAAACAGGGTAGCTGAAAGAAAAAATCGTCATCTTCTCGATGTTGTTCGCACCCTTTGTTGGAATCTTGATGCCATCTCAGTTCTGGTGTGAAGCTCTCTCTATTGCTATTCACCTTATTAATTGCTTTCCCTCTCCATCATTGAACCATGACTCACCTTTCACTCGGTTGTTTGGTCACCCACCCACTTATTCTAATCTTCGTACCTTTGGTTGTGTATGTTATGTCCATCTTCCTCCACAAGAACGGACAAAGCGCACTACTCAATCAGTTGAATGTGCATTTCTTGTTTGTTCTCCTCACCAGAAAGGTTATCTATGCTATGATCCTAATCTACGTCGGATTCGGGTCTCTAGAAATGTCATATTTCAGGAAAATACATATTTTTTTGCTACTCACCATGACCCCCTCTCTCCCTCAATTTCTATCTGCCATTGCTTAATACCTCTTCTGCAGGACCACCATCATCTAGGCCTTTCTTGGTGTACCAACGTCGTAATCATGCCACTCCGGATCAGCCATCCGAACCTCCTAGGCCCCCTCCGGATCACTCTCTGGCTGCTGATCCAGCACCTTCCCCTGCACCAGCTCCACTACGATGCAGTTCTCGCGTTTGTAAACCTCTTGAAAAGTATGGTTTCACCTCTCCTTTATCATTGACAGTAACATTATCCTGTGTTCCTATTCCTTTTTCTTATAAACAGGCAATGGAGCATGAATGTTGGTAAAAAGCTATTGAAACAAAACTTCTAGCACTTGAAGAAAATCAGACATGGGATGTTGTTCCATGTCCTCCATCTATTAAACCTCTTGGCAGCAAGTTTGTGTTTTCTATAAAGCTTCGTTCGGATGGATCCATAGATCGTTACAAGGCTCGGTTGGTTGTTCTTGGAAATAAGCAAGAGTATGGTCTTGATTATGACAAGACCTTCGCACCTGTTGCCAAAATGACTACCGTGCGCACTGTTCTTGCTCTCGCTGCCTCTCAATCTTGGCCATTACACCAATTGGATGCCAAAAATGCATTCCTCCATGGTGACCTAAAGGAGGAAGTTTACATCAAACTTCCCATTGGTATGACAACTCCCTCATCTAATGTTGTTTGTAAACTAAAACGCTCTTTATATGGCTTGAAGCAGGTACCAAGAGTATGGTTTGAGAAATTTCGATCCACTCTTCTTGGCTTTTCATTCACTCAGAGTCAGTATGACCACTCTCTTTTTCTACAAAGAACTTCTAAAGGGATTGTGATACTTCTTGTTTATGTGGATGACATTGTGGTGACCGGTTCTGATCAAACAACTATCTCTGCAATTCAGCAGCTATTGCATTCCACCTTCCACATGAAAGACCTTGGCCAGCTCACTTACTTCTTGGGATTAGAAGTACATTATCAACCAACAGGTCTTTTTTTTAAATCAACACAAGTATATTTAATATTTGGTCCCAGTTAGCCGGTTTCACCAATGCAACTACTGTTGATACCCCCATGGAAATTAAAGTCAAATATAGTCGCGATGAAGGTGCCCTCCTTGAAGACCAAACTTTATATCGCAGGCTGGTTGGTAGTCTTATCTACCTAACCATGACTCGCCCAGACATATCATTTGCTGTCCACACAGTGAGCAGATTCATGCAATCCCCTCGGCATCTCCACCTTTCATCAGTCCATCGCATCATTCGATATCTTCTTGGCACTTCCCATCGTGGCTTATTCTTCCCCTCTTGGTTCATCACTCCAGCTCCGAGCCTACGAAGTGATGCTGACTGGGCTGGATGTCCGGACACAAGGAAGTCTACTACTTTGGTTGGTGTGTGTTCCTAGGTGATGCTCTAATCTCTTGGAAATCCAAGAAACAAGACTCGGTCTCTAAGTCGTCCACTGAATCGGAGTATCGCACCATGTCTGCTGCCTGCTCTGAGATAATTTGGTTGCATGGTATCCTTAGAGAACTTGGTTTTACTCAAGCTCAACCAACTCCATTACACGCTGACAACACCAGTGCTATACAAATTGCAGCAAATCCAGTTTATCATGAACGCATAAAGCACATAGAAGTCGATTGTCACTCTATCAGGGAGGCCTACAACCGCAGAGTTATCACTCTACCTCATATCTCCACCTCTGTCCAGCTTGCTGACATCTTCACTAAATCATTAACACGTCAGCGACACAATTTCCTAGTTGGCAAATTGATGCTTTTAGATTTACCAGCATAAATTTGAGGGGGCATGTCAATGGAAATAACATTTTTCTGAATACAACTGTACATTTAAAGCCATTTAAAAGCCCAGCTGTAATTGTAAAGACATTTAAAAGCCTGTCTGTAACTGTAAATCTGATATTCTCTCCTTAATTAGGATAGAACAGCTGTAGGATAGGAATATATGGTAGTTTAGCTAATTTTCAGGGCTGAAAATCAGCTTGTATTTATTTGTATTGAACAATATTTATACGAGAATTCCCAAAGAGGAAAACACAGCTTTTAGCCTACACGTTTCTTAGTCCGACAGCTTGTCCCTCCTTGAATCCGTCCCTGGCTATATCACCCTACGAATTTTTCTACAAATCCTCCTACCCACCTAAAGTTAATATGTCACATGTTATATATGTAAAACATTATTACATTTCTTTTCTTTTTCCAAGTAAGAGATTTGCAGGAAAATTTGTAGGAGGATATATATCATTTCTCATATTTATAAATGAGCTTCTCGAGGCAGCAAAGACATTGGCCATTATGTTGGTATCCACGAATTTTTTTTCCTTCAAAGATACGATTTTCAAGTCTTGATGTTAGTCTAGCGACAATATAGCAATTCTATGCTAAGAACTTTCTGATGTCAAACTCAGAGGAATATAGGTTAGAAACCCGTGGTCTCCTGCTGGAGAATTGTCAATTAAATAGAGATGATACTAGCTGTACAGTATCTGTTATATCTGCTACAATTAATGTGCTATAAATGCCAATCTTACAGCTAATAAAAACATAATCATAACTGTACAATTATGCAGAAATAAGGCCAACAAATCTGCTCACAATTATGCAGAAATAAGGCCAACAAATCTGCTACAATTAATGTGCTATAAATGCTAATCCTACAGCTAATAAAAACATAATCATAACTGTACAATTATGCAGAAATAAGACCAACAAATCTGCTCTAATAGTAGCTAACATCTTGGATATCAATTCAAATTATTCAGCCAAATCAAATCTGTTGACATCCCCCCTCAAATTGATGTTGGTAAGTCGACAGGCATCAATTTGCTAATTAGGAAATTATGACGCTGACGTGTAAGGGATTTTGTGAGGACGTCAGCAAGTTGAGCTGATGTAGAGACATGAGGCAAAGTGATGATTCGGTGATCATATGATTCCCGAATCGAGTGACAATCAACCTCTATGTGTTTTGTTCTTTCATGGTATACAGGATTTGCTGCAATCTGTATGGCACTTGTGTTGTCAGCATGTAGTGGAGTCGGTGTTGTTTGTAAGAAACCAAGCTCTGAAAGAAGACCTTGTAACCAGATAATCTCGAAACATGCTGCAGACATGGCCCGATATTCTGCTTCAGTAGAAGATTTAGAGACCGAGTCTTGTTTCTTGCACTTCCAGGAGATGGGAGTATCACCTAAAAACATGAACCAACCGGTTGTGGATTTTCTTGTGTCCGGCATCCAGCCCAATCGGCATCGGCCGTAGGCTTGAAGGCGTGTGGATGTACCGGTAGGAAAGAAAAGACCACGGTTGGTAGTATCTGAGAAGATATCGAATAATACGATTATCTTTGAAAGATGCAAGTGCCGAGGAGCTTGCATGAATTTGCTTTGATGGTGTGGACAAGAAAAGAAATATCAGGTCTTGTGGATGGTTAGGTAGATAAGACCACAACCAGTGCTTTGTGTAGGAAGTAGGGTCTTGTAGAAGTTCACCTTCATCTCGTCGTATTTTTACATTAACTTCCATAGGAGTGTCTACATGAGATGCATTGGTGAGGCCAGCCGACTGGATTATATCTTGGACATATTTGTGTTGATTGACATAGATGCCTTTTTCCTAAAAATGTACTTCTAGTCCCAAGAAGTAAGTAAGCCAGCCAAGATCTTTCATGTGGAAAGTGGAGTGTAACAATTGCTTAATTGTAAAGATAGCCTCTTGGTCTGATCCGGTGACCACAATATCATCCACATAAACAAGTAGTATGACAATTCCTTTTGAGGTCTTATGTATAAAAAGTGACGGATCATACTTGCTTTGTATGAAGGAAAAGCCAAGTAGTGTTGTGCGAAACTTTTCAAACCATACTCCGGGTGCCTGTTTCAAGCCATATAAAGAACGCTTGTTTGCAAACAGAATTAGGAAAAGATGAAGGCATACCGTTAGGAAGTTTGATGTAAACTTCCTCCTTGAGTCACCATGGAGGAATGCGTTCTTGACATCCATCTGGTTTATTTGCCAAGATTCAGAGGCAGCAATGGCAAGAATAGTACGTACAGTAGTCATTTTGGCCATAGGTGCAAAAGTCTCCTCATAGTCGAGACCAAATTCTTGCCTACTGCCAAGAACAACTAATCTAGCCTTATATCGATCGATTGAGCCGTCCGATCGAAGCTTGATAGTGAAGACAAATTTGCTGCCAAGAGCTTTAACAAATGGAGGACAGGGAACAACGTCCCATGTCTGATTTTCTTCTAGTGCTAGAAGTTCTGCTTGAATTGCTTCTTGCCAACATTTATGCTCCATGGCCTGGTTATAGGAAGAGGGGATCGGGACATATGCTAAAGTCGCTTTCAAAGATAAAGGTGAAGGGAAACCATACTTTTCCGGAGGTTTATGAATGCGGGTACTGCGACGTAGAGTAGCTGGTTGTTGATAACTCACGGGATCAGCAGCCAGAGATTGATCAGAAGGTGGCCTTGGAGGACGTCTTTCGTACACCAATAAAGGTTTTGGCGCAGGTTTGTCTGCAGAAAATAATGGCATAACAGAAACGTAAAGAGGGGAGTGTCTTGGGTAGTTGCAAAAAAATATGTATCTTCTTGAAATATGACATTTCTAGAAACCCGAAGCCTATGTAGATTAGGATCATAGCACATAAAACCTTTTTGGTGGACTGAGTAACCAAGGAAAGCACATTTAACAGATTGAGTTGTGAGCTTTGTGCGTTCATGTGGGGGAAGATGGACATAACACACACAACCGAAAGTGCGGAGACTGGAATAGGTGGGTTTGGGGCCAAATAATTGGGAGAAAGGAGAATCATTGTTTAATGATGGAGAAGGCAATCGATTAATAAGGTGGACAGCAGTGGAGATGGCTTCACACCAAAAACGAGATGGCACAAAGGAGTCCAACATAAGAGTTCGGACCACATCAAGAAGGTGTCGGTTTTTCTTTCTTTACTACCCCATTTTGTTGGGGTGTTGAAGGACATGACCTTTGAGATAAGATGCCATTTTCTTGGAAGAACTTTTGAAATAAATTAGATGTGTATTCCCCCCCATTATCAGAACGCAGAATTTTAATTTTGGAGGAAAATTGGGTCTCAACATAGGCATGAAAATTTTTTAAAGCGGAGAATGCTTCATCTTTAGATCTTAAAAAAATAGACCCATGTGAACCGACTATAATCGTCAATAAAAGTGATAAAATATTTGTAATTAGCATGAGATATAACAGGTGCTATTCCCCATAAATCACTATGGATCATATCAAAAGGTAGGGGTGGACAGTGGTCGGTTTCGGGCGGTTTCGGGCCAAAAAATCCCAAACCGACCAAAACCGATTATAACAATATGAAGCCCGTCGTCATCCGTTTGGGGAACGGTTTGGTCGGGTGACGGTCGGGTACCGGTCGATTTGGCCAGTTTTCAGACAAAATAAAAATAAAAAACAGAGAGACAAACCCATAAAGTTATAAACCCAAAAAGAAGAAGGGGAACAAGAACATAACCGAGAAAGATCAAAAGTTTTTATTTAATATTCAAACTTTTAAAAAAAAAAATCAAACTTTAAAAAAAACACTTATTCTTGGCAGATCTTCTTTGTTTGCACTCCATAGTTCCTTGTCACAGATCTTTCTCTCTGTTCTTCGCCCCTTGTCCATAGATATGTCCACCTCGCAACCCAGAGGAAGCTTGATCGAAATCTTCCATTTCATGCGGTGGGGCTGGGCCGGAGAGTGGGGCTGGACGCGGTGGTTGTGCAAGCTCCACGATGGTTGCGGCTCTATGAGTTTCGTGCGGCGGTTCCGGAGGTCTCTGCACGATGTTGGTGCCGCGGTTGATGGCTTCGCGTGTTTGATGGTGCAGAATGAGAGAGGATAAGAGTTGGAAGAGAGCGGAGACTATAGTTGGTGGAAGCAAAGTGACGTTGGTGCTGGCCGAGAGAGAGAAGAAGGGACTGGTTGGCGTCTGTTAGAGAGAACCGGAGAAAGAGACTATAAGAGAAAGAGAAATTGCATAAGGGTTTGGGTAATGTTACAGAGAACGACAAAGAGAAAGAGTGAGAAATGTAGAAAGTGATTAATTAATTAAGAGAGAGAAACTTGGAACGGGAACTGAGAAAGTAGCACATAGTATTCAATTTTGAATGCTTGGCAGCTTTCAAACTTTTTAGTCTTTACTTTCCCAATACATTTAACTTCCCCATGCACTATGAAAGAGAAAGACTGAAACGCAAGTAGTATTAAAGGGGTGGTCGATTCCGGGCGGGGACGGCAAAAATTTTAGTAATCCAAACCCGCCCGAAGGAAACCATGTACAACCGAAAAAGGAACCCGTTGACCAGCTAGCCCAAACCAATCCGCCCATTTGCTCTTTTCTTCTGACGGGTTTATCGGGTTCCGGTCGGGTCGTCTTTTTTGTCCAGCCCTATCAAAAGGTTGGGTTTCATGTGATTGATGAATCGGAAATGGTAGAATTTTACTTTTACCAAGTTTACATGAGTTACAGTCAAACTGGACAGTACTAAGAGAGGGTGGAATTTTATTACCAAGAACACCAGATTTCATCAAGTCATGAAGTACATAAGAGTTTGGGTGACCAAGACGCTTATGCCATATTTGGAAATCAACTTTAGCGGAATTACAAGAAACAAAAGGTAGGAAAGTACATGGAGACAAAGGGAAAAGACGTCCAACTTTAGGCCCCTTCGTGATCGTCTTCCCTGAGTGTTGATCCTGCACAAGACAACCAGATTTTGAGAATTCAACCCGACAATCATTGTTGTTAGAATTAGTTGAACGATGTGGACGGTGCAGACGGTGTGGACGGTGTTCCTAGGATTTAGCTTATCATTCATTTCCTTGTAAATTGTAAATTGTATTTACTATTGAGTGTATATATATATATCAAAGTATGATGAATAAAATAACTCAAGCATTTCACAAACACTTGTCTAAATTATCTCCAAGTTATTCAATATAGTATCAAGAGCAGGTTCATTTGTCCTTTGAAGGTTTCTGCCTCTGGTCCAGCAGAAATCTTGTACCGTCAACCTTTATCCTTTTACGAAGTCTTCTGCCTCTGGTTCAACTGTCCTTCAACCTTCCTCTATTTTTCAAACAACATTGTCCCAACCAAAAACCACCTCTCAAGATCAAAAGTCATTTCGAAAGTCACTGTCTCGACCAACCCAGTCTCCACCATCGTCGGAAATAGCCTCAGAAGTCTCCGACCGGCCTTCCCACCAAGCGACGTCGCCGGATAAAGTGCCACGCGCCGCCACGCGCATCCACGCGCCGCCGTCTTCCGGGCACGTGTATCTCACGCGCCACACTCCGGTCGCCGGAAAACCACCGCGACCACCCAGAACCGTTCGCCTCGACCTCCTCTGTCTGTCTAGCTGGTCAAAATTCACTTTTTCTGTTGTTTGGAAAGTGGGTCTCTTGCCTTTAGTCTCCTCTGAATTTTTGGTTCCTGTTTCTGGTTGTTGCTTGCCGCCGGTGGTCTCTTTACAATCTCAAGTGTTAAGGCAGCCTCTCTGTCTGTTTTGGCTCGAATGGGTCGTCCTCAATGCACATATTGCAAGCGAATGGGTCACACTCATAATACTTGTTACTCTCTTCATGGGTTTCCTCAAAAATCAGTCAATGCTGAAATGTTCAAGAAAAAATTTTCCGAAGCCGAGTACCGAGAGTATCTTCAATTGAAAGCTGCCCATCAATCTCATGGGTCTCATCACACCTCGGTGTTCATGACTCCACAGCCTTCATATCTCAATCCGGTAACAATCAAAATCTTTGGATAATTGATTCAGGTGCCTCTGATCATATTGCTGGTAATCGTTCTTTATTCTCCTCCATATCTTCTCCTAAATTTCCTCACTTCATTACTCTTGCGGATGGTTCTAAGGTCAGCGCCAAAGGAATCGGTATGTTTCAGTCACTCCTTCTATAACTTTAAAATCTGTTTTGTTTATACCTGGTTGCCCTTTTAATTTGATCTCCCTTAGTCAACTTACTCGCTCTCTAAACTGCTCAATAACTTTTGATGTTGGTTCTTTTACTATACAGGAACGTGTACGGGTCGGATGATTGGCTTAGTACATGAATCACATGGTCTTTATTACCTCCAATCAGCTCCTTCTGTAAGTTGTACTGCAGTCGAGTCTCCAAATCTTCTTCATGAACGATTGGGCCATCCAAGTTTGTCAAAATTGAAGCAAATGGTTCCGAATCTTGCAAAAATGTCATCATTGAACTGTGAGTCGTGTCAACTAGGCAAGCATGTTCGCTCTTCCTTTCCAAGCAAAGTTGAAAGCCGAGTTGATTCTCCCTTTTCAGTTATCCATTCAGATATATGGGGACCGAGTCGTGTGTCTTCTAATGGTTTCCGATATTTCATTACCTTTATTGATAAGTTCTCTCGGTGCACTTGGGTTTTCTTAATTAAAGAATGATCTGAACTTTCGTCTATTCTCACCACTTTCGTTAATGAGGTCAAAACCCAATTTGGTAAGACAATCAAAATCCTTAGAAGTGATAATGCAAAGGAATACTTTTCTTCCGCTCTTTCTTCTTCCTTTTTGTCATCACAGGGCATTCTCCATCAATCCAGTTGTCCTCATACCCCTCAAATGAATGGCATAGCTGAAAGGAAGAATAGACATCTTGTTGAAACTGCTCGGACCTTGTTACTCCATGCGAATGTACCGTCCGACATTGGGGTGATGCAGTTTTGACAGCATGTTATTTAATTAATCGGATGCCTTCATCCTCTCTTGATCATAAAATACTACATTCCGTTTTATTCCCTAAAGAGCCACTATTTCATGTTGCTCCACGGATATTTGGATGCACTTGTTTTATTCATGACTTGTCTCCAGGTCTTGATAAGCTTGCTGCACGAGCCATCAAATGTGCCTTTTTGGGATATTCCAGGTTACAGAAGGGTTACAAGTGTTACTCCCTGTGCAGAATCGTTATTTCATGTGTGCAGATGTAATGTTCTTCGAAGAAATGTTTTACTTCTCACCATCCACAGTTGAGTCTCAGACTATTCAAGAAGTCTTTCTGATTCCGTATCTTGGTCCATCACCTTCTCCTTTGTCGGAATCAGTTTCGACTACAGAAATTCCTAACGATCCCCCACTCAAGCAATCTCAAAGGTCACCCATCATATATCATCGTCGTCCACGAGTTCTTAATACAGAATTGGAAGGCACTGAAAGACCAGCTGAATCATGTCCTACTCCAGCAGATGACCCTACTACGGACCTACCTGAAGGAAACCTTGACTTGCCCATTGCTCTTAGGAAAGGTACTCGGTCTACTCAAAATCCTCATCCTATTTATAACTTCTTAAGTTACCATCGTCTCTCTCCTTCTTATTATTCTTTTGTGTCATCTATATCTTCCGTTTCCATTCCTAAAAATGTTTGAGGCGCTTGATCATCCAGGATGGCGACAAGCCATGATTGATGAAGTGTAGGCTTTGGAGCATAATGGTACTTGGGACTTGACTCCTCTTCCTCCGGGAAAGAAACCCGTTGGCTGTCGATGGGTATATGCTATTAAAGTTGGGGCCAATGGACAGATCGATCGGCTCAAAGCCCGGCTTGTAGCCAAAGGTTACTCTCAGATTTATGGACTTGATTATGGAGATACTTTCTCCCCTGTGGCCAAAATCACTTCTGTTCGAATATTTCTTGCCATGGCTGCCATCTGTCGTTGGCCATTATATCAGTTGGATATTAAAAATGCATTTCTTCATGGAGAGTTAGAAGAGGAGATTTATATGGAGCAACCTCCTGGATTTGTTGCTCAGGGGGAGTCCGGTTTGGTTTGCAGGTTACGACGATCTCTCTATGGGCTGAAACAGTCTCTACGAGCTTGGTTTGGAAAATTCAGTTCAGTTATTCAAGCTTTTGGAATGAAACATAGTGAAGCAGATCATTCAGTCTTTTATTGCTATACCTCTCCAAATAGATGCATTTACTTGGTGGTCTATGTAGATGATATAGTCATCACAGGAAATGATCAGCAGAAAATTTCTCAACTGAAGGAACATTTATTTAGCCATTTTCAGACCAAGGACTTGGGGAAATTGAAATATTTTCTTGGAATTGAAGTTGCTCAGTCAAAGAATGGGATTATCATCTCACAGAGGAAGTATACATTAGACATACTTCAAGAAACTGGTATGTTAGATTGTCGACCAGTTGATAGTCCCATGGATCCGAATCAAAAATTGCTACCCAACCAGGGGGAGCCTTATTCTGATCCTGAAAGGTATCGGAGATTGGTTGGGAAGCTCATCTATCTCACTATTACAAGGCCAGATATTTCCTTTGCAGTGGGAGTGGTGAGTCAATTCATGCAGTCTCCTCATAATGATCTCTGGGATGCAGTAATTCGAATTCTGAGATACATTAAAAAGACTCCAGGACAAGGACTACTTTATGAAGACAAAGGAAGCACTCAAATAGTTGGATTTTGCGATGCAGATTGGGCAGGATCACCCATTGATAGGCGTTCCACTTCAGGGTATTGTGTGTCTATTGGAGGAAATCTTGTCTCGTGGAAGAGTAAGAAACAAAATGTTGTTGCGAGGTCTAGTGCAGAGGCTGAATATAGAGCTATGGCTGTAGCCACGTGTGAGCTCATTTGGATTAAACAACTTCTTGAGGAATTGAAGTTTGGAGATACTCAACAAATGAAGTTATGTTGTGATAACCAGGCAGCTCTCCATATAGCTTCCAATCCAGTATTCCATGAGAGAACTAAACATATTGAGATCGATTGTCATTTTATCCGAGAAAAAGTCCTTTCTAAAGAAGTCGTCACCGAATCTGTTAGCTCTAATGATCAACTGGCAAACATCTTTACAAAATCTCTAAGAGGACCGAGAATTCAGAATATTTGTTCCAAGCTTGGAGCATTTGATTTGTATGCTCCAGCTTGAGGGGGAGTGTTAGAATTAGTTGGACGGTGTGGACGGTGCGGATGGTGTTCCTAGAATTTAGCTTATCATTCATTTCCTTGTAAATTGTAAATTGTATTTACTATTGAGTGTATATATATATCAAAGTATGATGAATAAAATAACTCAAGCATTTCACAAACGCTTGTCTAAATTATCTCCAAGTTATTCAATATAAAATAACTCAAGCATTTCACAAACACTTGTCTAAATTATCTCCAAGTTATTCAATAATTGTCAACTAATTGACCAACAGAAATAAGGTTATTAGTAAGACCAGGGAAACAAAAACATTGGTTAACGATGAGGAAATATCACCAATTGTTGTGATTGGTAAACTATTGCCATCAGCAAGTATGAATTTGGAGATTACCGAGGTATTTTGTGATGTTTGTAAGAGTATTAGTAGTGTTGGTCATATGATTGGATGCCCCAGAGTCAAAATACCAAGGAGAACATGAAGTAGAAGGTTTACCTGAAAGTCCTAAAGCAGAAAAAGCAGAAATTATCATTTTTTGGACCATTTCGGGGGTCAAGTTTTGTGCAGGAGCAGAAGCATCTTGAACCGCAGAACCAGTGGTAGAAGAACCAACAGAGGCAGTATATGCTGTTGCGGGTTTTCTTGGTGGTCGGATAGGACATTCCTTAATGATGTGGCCATCTTTTTTGCAGTAATTGCAGAACTTTTTAGGACACTGTGAAGCAAAATGTCCAAATCCTTTGCAGCAGAAACATTGGACAACACTCATGTCGCGTCCTCTAGGCTTGCCTTGGACAGCATATGCAGCTGGAAGAGAGGCTGATTTCCGTTGTTCCATGGTTGTTTGAGTTAGGAGACGTTGTTCTTCACGAAGAAGTTCATTAAGGCATGCATCCAAGGCGGGAACAGGAGCCCTATTCATGAGGTTGGACCAAATACCCTCAAATTCAGGTCTCAATTTCATAAGGAATTGATCTCTTTGAGTAGTTTCATGAACTTTCTGCACTGCACTTTGATTTTCAGCAGACAAATCCTCATAAACAATGTTAGGGTATTCAGCCCAAAGATTCATGAAATAAGAATAAAATTCAGAAATTGATAGACTATCATGTTGAGATATGGCAATGCCATGTTCAAGCTGGAACCTACGAGCAGTGTTATTTTGGCTATATATTTTCTTCAGATAGACCCACATCTTAGCTGCAGTGTTGAATGGTCTGAGGTTGAGAACAATAGTGGGATCAACAGACCCTATGATCCATGTCATGACTTGAGCATCTTGGACTTCCCACTTGACATAGCCAGCCTTCTGCTTCTCTTTGTCAGGAGTAGTACTGGTACCATCAACATGTCCCCAAAGGTCCTTACCTTTGACAAAGATCTCGAACTGAAATGCCCAGGCTGGATAGTTCTTGCCATTAAGGCGAACGAACAAGACATCATACTTTTCAGTAGACATGAGACTGAGAATAAATCACAAGGAAGAAAACGCAGAAGGGACAAGGGACAAGAGGTAACTAGGAGAGACTTGAGAGAGAAAAAAAAAGGACTATGATTCGGACAGAGCTAGGTTAGGATCGCAACCTAGACTGATACCATGTCAAGCTCAGAGGAATATAGGTTAGAAACCCGTGTCCTCCTGCTGGAGAATTCTCAATTAAATAGAGATGATACAAGCTGTACAGTATCTGTTATATCTGCTACAATTAATGTGTTGTAAATGCTAATCCTACAGCTAATAAAAACATAATCATAACTGTACAATTATGCAGAAATAAGGCCAACAAATCTGCTCACAATTATGCAGAAATAAGGCCAACAAATCTGCTACAATTAATGTGCTATAAATGCTAATCCTACAGCTAATAAAAACATAATCATAACTGTACAATTATGCAGAAATAAGGCCAACAAATCTGCTCTAATAGTAGCTAACATCTTGGCTATCGATTCAAATTATTCAGTCAAATCAAATCTGTTGACATCTGAAGGATTTTTTGGGCTGGCGTTTTAAGTAAAGGCTGTTGAATACGTTTCTCAAATATAGGAAAAGTATTAACTTTGAAAAATAATAATAAAATTGGAGCAAACCACTCAGCTTGATAATTTCAATAAGCTAGCTAAGCTAGCATAGATAACAGGCATATAGACCATCACAATGATTCAGGCAAGAGAAGCAATGCTGCTGATTTTTCATATTTGGAGGAATTACACTGACCTCCATTGATGTTTATCATACTCGGCACCCCTCTTATCTCATAATATATACTGATTTCCTTTGATGTTTATATTATCATTACACTAATACTTTTATTTGAAGTTTATGTTGTTTTTACACTTACCTCCCTTGAGGTTGATATTATCATTACACTTACACTCCTTACAACATAAACCTCAAGGGAGAGCAATGCAATATCTGAAATAAGAGGGATATTGAGTTCTTTGAAAGTAAGTTGTGAAAGGAAATTGATTCTATAAATTGAAAATGTACTTATCTTTCTCTCATGTACACACACAAAAGAGATATTTACTTCATCCAGATTTTCAAACTTAAGTCATTCCCATAAGATTTTATTGATTACTTAATGTGGAAAGGGGTTTCAGAATTAGATAAAATGAGATTCATAATTGGAGTATTTTATTCTTACCAGCATAGGAGCCCATATGACACACATTAACACAAAGAATAAACATATCCCATTGCAGAACTTTGTCATTTTTGTTTGCTTTTCTCCGTGTTGGTGGTTGACTCTATTCAAATCCACATCGCATTTGACAAGAAACAAGCTTGCATGAATATCTTCCAACTAGAAAGAAAGTTAAAATCAGACAAAATAGGGAAACGAACACACACCGCCTTACAGTGCTAGTAAGGGGATGTTACATAGCTAAGAAAATACCAAGTCTGCATGATGATGCAATACGAGTTACAAATCAAAGTCACTCAATGCAAAGAGTCATTTACAGTAACACCACCGCATCAATGTTAATATACTGGTTCAAAAATAGCGTCCAACTTTAGTTCAGCTGTATGTTTGTGAAAGCTAATAATAAACATGAATTATAATAAGATACTGCTTTAACTCAAGCCTATGACTGTTTATTTGCATCATTGGCTAACAATATAGGTGAAGTGGACTAGACACTAATGATCTCTGAACTGCACATAAATCTCATATTGCAAGGTGAGCAAGCTTCCTGTAAAACTAGAAGAGAAAGGAGAAAACATAAAAATAGAAAAAGTGTGCCCTCTGTCACAGTGGTTCTGATTTTATAATAGGGAAATAGAGCTTGCTCAGCAAGCTTAACAGCTGTAATATCAGTTTGAAATAAAGGAGTGGCTAAGCTAACTATGGTAGATAAGACTTAACAGTTATGAGTAACTAAGGTGACATCTTTGTTTATTCTCAAATACATGTTTGAGATACAATGTTTGCTTACGAACATTTCTTTTGATGCTGAAGTGCTGTGAAGTCGTATAAAAATCACTTACATACTTAGATGGAAGAGAGGAACAAAATAAATTTTGTAATCACAGATTAAAATCAATTATTTAATGAACCTGAGGAAATTATAAGGTCCAAATTGTAGAGGTTGCTGACTCTTTAGATTTGGACGACCATGCAATCCCTGAAACTCTAATGAGGAGTGTGCTTCCGTATTCTGTTTCTGTTGTTATTCCATCGTAACTGCTTATATTTAAAGACTTTCCTTCTTTTTCTTTCATACTTCCTAGACAAGTATTTGGTTAACCAAAATTGCCCATCTTTGTCTCAGTTGTAAAGTCTTTCAGTGCCATGTTTTGCCCACTTTCTAATTTCTTTTACAAAATAAAACCCTCACTGATCAACATTAATTTCATTTCACTTTCACAAAGAAAATCTAATATAAGCTACTCGAATATATGGATCTAGCTTCATTATAGGTTAATGAAAGTTAAACAACATGTCAGAAACTGATGAGGAGAAAAATTAGCTTATGTGGATCAACGGTGTCAGTACTATTCACTATTGTAGTTGATGCGAGACTCCTGGCTTTATTGATTCAAAATGACATTTCCAGATTTTCAGCAGATAGTTAATAATGAGCATATGTTCTTCTCCAAGTGTTCAAGAATAGCCAAACAAGAGGTACTATATTAATATGCGAATAGCATACATAACTCACAGCAGCAGTAGAAAAATAAATTTCATGAAGAAACAATATAGAGACTGTTGACTGTTGAGGACATACCTTCAGCCAGTCATACATAGTCAAAGATGTTGTTGTGCAAGACCAATCTAACACGCATCTCAATTCATAAAGGAAAGGTACAGCACGATACAGCCGAAAACCCAAGACATTAATTCGTGAAACACAACTGGTCAAAAACTGCCTGTACAACATGCTTTTGTGTGGAATCCCAAAATGAATTTGTATGGCTTGCAAAACCAGAGAAATTGCTTTTGTGAGATAAATGGCACGGAGTGCTAGTCTTCCAGAATATCTGTGAAGAGGATCCATGTCCCAAGCATATTTTGTGACTGAATACGTGAAGAGAACGAGGTTGAACAAGTAGAAAATAACTTTTCCGGTTGCAAATGAACAGAGGTATATAATGCGATCGAGCACGATCAAGAAAAAGACAACCTGCATGATAAAGTTCTTTTGCTGAGTAACAAGCCAGACATATGAATTTACTATCAATATGACAGACTCGAAAATGGATGGATCTTCAATATGCGTGATACAAATAAGGCATTGGAAGTCCCCAAAAAAAAAATTTACCATTAGAACTACCACAAAATCTTCTGGGAACTGATCTTCAAGCTGATAGACTTCAAGAAACTCACTGTTAGCTTTCATAACTGACTGATAGAAAATGGCAATTAAGAAGAAAACAGCCAAATCAGCTCCAAAGATGTAAGCATACAGATCAATTTCCCTTTTCCACCACCAATGACAGAAAGTATTCGATATGGAAACCCAATTTCTTTAAAAATACCAGCGTGCTGAGCTCTTCTAATCTCATTGGATACATCTGCTGCTGGAGTTAATGAGCTGTACCATTCATCAGCAGTAAATTCAATTGGAGGGGAGGCATATAACACCTCAAAGACAACAAGACACAAATTCTCATTCTCTTCACTTTTTTCAATGCTCTGTATACGAACCCTACTTGCTGATTGCAAATTAAAAAGGCCCTCTTTGCATCTCCTACCATGGAAGATCTTCAGTAACTTATTAATTCTTGATTCAATTTTCCTTGGTTGAATTCCCTCTTTAGGCCACGAGTTAACTTCCATAGAAAGCTGCACAAAGTAAGGGGGAGTTTCTGCACCCCATGTTAATGATTTCCAGTACCAACAGAGGCTTCTGATCAACATTTTCAGTACATTTTTCAGAGGTAAAAATAGTCTCTGTAATCTCTCTTGGCAGGTGGAGCACTTTACATCCCCCATGTAGCTCTGATTTCTTCTCTTAAGAAAGCTGAGATCTGCAGAAACTGTCCAACCACCATCCTTCACAGTTATGGAGGTTTGCAAGAGAGTAAATATATACACCAGAAAGAAAGGTACGTTGGTTGTCACAAAAAATGATCTTGTTTTTTTTACAGGAAATCCTAATTCTTGAAGTAAGCTCACATGGAATTCAAAATCACAGTGTTGAATGATGATTTGATATAAATACTGAAGCAAAATGCACACCTCAGTATAAATTAGCATAATAACCCAGAATATGTAACTTGGGCCAGTATTTTGACAGAGAGCATATAAGAAGAGAGCTGCCAGGTAGATCACAGAAAGCAAACTGAAGTACCATAGATATATTAGAATAAAGCAGCAATAGCAAACAACATCATTATTCGACCTCATTCTAGACCACATGTAACGCAAAATAATACCAATTCGGAGGCAAGCAGTATCAGGAACAGTATGCTCATGAACAGAGTGTGTGGAAAATGTAGGCTCCAGAGGTTCTGCTCCCATATTCTGATTCTCAATCTCATAGTATACCTCATCCTCCGAAGAATCTTTATTTGACTCTAGTTTTTTATGTTCGATTTTCAGATAGTTCATTAGATTGTTAACTGCCACGTTTCCAAGAGACTGCACTTGAGATACTCCATTCCCTATGAGACGTACAGCTGAAATTAAAGGATTTTTCCTGACTGGAATTTTATAGCGACTGCTTGTTTCCAAATCCAAAAAATCATTGCTACTAGTTCTTTCCTTCACCTCAACAATTCCATGAGGAGAATCCATTGGCTGCATCCAATATTCTGGCACCAATGGATTTCCAGATTTTTCATTCATTAAAGATTCTTTCATGTCATGAGGACCTATTGTCTCCATAATATCAATATCTTGCTTCCTGAATTCATTTCCCCCATGCAAATCTAGGGAAGAGTTTTCTCTCTCTCTTAGACTATCACTTTCAAGTGAAGGATTACTACAGTTTGCATCTGTGCTCACATTATGAAGCTGACTTTGAAGGTTTAGCATCTCTGATTTCATCTTTTCTACCTGCAAACTTCGGAGATTCTTCAGCTGTGCAGCCTTACGTATGTGCTGCAGCTGAGCTGTCTTCCAAGCAGCTTTCTTCTCCTGCTGTCGCAGTATTGCACCAATCTGCTCTTTTTCGAGATATTTTGAGACATAATCAAATTCTGGAAATGAAAACATGTATGACTGTAGTGATACCAACATGAATATGATGATTTCCACAAGTGCTGATCTAGATGTGATTCGAAACCCATAATCATACTTGTGAAATCCAACCAATTCATTGATACATTCTATTGAACCACATTTAATCTCATTAAAGTCACCAACAAAAGGAGATTGATAAGCAAGAGACAAGACTATAAGAACAAAATTGTACATCCTCAAAAACCTAAAAATTGTATTTCCCTGCTTTAGTATTTTAAGCCTCTTTCGGAAGAAAATCAGAGCAAAACCAAGGTAGCCAAGATGCAGAATGTCATATTCAAGAGTTCCTGTTATCAAAATCAACGAAAGAACGAGATCTAGCAAGTGACAGTAACAATAAAGCCTCAGGTGGTCGAGAAATGTCCAGTATCCTTTTGTTTCAAATGAAAGATCACTAAGTACAGATGCAGACTTCCATTGAGAGAGTACTTTTTGATACAGCTCTACCCCAGTTAGAGATGAATGGTCAGCACGGAATTTGAAACATGAAAGCATGAAAACCCCATAATAGCTAATAAGCATACGAGGATCATCAACAATAATTCCTGCAGTTAAAACATTGAACGTGAAGTTATTTGGTAAAAGTTATCACATGACAAATATTACAAGTATCCAGTCCTAAGTTATAAATATTTTGTACTGAAAAAAACCCCTTAGTGTTAGCTATATGTGATTAACATTAACCACACGATTATACTTGATACCCAATCATCCGAACACACACACACACACACACACATTGAATGGAGATACCTAGCCTACACTTTAACACGCACATTTAATGGAGAGATACCTAGCCAACACTTGTTGCAGTAGCTAAAATATATATCTGATACTCTCCAACAGTCATGGCAAGGCACTTGTTCTCCGCTCTGTTGTTTCGTAAAAGTGAGGTGCATCCAGATAGCCAAGTATTCAACAATGACAATGGAAGCAAATAGAAAAACAAAAACATGCCATAATTTTTTAATAACTAGCCGATGTAGAAGAATACAAGCAGCAAGTGATGCTATATAGAGCAAGGAGATGGCATTCAACAAAGCAAAGCTAGCAAGAAGCAAGACAATCATGTTGATTTCAAGACCAAATAAATTGAATATATTCTCTATCCAGAACTTCAGAGATACTTTCAAAACAGTCTTCTGCATCTCCAACCTCTCTTTTCTCAAAGAAAGAATCCGCTTTCTGTTCCACTTAAAGCTATCCTTCGAACTCTCCCAGAAATGAAAGTGTCGAGATATTTTGCCACTGTCTCTTTCAAGCCCTGAATCTGGCCCTTGGGATAATGCAGGATTTATTGTTGGCCATGAACGACTCTTTGCACCTCGTTTAATTGTTGAAGTAGGATTTTCCAGTTGTTTGCTTTCTTGGGTACAGGCAGTTGTTTCATTAGGAACTTCTACTGGGTTGAACAGAGGACAAGGCTCATTCCATTTTCCTCCATTTCCATTAACATGTCGCATCTTTTCCAACCAACGAAAAACATTGTATTGAAGTATACATGCTATGATAACCACAACCTTTCCCCTTAACCCTGACTCTAAACCTCTGAAACCAGGCTCATACAACTGTAAACCCATAAATAAGGATAATCGGGAGTGTTCTTGACCAGGGAACATCTCAGCTTGATCTCCCCATATCTGGAAAAGATAGTCAACCATTACAAGAAGTCCTGAATAAACTAGAAATACTTTGGCAGGGGTCTGAGAAGACTTTGGTAATCTTGAACAATTAATTAAACCAAGAAGATACAGGAAACCAAATGCACTTATAGGTGATAATGATGCATAAAACAAAGCAAGAGATAATATTTTCTCAGTATGCCGAACCAGAAGGCGTCTGGCAAAAGCACAAGATCCTATTTCTAGTGCATCATAGTCACTTGATCCAGAACTTTTGCTCTGCCTCTTTTCATAGTTATATAGTTGCATCACTACCAATACAGCCAAGGATTCCCAAATGTTTTGCGACATTGAAGCTGCTGGGTCATAGCCAAATGCAGTTTGAAGATCAATGATCCTGGGAAACCACATCTTTGAGCTGGAAAAGACACCAATACTGTAAATGGAGACAAACACCATTACAGCATACATTTTCATAGGATACCAAAGATGCTTTCTTGTTTGTCCTGCAAGTTGTCTTCCACTTATCCACAATAGAAGAAAGAATAAGTAGCCAAATGAAGCATAGTTGGGTGTGCAAAGGTATACGCTGAAGAGAATTGTCAGGAAGGAAATGTATTTGCCACATGATCGATAAACAGAAAGGAAATTGCATCTTATCACATTCAAATATGATATCATCTTCCTCTCTGAATAATTAAAGAGAATGGTTAGAATATTTTCATCCAGTAATGGAACATTTCTGGCTAAATATGTAGCTTAAACCAATCAAGCGAAAGAAGGGAAAATATTAATCTAAACACAAGAAATTTAATTGGCAAAATAATTTGGTGTATAGTTAATATTTACTGGAGTTGTACCTTGAGTTCCCTGTCCCTCACTAGATCTTGGACTGTAACCGGATAAACGAGCAGGTTTGATCAAGCCAGCCCTCAAGATACTAAACCCAACAGGAGGGCAAGATGTGCGCCGCACAATAGCTGAAAATAGAAGGAGTGTTTGGAGCCCATGATTGTGAATTGCACAGAAGCAAGCGAGAACTGATATTTTGAAGAAATCCATTGAATGAGTATGATTAAGAAGGCCTGCAACATTGACAAGAAGAATGATAATATGACAAAATGGAATGACTTTGTTGAAGGCGACAGAAAGCTTACATTTACATCACAAAAGTGCAAACAGATGTCCCGTAGGCCATAGGCGTAAAAAGGTTATTCTTACATATAAAAATATTACCTAATTGTGATAGAATTTGAAAAGTATAAGAACCCCTGTGCTCCAAAGTTTTGGAGATCAGATCAAGTTGAAGAATGAACTGGATTGCAAACTGTGCCTCACATAAAAGGATAGTAGCTTGGCGTAATTTACAAGTGATTGCATGGCTTAAAAGATAAATTAAAAAGAAAATCACTGCATGCAGAAAGAGTAAGTAGTTAGTAAATTAGGAATACTACAGCTCTCAAAATACTTTAAAGACAAAGTTTAAATTTGATCAACAACCAGTATAAATATCCGAACACTATAAATAAACAGAAGTACCGCATTATTATAGTAACTCATGTTTTTTCACTTGATTTAAAAAGTTGATTTATTTAAAAAACGGGTGGAATAATGGTGGATCAAACTTTAATCCTAGAAATAATGATGACATAAAGAGTGGGCTGGGCGGACATCTTATGCTTTCAGAAAATACAAACAAGAACAATTCCTTATTAGCAGTATGTTAATAAATAAATATGAATGTGAATAAATAACAAAGGAGGAGATTGTTAGCCATTGAACTTACTATATGCCGCATGAATGAGACCAGGTCTAATTGCAATAAGAAATATCAATATCAGTACTACAGCATGTGAGCACTTGCGTATTCCCCATGCTATTGTAGCCACAACTAATACTGTAGTCTCTTCTCCCTCTGGAAATTTGACAATAACAACAACAAAAAACAAACAATAAAGACTTTTTATCATAGGCAAGTAAAAGGTTTTCTTTTATATTAAAGAAACATTCTGCTGTATATGTCTATGTTACATATTCCAGGACATTAAAGGAGTATTCTTTTACTTTTTTCTACTACAATTTCGTAATAACCATATTTTACAAAAGATAGCTGAAGGATCAAGATGATATACTTGAATATGAAAACTGAATACTTTTACTTGTATATTATTGAATAGGAGTACAAGATATATATATACTTGACTCTAGATTTGATTCCTAGAACAGTAAAAGTCTATACTAAGTCCTAGGAGAAATAGACAATGAATCATAAGAATACAATGGATGGGACTCCACCGTCCACACCGTCCACATAAATCCACCGTCCATATATTAATTATATTCAACAACCGTCCACACCGTCCACATAAATCCACCGTCCATATATTAATTATATTCAACACTCCCCCTCAAGCTGGAGCATATATGTCTGATGCAATCAGCTTGTCACATATGTATGCTATTCTAGGACCCCGTAAAGACTTAGTCATCATATCTGCAAGTTGATCTCTAGTACCCACAAAGGAAGTCTTAATGATGCCCGAGAGGATCTTTTCCCGGATGAAGTGACAATCAACTTCTATATGTTTGGTTCTTTCATGGAAGATAGGATTTGAAGAAAGATACAATGCTGATTGGTTATCACAAGCAAGTTTCATAGGACCTATCTCACAAAACTTCAACTCTTGGAGCAAATATTTTAGCCATAGGAGTTCACAAGTAGTATTAGCCATAGCACGATACTCTGCTTCTGTCCTTGATCTTGCAACAACATTCTGCTTCTTACTTTTCCATGAAATCAGATTACCTCCAATAAGCACACAGTAGCCTGAAGTAGACCTCCTATCACTAGCATTGCCTGCCTAATCTGCATCTGTATACCCAATGATATTAGTATGACCCCTGTCCATATAAACAATCCCTTTACCAGGTGATCCCTTGATATATCTTAGGATCCGAACAACAGCATTCCAATGACTGTCACATGGTGAGTTGAGAAACTGACTTACAACACTAACCGGAAAAGCAAGGTCTGGTCAAGTCATGGTGAGATAATTTAACTTCCCAACTAATCTTCTATATCTTCCTGGATCAGGATAGGGCTCCCCCTCATTAGGTAGAAGCTTTACATTTGGGTCCATAGGAGTATCAACAGGTTTACAACCTAGCATCCCTGTTTCTTCAAGAATGTCAAGGGCATATTTCCTCTGAGAAATGGCAACACCTGTTCTTGATTGGGCTACTTCAATCCCGAGAAAATACCGCAATTGTCCAAGATCTTTAGTTTGAAAATGTTTAAACAAGTGTTGCTTCAATTCCTTAATGCCTTCTTGATCGTCACCTGTAATAACAATATCATCCACATACACCACGAGATAAATACGTTTATTCAAGGATGAGCATTTAAAGAATACAGAATGGTCTGCCTCGCAACGAATCATGCCAAACTGCTAGATGACGTTCTCGAACTTCCCAAACCAAGCGGAGGTGACTTTTTTAAGCCATACAAGGACTTCTGTAACTTGCAAACAAGATCTGACTCCCCTTGAGCAACAAACCCAGGTGGTTGCTCCATATAGATTTCCTCCTCCAGATCACCATGTAAGAATGCATTTTTAATATCCAGCTGGTATAATGGCCAATGTCTCATGGCGGCCATCGACAAGAAACGAATAGATGCCATCTTAGCAACGGGAGAAAAAGTATCACCGTAATCCAGACCATAGATCTGAGTGTACCCCTTTGCGACCAGTCGGGCTTTCAAGTGATCCACCTGCCTATTAGGACCAACTTTAACTGTAAATACCCATCGACAACCAACTACTGATTTCCCAGCAGGAGGGGAAACAAGGGTCCATGTATGATTAGATTCCAAAGCCGTCATCTTATCAACCATTGCCTGTCGCCATCCTGGATGAGATAGTGCTTCCTGAACATTCTTGGGAATGGTAACAGATGACAAGGCAGATACAAAGGCATAATGGGAAGGAGATAATCGATGGTAACTAAGGAAATTGTAAATGGGATGGGGATTAAGAGTAGAACGATAACCTTTACGAAGGGCAATTGGTAAGTCAGCAGAAGCGACTGGTTGGACCGCAGTGAGAGAAGCAATTGGAGCGGGAGCTGAATCAGGAGGATCAATACTGGGTGTGATCTCAGGAACTTTAAGAGCCCGACGCTCATAAAAAATACCATATCGTTGAAACGGGCGGTCATCCCGTGGCTGTGCAAGTTGAGGAATGGGCGCATTTACGAGATGGAGTAGAATCGGAGGTAGGCGATGTGACAAAGTAGGGGTATCTTCAAAAAATGTAACATCTGCAGATACATAAAAGCGATGTGTAGAGGGACAATAACATCGATATCCCTTTTGCACTCGAGAATACCCAAGAAAGACACATTTAACGACTGTGCGGACAACTTATCACGACCGGAGAAAGATCATGGACAAAACAGTAGAACCAAACACACGAGGGGAACAAGATAAAGAGAATCGTTAGGAAATAAAATAGAGTGGGGGATTTTATTACCCAAAATAGAAGATAGCATTCGGTTTACCAAATAACAGTAGTAAGAACAGCGTCACCCCAAAACTTCAAGGGTGCATTGGCATTTATTAAAAGAGTCCGAGTTGTATCAACAAGATGACGATGTTTGCGTTCAAAGATCACCATTTTTTGTGGTGTGTGTGAGGACAACTGGGACTGATGTATGATGCCATGAGAACTCAAAGGATTTAAAAGATGCGGAAAAATATTCTTTTGCATTGTCATCACAAGAAAATATGAATTGTTTTTCCAAACCGATTCTTTATTTGTGAACAAAAGGTTTGAAAGACATCAAATAACTTCGAAGCGATTTTTCATTAAAAATAACCAAGTGCATCTTGAGAAATCATCAATGAAAGTAACATAATACCTATATCCTCGAACGGAAGGAATACGACTAGGACCCCAAACATCAGAGTGATAATATCAAAAGGAGACATAGTTCGACTACTGGCACTACTAGGAAAAGATACTCTAACATGTTTTCCAAGTTGACATGACTCACAGTTCAAGGTCTTCAAATGTGAAAGATGAGGGACCATCTGCTTTAATTTTTCTAGACTTGGATGACCCAGACGACGATGTAAGAGATCGACAGACTCTGAAACAGCACATACGGTGGATGAGGAAGATCGAAGGTAGCAGAGGCCCTGTGATTCAGATCCTGATCCAATCGTTTGTCTCGTACTCCAGTCCTGTATAACAAAGGAATCAGAATTAAAGGTTATGGAACAATTTAGAGTGCGAGTAATTTGGCTAATTGAAATTAAATTAAAGGGACAATCCAATACAAACAAGACTGAATTTAAAGGTAAGGATGGAAGAGGTGAAGCTTGACCAATACCAGCGGCTTGTGCTTTAGACCCATCGGCAAGAGTAATACTGTGAGATGTTTTAGGGAATGACAATTTAGAGAAAAGAGAAGGATTACCAGCTAGGTGATCAGAAGCACCAGAGTCTAAAATCCAAGATCCAACAGATGTAGATTGAGAGAGACAAACTTTAGAGTTACCAGTGTGAGCAATGGTGGCCGAAGGAAAAGCCTATTGAGTGGCTTTAAATTGAAGATACTCCTTATACTCACTGACCGAAAGTAGATGATCTTCATTTGACTTGGTAGTAATAGTGGGGGAACCAGAAATCAAACAGGAGCTCAAGCTCTTCTTTTCTGCCATGGAAGAAGAGCAACATAATACAAACAGCAACAAGATTCAATGAAGGGGTAGCACAACGGCAGACCCACAAACCAAACAGGGGCGGAACAGAACCAGGAGAGGACGACGATCACGACGGCGGAATCGGCGGCGCAAACGGAAGCCGGGAAGGCAGCACGTGGATTACACGCGCCGGAGAGTGAGAATTTTGTCGACGGCGGGTGAGGGCGCATGACAGCAAATCTGGCGGCGGAGCTTGGGCTGACGTCCGGTCGGCGACGTCTGAGGTGAACGGCAGTGTCACTCCGGTCACCAGACAACTTCAAAAAACTTGGGCCAGTGTTCACAACAGCTGAAACCTAATGAACATACCAAACAGGAACCAACAAGGCTCTAGATACCAACTTGAATATGAAAACTGAATACTTTTACTTGTATATTATTGAATAGGAGTACAAGATATATATATATATATTTGACTCTAGATTTGATTCCTAGAACAGTAAAAGTCTATACTAAGTCCTAGGAGAAATATACAATGAATCATAAGAATACAATGGATGGGACTCCACCGTCCACATAAATCCACCGTCCATATATTAATTATATTCAACAACCGTCCACACCGTCCACATAAATCCACCGTCCATATATTAATTATATTCAACAGATATATTTCACATTCCAGGAAAAGTGGATTACCGATTTAACACATTGTCCTGTTAGTGATGTTTTCAAAAGGCAAAAAGTAACAGCATGTTACTATCGCTTTACATGGACAAGCTGCCATGATAAAGAAAAGACTTACTGGGTGATATATTTATCCCCAAAGGTGTGAAAAATACAAATTGAGCAAGATGATATTACATCAAGGAAAAGATCTGTCGTAGATATTATAAAGCTTACACCAGATGAGAATGAGCTAAATAAATCATTTCATAAATGTCCCAAACATACTTTCTTGCTGATTCCTATATGAAACCAATATTTTGAAAGTGACTGCAGATATCAAATTTAAGAGTGTTTCATAAATTGATTTACTCCACCAAATGACAAACAAAATAGCCAAATGTTATTCACCTGCATTAGCACATGTTTTGTAAAGTAATAGAAGTTAAGTGAATTGACCATGACAATTATATTCATAATTTAATCAAAGGACAAACTTAGGTCCTGTTTCGTAGGTACTTTATGTGTTGTTTTCCAATGGGAATAGGATTTATGTGTATTAGCTGTTACACATGTTTTATTCTCATTGGAAAACAACACCTAAAGTACTTGTGGAACTGCACTAAGTTTTGTCCTTCATCAAAACCCACTTCCAAGGAGTATATGGTTAAGCACCGGAAAATCATAACTTCACTCAGTAGCAACCATTGTCTACTTAGACCATCTAAGTTCTCTCACCTTCCACAACAGATTCATCAGTTGTTAATTGTCCTTGATCAGTAATGCACAATAACATGGAACTGTTTACAACATTGCACATAGCAACAAGAAAACCAAGACCAAATTGAGCAAGCAAATAGTACCCCGGGATAGGGTAATGCCACAAGCCTATAGTTTCCCATATCTCCATATCCTGCAATTGAGTACAGAGTACCAGAAGATGTTAACAAAAAGATTTTAATATAATTTATGATCTCCCAAAGCCTCTAGCAATGTGTACCTTCTGTGATTTGTTATTGGATAGAGTGAATGCTACATTGAAGATATATGTGCTAGCTGCCCAGAAGAGAATGAAAACAAGAAGCATGCCATTCAATTGGTGCAACCGAAACATGGAAGGGAAGGCATACAAGATATATCCCACATAAGCAAGTAATCCAAATGAGCACAGACTTGCAAAGTGGAAACTCCAAAATGATAGAGCCAGCAAGGAAATCTGCCAGGTGCACAATTAATGTAATTAATCAACTTATAAAAGGCCATTAACGAGTCACAATGAAGGAGAGGAGAACTCGCAAGAGAATACTTAGATAATAGGCTCAAGTTGATATAAGTTCTAAGACATCATGAAGAGTTTTGCATGGTTTATGTGTTTATATGAGTATGTCCAATACATATCTCTTAAACAATAACAACGACAATCAAAACCTTTTGTTACATGGACCAAACCACATCATTGGGTTCTACCAATAACCAAATACTCTGATAGGCCATTTAGGTCTAAATCCTTCCTACTAGAGTTGCCTAGAGTTTTTCTTGGTCTTCCTCTCCCTCTAACTTTGGGTCTATCGTCCATCTGATCAACTAATTGGGCTTCTACTGATCTTCTCATATATCCAAACCATCTTGGAGGCGATTCCACCATCTTTTCATTAATAGGTGTCACTCCTACTTTCCCTCTAATACACATACCTGATCTTATCTTTTCTTATACCCTCACCCATCCACCACAACATTCTCACCTCTACCACGGTTATCTTATTCTCTTATTGGCATTTTATTGACCAACATATAATACAATAGAGCATCATTGGTCTTGTGGTTGTGTGGTAGAATTTTCCTTTTAACTTGATAGGTACCTTTCTATCACAAATAAACTTGAAGTATTCCTCCATATCATCTATGATTGACATCTCCCTTTATTTCTCCATAACTTTCTATGATAGAACCAAGGTACCTAAACCGTATGACGTGGTATGGGGAGATCTCCATTTTTTACTTCTAAGCGAGTGCTAATACATGCCTTAGTGAATTTGCATTCCATATACTTAGTTTTACTTATGTGTAAATGGAAGTTGTGTGACTCCAAAGCTTCCCTCAATAACTAGTTTAATCCCCTTTCTTGAATCCCTCACTAGAACTATATCATATGCAAAAAACATTCATTAAGACACTAGTTCCAAGATAATGTTAAGTAAGAACATCCAAAACCAAACATATGGTCATAGGGAAATCCTTCGTGGCCCAACCATGTGTAGATTCTCTAATGTCAGTCTCTTGTCTAAATCTTCATTCAATTACTCTCATTCATGGTTTCGTAGTATGTGTGTGTTAAGTTCCACATTGATTAAGTATATGAGTAAATAACATTTATTAATGACTTGGGCAACCCTCCTGATGTATTATATATATATATATATTATCCCTATAAACCTAATAAATTTGATAGGTTCTAGCTTATTTTTATTGACTCTTATTATTTATTGATTTTATTTTGCAGATTGATTTGGATAAAGAATAATGAAAAAATACAAATTTTGGAGATAATTATTAGATTTTTGAAATCTAGAAGAGAAGATTCTGGATGAGATATTGAAGATAAATTTTATAAAAAGATCATATTCAAATCCTAAATTTGAGCTAAATTGAAATTGATCTTATCAGAAAATCAAAGAGTTAGAAACCTAGAAGGTCTCTTATATATAAAAGGAAGCATGGATTCTTGGAGAAGGAGAAGGGATAGTTGGAGTCCAAGACAGAGGGAGATGCAGGGATTCGTTTTCTTCCCTTCTAGTTTTTCAACTATAGGTGTTCCTTCATTGATCTTTGTTGCCATTTATTTCATTGTGAACTAAAACCCTTTTTTTAGGGTGACGATGTAACTTCGCTCAAGGTTTACAAAACCGGACCGGCCATCGAACCGGTGAAGGCAGCGGTTCAAGGTTTAATGGTCCAACCGAGGTTGAACCGTGGTTGAACCGGTTATAATTAAATAATTATTTTAATTTTTAATATAATATTTGTAACCATATTAAACAAAAAAACAACATAACTAAAATTATTAAGCACAATTTTTTTTATTTTGAAATTAAACTAAATAAATATAAAAATATATGTTAAAATCATCTTCATGGGGAAAACTAAGAGAAATGTTTTGATGTAAACAAAATGTGGTTGAAGTTGGGCTCAATCAAGAGAGTCAAGTGAGAAGTGTTTTGATGAAAGAGGAATAAGTGGGAAATGTTTTTCTAATAATAAAGTCAATTGGGCTCAAATTAGTCAATTGGGCTGATGGAAGATGACTTGATACTTAACATTTCAATTTTAGAGTGAACCCTAGTTTCATACTTCACTCACTTCCTCCTCAGCCGCAAGTGCAACACACTGTAGGTCCGTTCTCCTTGCCCTTCAGTTCCTGGCTTCCTGCTCCTCCATTGTAGGTCCGTTCTCCTTGCCCTTCAGTTCCTGGCTTCCTGCTCCTCCATTGCTGTGCCTGCAACGCTTACTTCCCCATATTTCCTCCATGATCAGCATACAACACCAGCCTTTATGAACACAGATGAAGCGTTGTTGGAGCACCTCGTTCGATATCTCAGATCTCAGTGCCAAGCGAACATGGCTTCCAGCGAACCGCTTCAGACCGAGCTGCAGCCGGTTACGACCGGTTTTCCCGGTTTCACACCGGTTTAGCGGTTCTGGTACCGGTTCCTTGCTAGTCCGGTTTTAGGGATCAACCGAACCGTCTTGATGTCCGGGTCCCGGTCGGACTGGTTCAACCGGCCGGTCCGGTCCGGTTTTGAAAACCTTGACTTCGCTACAATGTTTTGGTGATTTATTTTAGATTCTTAGTTTCCTTCATATCTTCTTTTTGAGTTTTAATCTCAAATCTTAATGCTTATAATTACTTGATCACTGATTAGATGATAGGCTAATTGTCGTCAGGGTGTCATAAATAGGATTAAATCCCTATTTGATACCCTGAAGTATTCTTGTAAATAATTCTGATTGTACAGATATATTTTTTTCTTTTTTAGTTGTTCCTATTTTAGAATAGTTCTTTATTATCAAATATTCTGTCATTAATTTAGGATTCTATTTGTGATCAATCACCTGATGTAACTCCCTCTATAAAAGAGAGGAATCCCTGTACGATTCAGATCATATAATATTATTCTTCTCCCATATTTCAACTTGGCATCAGAGCTTGATCTTTGTGGCCTGCACCTCTGATTTACCACCATAGCTGACAGTTCCTCAGCCACCAACGATAATCAGAAAAGGGATTCAACCCTTGAAGAGGAGAATGCCATTCCCAAAGACTCATTGCCTCCAAAACAGGAGCAGAGGGTTGTTTACGGCGATTCCCATTCAGTCCAAATCACCTCCTTTCGACTCAATGGGTCGACCTTTGTTCGGTGGTCCCAATCTGTCCAGATGTATATCTGGGGCAGAGGTAAACTTGGATACCTCACCGGTGACCGACCCCAACCAGACCCTAGTGACCCACATCATGTTGTGTGGGATGCTGAAAACTCCATGGTGATGACGTGATTGGTAAATTCCATGGAGGAAGACATCAGCAACAATTATATGTGCTATTCCACAGCCAAGGAATTGTGGGACAGTGTGACAAATGTATTCTGATCTTGGGAATAAGTCACAGATTTATGAACTCACCTTGCAAGCTAGAGAAATTCGGCAAGGAAGTGACAATGTCACAAGATACTTCCATTCCTTGAAGCGGGTGTGGCAGGACCTTGATCTCTTCAACACTTACAAGTGGAAGTCAGCCGAGGATGCCAAACACCATCAGCAAACAGTGGAAGAAGGAAGAATATTTCAGTTTCTTGCTGGCCTCAACGAGGAGTTGGATGAAGTCCGTGGCAGAATCATTGGGAGAGCAACCTTACCTTCACTAGGTGAAATTTTTGCAGAAGTTAGAAGGGTGGAAACTCGTAGAAGTGTGATGACGGGAAAGACAAAAGTTGATCCAACTTCTCCTGAGACCAATGCTCTGCTTGTGGAAGCTGCTGCCTTTAAGAGTTCATCAAATCAGAAGAACTCCTCAAATCTCTGGTGTGACCACTGTAACAAACCACGTCACACCCGGGAAAACTGGTGGAAACTTCATGGGAGACCAACACATCTAAAAGGCGGCAAATCAGGTCCTAGAGCACCCAGATCATTCCCTACAGCTCATGAGGCAGAAAAGAGCACTTTGAGTAAGGAACAAGTTGAGGAACTTATAAGGTTGCTAAAATCTAGTTCTTTATCTGATATTCCTAGTGGTTCTCTGGCACAAACAGGTAATTTTAGTACCTCTACTTCTCTTAATTACACCTCAATTATGTGTACACCGTGGATCATTGATTCAGGTGCTTCTGACCACATGACCAGCCTCTCTTCTCTATTTAAAACTTATTCCCCTTGTTTTGGAAATAAAAAAATTAGAATTGCAGATGGTAGTTTTTCATCAATTGCAGGAGAGGGAAGAATTACTTTATCTAAACACATCGATTTAAAAAAAGTACTACATGCACCAAGACTTTCCTGTAACATTCTCTCTATTAGTAAAATCTGCAAAGATTCCAATTGCAATGTGAAGTTCTTTGACACTCATTGTAATTTTCAAGACCGGACTTCGGGGAAGATGATTGGCAGTGCTAAAATGATGGATGGACTCTACTACTTTGAGGATGCTTTCGAGAATAAAGTAGCTCATGGCCTTAGTGGTATAAGTTCTACCCCTGTGAGGGACCAAATAATGCTCTGGCATAATAGACTAGGGCACCCTAATTTTCAATATCTTAGGCACTTGTTTCCAAACTTATTCAAAAATGTTGATTGTGCTTCTTTTGAATATGAAAGTTGTGTTCTTGCTAAAAGTCATAAAGCCCCTTTATTCCTCTCAACCTTATCATGCATCTAAACCTTTTCATTTAATTCATAGTGATGTATGGGGTCCATCAAAAATTACAACCCAATTTGGAAAAAGGTGGTTTGTGACCTTTATTGATGATCACACCCGGCTATGTTGGATCTATCTTATGAATGAAAAATCTGAAGTTCCTAATATATTTAAATGTTTTTCACAAATGATAGAAACCCAATTTGACACAAAAATCTCCATTTTGAGAAGTGACAATGGCACTGAATATTTTAATAAGAATCTCAAAGAGTTTCTCCAAGATAAAGGTATTCAGCATCAATCAACATGCCCAAATACGCCTCAACAGAATGGCACAGCTGAAAGAAAAAATAGACATCTTCTTGAGGTAGCTCGTGCCATTATGTTTGAGAGCAATGTTCCAAAGTTTTTATGGGGGGATGCTGTTCTAACGGCAGCATATCTCATAAACAGAATGCCCACTCGTGTGTTAAATTATCGCACACCTTTGGATGCTTTTAAAACTGTTTTCCAGCATGTCGATTACATACTGATTTACCTTTAAAAGTGTTTGGCTGTACTATTTTTATGTATACACCTACATCTCGATCTAAACTAGACCCAAGAGCAGAAAAATGCATTTTTGTTGGATATTCTCCCAGTCAAAAGGGTTATAGATGTTTTAATCCTAGCACAAAGAAGCTTCATGTTAGCATGGATGTTACCTTCTTAGAACATCAACCTTTTTATAAAAAAAATTCCCTTCAGGGGGAGAGTGTGAATGAAGTTAATTTTTTACACGAACCTTTGCCAACTCCTGGTTTATACACTGAGGATACAGATTTAATTGATCAAACAAATAAACATAACAAGGAAGAACATGTGGAAACAGGTCCTGAAATTGATAAGGGAAACCTTGTCCCAGACTTAGGTGGAGCCAAAATAGGGAAAGAAATACCACAATCAAAACAGGAGCTTCGTGTTTATACTCGGAAATATCCTCAAAGGACCAGAAACCAGTCCATCATCTCGGCATCCAGCCAACCAGAAATCCCGAAAGATGGTTCGACAGAAATACCACGAGAACTTCCAGGTAATTTCGAAATCCCCATTTCTAATATTGATCTACCCATAGCTCTTAGGAAAGGAACCAGAGCTTGCACCAAAAAATCACCCAAAACCAGTACAAAACATCCTATTTCCAATTATGTCTCCTACCAAAACCTTTCCCAAAATCACCGAGCCTTTACCTCTAAAATTACTGATTTGTTTGTGCCTAGAAACATTGAGGAAGCACTAGATGATCCCAACTGGAAATTAGCAGTCCTAGAAGAGTTAAATGCACTTAATAAGAATGAGACTTGGGAAATTGTAAACCTGCCACATGATAAAAGGCAAGTGGGGTGTAAGTGGGTCTTTACCATCAAGTGCAAGGCAGATGGAAGTGTGGAGAGGTACAAGGCTAGATTGGTAGCAAAGGGATTCGCCCAAACTTACGGTGTAGATTATCAGGAGACTTTTGCTCCAGTTGCTAAGCTTAATTCTGTACGGATTCTCCTATCCCTTGCTGCCAATTTCAATTGGCCTTTACATCAACTAGATGTAAAGAATGCTTTTCTCAATGGGAAACAAGAGGAAGAAGTGTTTATGAGTCTTCCCCCTGGATTTAGGAAGAACTTGGAAGAAATAAGGTGTGTAGACTAAAGAAGTCACTATATGGGTTGAAACAATCCCCAAGAGCATGGTTTGAGAGGTTTGGAACAGTGGTAACAGGGCTTGGTTACATCCAAAGTCAAGCTGATCATACACTGTTCTATAAACATTCAGCAACTAATAAAATTGCTATCTTAACTGTATACGTGGATGACATTATATTGGCAGGTGATAGCTTGGAGCTCAAAAGTTTGAAGGAGAGACTTGCCAAAGTATTTGAAATCTAGGAACTCGGCCCCTTAAAATACTTCCTTGGAATTGAATTTGCAAAATCAAAGGAAGGTATTTTTACGAGTCAGTGGAAGTATATTCTAGATCTTTTAAAAGAAACAGGATTACTTGGTCGTAAAAAAGTCACAAAACGCCCATGGAGCCCAACATAAAATTGCAACCAGCTGAAACTGAAGGTACAATGGATAAAGGAAGGTATCAGCGATTAGTGGGAAGGTGATCAGCCTCTGGCTAATCTAGTTTTATAACTAGAAAAACCTTGGCTTTGTGCTAAATATATCTCATTTTCACCCAAATTAGACTTGATTGTCTTTAAGCAGTATTTTGAGTCTCTAAAGTATTTTTAGGTTAATTTAGTTGATTTAGAGTCAAATAAAGCACTTATGCTATTTCTTGTTTTCAGGTTAATAAAGTGAAATAATTCTGGATCTTTCACCCCGCGAGAAGGCATTCGCCTCGCGAACCTAAAGCGTGACTGTTCCAGAATTTGCAATCCTTTCTGTCTCGCCCCGCGAATCCATTACTCGCCTCGCGAGACTGAAGACCAGAAGCCATGACTTTTCCATTCCTCGCCACGCGAGCCGTACTTCGCCTCGCGAGAAGACCAAACGTTGCAGAAGATTCGCGTCGCGAGACAGTGTTCGCCTCGCGAGTCCGCGGAAACCAGAAGCTGTATATAAATTTGTTTTAGGACAGAACAGTTGGATCTTATCATCTTTTGTTTTCTTTTTAGTTTAGATAGCTGCGAAATTAGGAATGGAGAGCTAGTCTCCTAGGATTAGTCTACTGTAATCGATTTCCATTATCACTTGAGGTTCTGTAATTCCTGTTTTGTTTGCTATTCTCTTTTCAATACTATGCTATATATTTCTGTTTGTTTAATTCAGGAGTGTATAGTGTTGTGTTGATTTATTTCGGTGATGTTATGTTCCTATACTTAATCGCGTTTGTTTAATTCGCGTGTGTTCATTCATGTTCGTTTAGTTCATGAGGGCTTAACCCCGTTTGTTTAATTCGGGAATAGGAACATATATCTGTAGTAGTGATTTCGTTTGTTAATTGTTGCTACAACCGAAAGGGGATTAGAATCTGCTTAGGACTTGGAATTTACATGAACCGATGATAGTGGAAAACCGAGAACAGTAGGTTAATCGTCTTTAGTTTATTTGGTAATCATTTAAAGTTTTAAACTGCTTTGTTTTTATTGCTCTGTTTCCGCTTGTTTTCTTTATTTAGTTTTAAATCCAAACCCCCCAAAACTGATTTTGTGTTAATAACAACAACCCAAGAGTCCTTGTAAGACGATATCCGAGTTGTCGCTCCCTAAACTACATTTTTACAAACCGCTCGCTTTTTGGCGCGTGCGCGACAGCGCGACCAAAAATTGGCGCCGTTGCCGGGGACTCTTGTTGTTATTAGCAGAAAATAATTTAAAAAAAAAAAAAACATTTTGCTGAATTTGTCTGATTATGGATCTTAGTACTGCTATGGATAAATTACTGTTTGGTGATATGCCTAATGTTGATTATAAGCCACCACCATGCATAAGTTATCCTAATTTTGATGGAAGTTATGAGTTTAGCAGTGGTTCTGACATGATTGGTGTGAATGAGGTCCATAGTTCTTCTTCTATCCAGGCCCTTGAGAATGGAATGGATAGGCTCGCTTATTTGAAGCAATTGTTTCCGCAGACAAGGTTTTGTGGCATGTGCGACTCGCCTGAGCACCTGTTTGAGGCATGCCCCATTCTGACAGAAGATACTTATTTGCCTCCATGCTATGCAATCCATCCTTACAATCAAGGCAATAAGCTTGAGGATAACGAAGAACCTTTGGAAGTAGATGCATGTGTTGAAAGTGATGGGATGGATGAACTGTGTGCTGAAAGTCCAGACATTCAGACCTCTACTAATTCAGTTTCTTGTACTACATGTACTGACCAGTCGACACTAACCCGTGTGCTGTCTGCGCTGAGTTTCTTGACTCTATTTTGCAGGGTGATAGTGTGAGTGAAGCTGTTTGTTCAGCCGAGGTTCTTGACATCATGGATACTCCAAATACACCATCCATTGAGCAGCCACCCTCCTTAGAGCTCAAGCCACTTCCAGACATTCAGACCTTTACTGATTCAGTTTATTGTAACATATCTACTAACTGTACTAACTCTAACATTTGTGGTGTGTGCTGAGAATTCTGCAGGTTTAACAGGTGATGGATTTATCAGTGCAGTGAATGAAGATCATGCAGAAGTTGAAGCAGCACCAGAAACACTCTCTACCTGTTTGCCATCTCCCCCTGTGGAACAACCGGTGATGGAGTTCAAGCCTCTGGATTTTGTACCATGGCCAGTCCAAGAGGTTGAACCCCGATTTTATTGCGAGGACTTTATGGACAAAGTTGAGAAAGAGGTCAATTGTGACCTGAGAGGGAGCGAGACGTCCGCCGCACTTGGCGGAGTTACCATGATTATCAGGCACCCGCTCTCATACTTATGCTGTAGGCCATGGGATCCGGGAGGATCATACTGCAATTTGAGTATTCCGTGGCCACTGTATCACAGACAGTGGGATCCTGGTGGAACCGGCCCCAATGAGTTTTCTTAAACCCTTTCTCTTTAGTTTACTTTCATGTTCTTGTTAGTTTCTGCTTGCTTTGTTTTTGTTTTGTTTTCTTTTAGCTCCTGAATAATTTGAGAAGATCAGGAGTATGTGTGCTGAGTCCTGTGTTGGCAAGTTTGCTGGGTTTGATTGAATTTGCATAGATGGATTGCATGTTAATTGTTGACTGTTTTCCCCCTAGGTTTTGAATTTGAAAATTGATCCCCACTTGAAAAATTGAAAACTGAACTTTGAGATATTTTGTTATGATGGCATGATTTATGATAAGTTTGGGGTGATAGGAAGCACACACTAGGGATAGAATCTCAGTCAAACAATTTGCAAAATTGTCCAGGTGAGGATTTGAGCCTCCAGCATATTTTTAACTGTGTGAATCACTTTCTAGTTGCACTTTCCCGAATTTGCTTGAATCTCTTCTTGGTTTGCATGTTTATGTGTTTGCTTCAAATGATTTAGGTATTTTCTTTGTAAATAGCTACTTAGCCTAAAAATAACCATCCCTAATGCATGTTCCTTAGTTAGCCCCATTGAGCCTAATTAGCCTATTGTTTCTTGTTAACCCTATGTTACAAGCTAAAATCTGAAAAAAACCATGTTAACCCAATCTTAGTATTAGGAGAGCATGGAATCTTAACAAGAGATTGGTTGCAAGAAACTAAGTTTGGGGTGGCTACAAGGTGTAATGTGTTGTTTGGGATTGAGAAAAAGAAAAAAAAATACAATAAAAAGGTTGGAGCCAAGAAAAGAAAAGCAAAAAAAAAAAAAAAAAAAGGAAGAAGAAAAAGAAATAAGAAATAAAAAGTGCAAAAATGTCAAAAATGCTATTTGAATAAAAGGGTTGTAGTCACCCAAGGCAAAAAGAAGAATGAGAAAAGGAACTTGAATGGAATTTCAATGTTTTGAAGTGTTTCATGCTCTCTTAGTTCCTAGGAACTTAAGCCCAATACCTTTGTATATCCTACCCTTAGCCAGGCCCCATTACAACCATAAAAGACCTTTTGATGTTGCATGCATGTTTTCCGTAGGAACCATTTTGAGATGAAAATCAAATTTATGGGAAGTGCTCTTAAAAGTGAAATTGAGTGAAATGTTGTTAACCTAGACAAACTGAGCGAATGAGTGAAACACTAAACTCCCTTGTGAGGAAGGCGATTGTTTGAATTTGGTGATCTCTCTTTTATGTGTAACTTGGATCCCTTGCTTAGATTTCTGATTGCTTGAATGATGAAATTCTCAATTGTTTAGAATAAATGATTGTCGGGATTGCTTTATTTGAAAGGGGGGAACATTGAAGGAAAAATTGTTTTGATGAAATTGCTTGAAATTTGTGCAAAGTTGATTGAATCCTTAAGCTTGCCATGTCTTGAGTCTTTTTAAGTTTTTGAGTTTTAGTTTGCTTGGGGACAAGCAAAGTTTAAGTTTGGGGTATTTTGATCAGCCTCTGGCTAATCTAGTTTTATAACTAGAAAAACCTTGGCTTTGTGCTAAATATATCTCATTTTCACCCAAATTAGACTTGATTGTCTTTAAGCAGTATTTTGAGTCTCTAAAGTATTTTTAGGTTAATTTAGTTGATTTAGAGTCAAATAAAGCACTTATGCTATTTCTTGTTTTCAGGTTAATAAAGTGAAATAATTCTGGATCTTTCGCCCCGCGAGAAGGCATTTGCCTCGCGAACCTGAAGCGTGACTGTTCCAGAAATTGCAATCCTTTCTGTCTCGCCCCGCGAATCCATTACTCGCCTCGCGAGACTGAAGACCAGAAGCCATGACTTTTCCATTCCTCGCCACGCGAGCCGTACTTCGCCTCGCGAGAAGACCAAACATTGCAGAAGATTCGCGTCGCGAGCCAGTGTTCGCCTCGCGAGTCCGCGGAAACCAGAAGCTGTATATAAATTTTTTTTAGGACAGAACAGTTGGATCTTATCATCTTTTGTTTTCTTTTTAGTTTAGATAGCTGCGAAATTAGGAATGGAGAGCTAGTCTCCTAGGATTAGTCTACTGTAATCGATTTCCATTATCACTTGAGGTTCTGTAATTCCTGTTTTGTTTGCTATTCTCTTTTCAATACTATGCTATATATTTCTATTTGTTTAATTCAGGAGTGTATAGTGTTGTGTTGATTTATTTCGGTGATGTTATGTTCCTATACTTAATCGCGTTTGTTTAATTCGCGTGTGTTCATTCATGTTCGTTTAGTTCATGAGGGCTTAACCCCGTTTGTTTAATTCGGGAATAGGAACATATATCTGTAGTAGTGATTTCGTTTGTTAATTGTTGCTACAACCGAAAGGGGATTAGAATCTGCTTAGGGCTTGGAATTTACATGAACCGATGATAGTGGGAAACCGAGAACAGTAGGTTAATCGTCTTTAGTTTATTTGGTAATCATTTAAACTGCTTTGTTTTTATTGCTCTGTTTCCGCTTGTTTTCTTTATTTAGTTTTAAATCCAAACCCCCCAAAACTGATTTTGTGTTAATAACAACAACCCAAGAGTCCTTGTGAGACGATATCCGAGTTGTCGCTCCCTAAACTACATTTTTACAAACCGCTCGCTTTTTGGCGCGTGCGCGACAGCGCGACCAGATGGTTAATATACCTATCTCACACGCATCCAGATATAGCTTTTGCTGTAAGCATGGTAAGCCAGTTCATGCATGCACCAGGACCTGAACATCAAGAGGCAGTTTTTAGGATTATAAGATACTTGAAGGGGTCGCCTAGGAAGGGATTACTCTATAGAAACCGTGGACACCTTCAAGTAGAAGCCTACAGCGATGCAGATTGGGCTGGAAGTATAACGGACAGAAGATCAACATCAGGCTATTGCACTTTTGTTGGGGGAAATCTGGTTAGTTGGAGAAGCAAGAAACAGAGCGTTGTAGCAAGGAGTAGTGCAGAAGCTGAATTTAGAGCAGTGGCTCATGGAATTTGTGAGGCATTGTGGGTGGAAAAGCTTCTACAAGAATTAAAGGTTTACAATTCTCCACCTATAAAATTGTACTGTGACAATAAGTCTACAATATCTATTGCACACAACCCAGTCCTACATGATAGGACCAAGCATGTGGAAGTTGACAAACACTTCATAGGGGAAAAGATAGAAAGGGCACAGATATGTATTACTTATGTTCCCACTACAGAACAATTAGCAGACATCTTAACCAAAGGATTACCCAAGAGACTTTTTGACAACATAACCAGCAAGTTGTCCATGAAAGATATCTTCAAGCCAGCTTGAGGGGGAGTGTCGACAGGGTGTCATAAATAGGATTAAATCCCTATTTGATACCCTGAAATATTCTTGTAAATAATTCTGATTGTACAGATATATTTTTTTCCTTTTTTAGCTGTTCCTATTTTAGAATAGTTCTTTATTATCAAATATCCTGTCATTAATTTAGGATTCTATTTGTGATCAATCACCTGATGTAACTCACTCTATAAAAGAGAGGAATCCCTGTACGATTCAAATCATATAATATTATTCTTCTCCCATATTTCAACATAATAAGACCGAGAGATGATTTATGTGTCTAGGGTGCGGAGATAAAACCATAGCGTTTAAGCGAATAGGTATCATACGCTCTATGTAGCCTTTGAAAAAGAACCATGAATCTTAATGAATTCCCAATAGCGGACTAGTAATTAGGGAATGTTTTCTTTAGTGCTTGGAAGAGACTTTTGAATAAATTATGGTTCTTGGCTAGCAAAAGGGGGTGGGAGAAAAATTAGGAAGTTTAGTAATAATTGAACCAAACCAGAGTAACGTAGGAGAAATCGGATCCCTAGAGTTTTCTCTTATTGACTGTGAATCTTTTTATCATAGTTTTATTTTACTTGCAATTTCATTTACTCTAATTCTCATTTAATTCGATTGCTTAGAGAATTAATATTAGCCCAATTTAAGTATACTCAATCCTCATAGGTACGATACTCAACTAATCTTTTATTACTTGTTAACGGTAAGTGCACTTGCATGTGTAAAATTCTACAAAACATCCCCTCATAAGCTAGCATTTAGGGTGGAGTTAGGCTAAGTTATTCTAATATGGTGTCAAATCATATCCCAAGGTTGGTCTGCTTGTAGATGTCCATGCCTACAAACTTTACGCTCTAGATGACCTGACTTGGGCGTGGGGGTGTGTTAAGTCTCACATCAGTTGAGTTAGGATTAAAGAACCATATAGTTATGACTCAGGGACAACCCTTCCATCATGAGATAGCTTTTGGGATAGAATTAGGCTCAATTATTCTAACAAATATGGCTTATAGCTTAATCTTTTTCTATTTAGAACAGTTCCGTATATCTCTCTTGTTCTCATAAATAAGGATCAAAGTGCTTCTCCATTCATCTAACATTTTCTAAGACTTCAATACCTCGTGAAACAACTGTGAGCCAACTTATACCTTTCTCTTCTAGGAACTTCAATAGGTATATTATCCGATCAAACCGTTTTTCAATTGTCCATTCTCTTTAGTGCTTCTTTTTACCTCAAACTCTTGAGGTTTACGGTAATAGTTCAAATTTTGGTCAGATCTCTGAGTCCACTATTGTCGTTTATCCTTCATTAAATAATTTGTGAAAATAACTCTTCCATCATTCCTTGATATCTAGTTCCATTACCAAGTCTTTGCCCTCCTCGTCCTTAAACTTGATATAATTCTCGTTTTCCTTTCTCTACTTTTAGCAAACCTATAGATATACCTTTCCTCATCTTTGGTGCCTAAAGATTGGTTTAGTCCATCGAACAATTTAGATTTTGCCTCACTCACTGCCTTTTTAGTCTCTTTCTTAACTACCTTATATTTTTCCCAATTCTCATCATTTTTAGGCAAATGTCAAGCATTATAACACTTGGTAATAAATATAATTTTCTCTTGAACACTTGCTTTCCAGTTTCCCCCATCAAGACTATTTATCCTTAGGTCTGAAACCTCTTGATTCACCAAGTGTCTCTTCTGTTATCTTCCTAGTCTCTTTAGCCATCTCATCCAGCAAGGCCGTTTGAACTCCTTTGTGCCTCTCAAATCTTTTCCTTCAAAATCTTCCTTTGAAAGCTCATTTGATTTCCTCCCTTTAGTTGCCATCATTTGATCCTAGGGGTCTTGTCTTGGCAATTTCTCGTTACTCTCATCTTTAGGTGGCGTTTGGTATCTGTAATATTTTATTCCCGCAAACTACATTCCTGGGAATGTGATTCCCGGGAATAAAGTTTTTCCACCTTCACACATGGGAATAGAGTTTTCCCAAGTTTCTAACTATCATTCACTAATTTGATTCCCAGGAATCTTTTATGCCTGGGAATAACTTTTTAAAACTTGTACCAAACATGGGAAATTTTTATTCCCATGCCAACATTCCTAAGAATATTTTTGTAAAGCTTGTAGCAAACCGTACCTTAAACATATATCCATAAGCAAAACCTTGTCCCAGATAGTCGAGCACTCTCTAGGGATAATTTTGCAATCCATGCAAAGATTTTTATCCGATTTCCTTATAAAAAAGATATTGATTTGAGAGTCAGAAACCCCACTATCTGTACATGATAAGAGGCTTTTCCAGCTTGCTAAATCAAGTCACCATGACCTCAGAATTCAGAAGTATGTCACGCAGGAAAAAGACAAGGTAATCATGTTCATGCCTTGCATTTGCATCTTCTATCTTGCATCCTTGCCATATCCTGTTATGGCCAGATATATCTTTGCATTGGTCACGCCAGTACCGTGGATCCAATGGCTCCTTTTCTTCTTTAAGAATAAATGATGGTGGACGGAGTCATGGTTCTAAATCAGCCAACTGTAAATGAGTTATAAATACGTATTTAATTTTCTCACCTCTTACATGCTTTTTTTTTTACCTACCAAAAAAAAAAGGATGAGTGGCTATTCTTGTAGAGAATTGTTGGAAAGTATCTCCTATGTAGGGAAAATAACATCTATGCAGGAGCTGTATATTCTCTGATTTTATTGTCCTATTACTTAGTTTACTTATTTACAGTTTCCCAATATCAGTGATTGTAAATCTTATATATATAATTGAGTATGCTGAGACTATTTTCCTTAAGCAATTTAGAAAGCTATTTGTCCATCTTAAGAAGAATAATGTATGTTACTTCATAGCTGCATAAGTCATACCAAAAATTGGACGCGAATTCTGTATAGGATTTTAGCAACTAAACATTTTATTGATGAAAGGGGGAAAAAAAACCTCAATAGAAAAGGATATGGCAGGTGTACCGGAAAACCATATGTTAAAAAGTTAATACTAAATGACCGAGAAACAGCTCCTCGCAATAAGAAATTGGTATGGTTCACACTAGACCTGTCAGAAAATCATAAAACCAATAGGTTAGAGCAACAAATTGTTGTTAGAGAGCTTAAAAAAGGGAGACCTGGCAACTACTTCCAGTGGATACTATATTTAGAAATGATCATCAAGCAGATAAATAGTTAAAAGATGGAACTATGAGTTAGATACCAATATAAAAAGGCAATGGATTTGACTAGAAAATAGAACAAAAACGGATTTGGATCCTCTCATGTTGGGATTCAACATGAGAAGGTCATGTTGGGAGATCTCACCATTAAATATCACTTGCATATTTTTTAAGTAGGACTCGCCAATGAGATTTAATGGTGAGATACTGAGATCCCCCACATGACCATCCAACATAAGAGGATCCAAATCCAACAAAAACATGGCTAAATAAGCAATTATTTTACAAACATTTCCAATTCTAACATCCTGTTACATGACAAACTTCTTAGCCAAGCAAGAGGAGTAATATAATGATAGGGACCAGGTATTATGGGGTGCCTAAGTCCCACATTGAGTAGTATGGGATGCTTGATGGAGTACTTAAGTGGTTTGGTTCTCCCCCCTTAACGGCTAGCTTTTAAGGGAGGGTTCCTCAAGTGATTATCAATTGGAATCAGAGCTGATTGTTGGTGTCGGGAAGGGCTACCTATGAAGGGGCTGACCAGAAAGGTCGAGTGAAGTGACGTAGAGCGCAGCCGTCAAGATGTCGGCTCTCAAGGGCGGTGCTATGATAGGGACCGGATATTATAGGGTGCCTAAGTTCCACATTGAGTAGTATGGAATGCTTGATGGAGCACTTAAGGGACTTGGTTCTCCCCCCTTAAAAGCTAGCTTTTAAGGGAGGGTTCCCCAAGTACTTGAGTGCTTATCATATTTTTCATCTGCAATATATTTAAATTATTCTGATTCAGATGCCCCAAAAAAGAAAGAAAGAAATGCAGCCCAATAAGTGCTATCTACAAAATTACAGATCTGCCTACAACATTTACATCCCAACCATGTGTCAATCTTGAATCATTTTATTAATATTGTCAGTATCATCTGCACGGATAGTAACTCGAGTAAACTATTACATGGAGAAGGGAAAGCCCAAAATTCACTTGGACCAGAGCCATCATCAAGCATCATTGCAAATTTGCAATACGTTCAGATCTTCATTATTTAAAAGGCATAATAAGGAAACGAGAAAAGAAAGCAAGAGAGGAATCAAATTACCTGGATTCGTGGACAAACTGAGAATGCTTTTTGGGGAGAAGCTGCTCGGTCAAATCACTTTCTCTTGTTGATGTGATGATTTCCATTTCGGCTAGTTCACTTCTAATCCAGGATAGCTGGACAAGAGACAATTGAATATTACTGATCAAACTAAAGGAAATCTTCAAAACAGTTAGCAGAAATATAGACCAACTAATTGCCTGCGTTCCTCATCTCACTAAAGTGTATCTACATCTTTAGATTTTGGACTTGGGCCTAACTCAACCCCAAAAGCTAGCTTCTAAGGTGGGGATTGCCCAAACTTTATAAGCACTACTTTGGCCAAATTTCTAGGCGATGTGGGACTAAACACACCCCTCACACTCAGCATAATGAAGGTACTACAGGTGGCAGCCCAAACTTGTTTCAATTAAGGCGGCTAGGGGCGAACCGCAATTAAGGCGGCTTTCCAACACTAAATAAAAAAGCAACAGACTTGTATTGTGTTTACAAGCTACGTTTTTCTACATCATCTGACACACCATTCTGATCTTTAACCCCTGGGAGAAGGAATTTAAACGTTCTAGTATCTGAAAGGCACATGCTTGATCTGAATAGTGGGGATTTGGAGTTCAAGCAACTGACTAGACAGTAGTCACTATTTGTAAATCATTTTTTTCCTGAATGGGTTCACCTCAGCTCAAATGTTGATAAAGGATACCAACACCAGTCAGCTTTGTTAGTTGGAAAGAGAGCAAGAGAATTGATCACCCATAAATGACAAAAACATTATTGTAGCATTTTAACTGAGCAAGCATAAACTCCAGTATGAATATTGAATAATATGAACAAAGCTAATCATGCAATCGCTAGGGATATATTAGATTTGGAAATCCCATCCATAGGTAAATCATACGTTCATTTAAATTGTTAACACATCCCACCCACCCCCCCCCCCCCCCGGTCCCGTCTCATCCCACGGAGAGAAACAGTGGGAAATTTTATTTTATTGTACACTACATATTGGCCTTTTTCAACAATAGCACAACGTTATGGGAGCATCATATATTCTTACCATAATGTAGAAAAGTATAAGTGAAAGACCAGAACAAACTTCAGACCATTCTGATTTTGTAGAAAGTTTGAACAGCCCAGAGTGGCAAAAAGTCAACCTAAAGGTCTCTGGGAACTCAATAGGAAGTTGATATATGTACAACAAGATGATATTGAAGCCAGCATAAAAGAAAAGGTATCTCCACCACCTTCAAGTTCATAAAAACAAGAATGCATCGACCAGTTAAATTCCAATTTTACCAAAACAATAAAATAGTATATGGCCAAAATAATTGCTTACTGAGAGGGGGAGCTTACCTAAAGAAACCTAAATAATTGCTCGTCCATGACCAATCAACTAGCCCTATACTGCTAAAAATGAAAAAAGGCAAAGAAACCCAAGATGCATGACTAATCCCAGCAATTAGTTGTATAGCAGGCAACAAGAAGCAGCACAAACCCCTGAGATGAGATCCTGCAATCCAAAAATCGAACACCTATTTATAGCAGGCAATTTGTTACTGTAATTCAGTTGTTACATTTTTTTTAATTGTTAACAATATAATGTAATAATAAATTCTTCTTTTATTCAAAGGAAAAAAAAACAATTTTGCTTAATAGAAGGGTAGAAAGGATTAAACTCTGATCACTTGATTGAAGAGAAGGTTTGAAGTATTATCTCCTAACACTAGTTTTATGACAAACCTTTTATTTATGCAGCAAAATAAAATTTTATTAGAGAGAACAAGTCAAACACAAATAGGGGTAGGTTAAACCATCCTTGAAAACAGAAAAAGAAAGCAAAAGCAAGAAAAGAAACAAACTAGAAATAATTAAGAATGCAACAAGTCCCTTTTGTATCAGTAATGGTAACTCCCTTAAACACATCATCAGAACATCGGATAGAATAGAAGCCATAAACACAACCCTATTCCAAAGAGAGAGAAAGGGTAAAGAGAAATTTTTTATGACAAACCTATCAGCAGAACAGAAGAACAAAGATGCCCGGAATGAAAATCTCTCCATGCATCTGGACCAAATCGATTTCCATAGATTTCAATTAGAGAAAGAAAGGTTGATAATACTTGCATGACCAAAAAGTACTCTACAGGCAAAGTCCTCCAAGACTGCACTCTACAAAACCAATTCATACAGTATTTGTAGAACGGGGATACACTGACGAGAAAATTTACAATATAAAACAGGTAAAACCAAAAGATGGAGAAAGTTCAAGTACCTTACAAATCCAATTAGCTGAGCCCACTGAGCATCAGCAGTACTCCACTGATCCCCCTCAATGGCCAAAACAATATGAAATATGGCATGCGAGATTATTGTCGAAGAGGATAATATAAGGACAGACCATGATATCAAAGATTGTTGGCGGAATCGAGAGCCTATTGGCAAAAACAAAATGAGATATTGATCAAATGAAGAAAAGATAATAATTAATTTGCACATGAAATACTAGAAAAGCAGTAACAGCTACCAAGTGGTGAAATTCTAGTGACAGAATTATAAAATTAGAGTGAGTAAAATTCCATATAAAACACCAAATATTTTATGTTAGAAAAATTAGGCATAAAATTGATGTGTATAGAAAGCAAGGATCAGATTAGAGCAAGCATCTCACCCCTTCTAGGAGCAGTGTACTGAATGAAAAGGAATGCCAATAAATCAACCAAAGATATCAAACTCCAGTTAAGTATAGAAGCTGCAGGAAACAACAACAGGCATCAATTGTAGTTTTGAGAGAAAGATTGAGACAAAAACAAGAAAACAACTATGGAAAACGGAAAACCAGACGGAGGGCTTTATGTGATTGAAATAAAGTGAAGCAAACCGTACAAGCTAAATATACTTAGCCAGCTTTAGAAAACACTATGAGCTTATGATAACTTGAAGAAACACATGTTATGTTGGGTCGGCTACATGACTCAAACGATACCTTTGTGTTATATCATAAATCATGAACTTGGAAAGGCTATTTAGTTCTTTTTTTTGGTAAGCAAAATATATTGAATAAGAGTACAAGGGGTACTCTAACCCATATATATACAAAGAACCAAAGAAGAGCAGGACAAATGTAAGTATAAAACTGCACAAAAATAAACAGTATGATTATTACACAATCCAGACTTAAAACCAGGCCAAAGAAACCTAAAAACGACCAAAAAACAGAACCAACCAACACATCTGTCCAAACCAGCTAAAATGGCAAAATGCAAATCCATATCTCAGCAATCTTCATGCAGAAAACTAAATATCTAAGTCCTTTATAATGGTTCTCCTATATGATTTTTCTAAGTCTCAATGTAACTCTAACTATTGAGCCGATTGACTCTTCTTACTTATGCTTCTATGTAGTCTTCTCCTCACACAGCCAAACCACCTAAACCGATATTTTACCATATTTTCGTCAAGAGGTGCCACCCTACTTTCTCTCTAATATAATAACCAACTATGGATATGTTTAGATGGATGGAGTGGAGTGGTAAAAGGACATTGACTCATTATTTGGGAGTTTCTTAAGTAATAAAGTGAAATAGTTAAGGATGGTAACTCAAATCACTCTATCTCACTCAAACCCTCCAATTTTCATACATTCAAATTTGGGGGTTTGGGATTTCCCTCCATTCCCTTATTAAACTTCCAAACAATGGAGTGTTCTTTCCATTACACTTCATTACTAACCACTCCACTCTATCTCCTTCAAAACTCCCAAACATAGCCTAACTATCTAACATTTAGTAAAATATACGGAATTGCAATATAAAACACCTTTTAGTCGAGTAAAAAGACAAGGATTTAATTGATATACACTGTCGGTGTAAATATTTTTTTACATAGTTAACCAATCATAACTCGTTACATCATAAAAAATGATTGACTCTTATTAGAAGTACTTAAAAGTCACACGTAGTTAGTTTAGATTTGTGATTGGTTGAGAGTATAAAAAACTTTACGCGCTGACAGTGTAACAAACTTGAACTCCAAACTCAAAAGACAATATATAGCATACTTGGAGATAGTTATAATATAACCTTTTCAACTTCGTCTCAAACATTTCAAATCCAAACGTATTACTTAAAATATTAGGCGCGTTTAACATAATAGCATTAAGAAAAGTGAGAAATGGTAAGGATTAAACAAAATGAATCGATGAAAAAGTTGAATAGTGAAGCATACAAACCTGTTAGAAGAAGCATAGGTAACACGAATCCAGAGATAAACCTCGCCATTATGAAAAAACTAGAGTCAGTAGCTACATTTTAGAGTGGAGCAACACAAATCCATTTATAGAAGATTGTAACAGCTAACAGAACCCAATCCATGTGAAAGTGAACGCGATGGAAGCGTAAATGGCGATGATAATAGAAAATAAAAACGACGCCGGATTGAAGAAGGGAAACAGAAGAGTGAAGAAGAATGGTGTGAGATTCAAATTGATGGATCGGGAATGATGAGAATGGGATTGAGATCGAGACACGATGATGAAGAACGCGTGTTCTGCGCTTACGCTTTTGTTGATGAATGCTCATAATTCGTTAATCGTTGCTTAGCAAAAACACATTTCCCTCCTGAATTGGAGGCAACTGAATTTGCTTACTCAAACAAAATCAATAAAAGGGTAATCTTGGTATTCCGCTTCTTCCGGCATTACTACTTGGGGCTCGTTTGATGGTCATGATAGGATAGGGACGGATAAGATAAGAGAGCAGGATAGGAGTAGGATATGATATGAGAATGATAAACTTTTATCATATCCGACGTTTGGTATCCACCAGATAACCAACTGGATAACATTATAATTTTAATACGAATTTTAAAATTTTCGTTTTTGTTCTGAATGTTTTCATATTTTATTAGATTTTAGTTTTTTACAATTTTTATTTTTTAAAATTATATAAAAAGACAAAATTGTCCTTGTGATAAAATTACATATAATATTTTAAAATTTTAAAATATTGTTTAGCTTAAATTAATTTTGTTATAATTTTAAATATTCTTTTTTAGTTTTTACTTTACATATAGTTAAATTATTAGAATATTTTTTTATTTATTTTTTAGTTTTTTAAAATAATGTGAAGTAACAAAATTAGCCTTGTGACAAAATAAAAATAATTTTTTAAATTAATTTTTAATATTTTTATTATTTTATGTTTTATTGTACCTTTTTTGGTAACCATATTATATTTTATTATACTTTAATTATTTTATATATAAAATATTTTTATACTTTATTATACTATAAATCACCTTATCCTATCCTGTTGAGTTCTAACACAGCTCCCCCCTCAGGATAGAACTTTAACTAGATGGACATGATAGGATAGATGACGGGATTGGTTTATCCTATCCTGCTGGCTCACCAAACAATGGTTTCTAACAGGATATGATAGCTTATCATATCATGTATCTCTTATCCTGTCCACCAAACGAGCCCTTACAGTCTTATAGATCCGGATGTAAGTGCAGCAACGGAAGTTCGTTAACCTATGCAAACCTCAAAAACCTAATCAAAAATCGAAAATCGAAAAAATCGGTTTTTTTGATTGGATTAGATCGGATTTTGAATCCCCTAGTGAAATCTAATCCAAACCGATCTTTGATATATATATATATATATATATATATATATATATACTATAATTTTTTAAATTATAGTATTACTCATACTTGATCATTATTTTCCATACTTTTATGTCTCTCATTCTCTTTAATACTTTTGTTGGAACGTCATATATGAGATTATTTAGAATAAATATTAATGTCTTAGAGTTATATTTTGCTAAAAGTTTTGATGCATGACATATATATATAATTGATTGAGTAAACATGAAAAATAGGAAATCAACGAAGTAAATTTGAAAAATAATTAGCTATAATTTATTTGTAGCCGATTCAAGGAAAAAAAAAAAGGATAAGTGAGAGTAGATATAGAGAATTAACATAAAAAAATTAATATAAAAGAACGTGTTAAAAATTATCAATAAATATTTTTTCTCAAACTCCCAAATTAAAGTTTCGTCAAGAATTCTGTAGAATTTCCTCCATTGTCATCAAATCAAATAATGGTTAATAAGGAACAAATAGTTGATGTCTTTCATAAAGGTTCTACTGTTCTAATATAAAGAGATGTTAAAATAAGTATTTTTTTTTACTGAAGTTAAAATAAGTATTGGGCACCCTAAACTAGCTCACTTAAATGAAGATTATTTTTTGTCTCCTATTGAATAAGTAAAAACGACACTTAACATAAGAAAATAATAAAGTATGATAAAAACCGAATTATCCAATCCAATCTAAACGGCATTTTGTAACACCCCCTTGGGCATTACTTCATAAACACATGCGGAAATAAATAAAAAAGATATTTGCTGGTTGCTTTCGAAAAATTTATTTATTTTAAGTCAGAAAACTCGGGTGTAAAAATTTTCTGCGACGAAAAACTCTAGAAACATAATGCACACATATTAAAGCAGTGAGATCATATTGAATATCTCTACACATTCATAACAAGGTTGTCACGACATACATTGTTTTCTCAAAGAGATTCATTTTCAAAAGAGAAAATCAATGCCAAAGACTAACTTACAACCCCACGGTTAAATACCTTTTTAAATATACAACTCAACATAAATTCCTAAGCTGGTCATTATACAAGACAGTTATTGGAAATACCCTCGTGGTCATTCCTCCTAACGAATACTTCTTCAAGCATCTAGGAGTTAAGTCCTCGAGTGACTTAGTGAATTCCTTCGCTTCATCCGTACTAGTGTACCAAAGTACTACAATAGACTAGAATAAACCTGATATATTTGTAAAGGTTAGACGCCAATGTATGGATTTAACATAATAACTACAAGCGAGACATAAAAGAAGACATATACACATATACATGTTTATAACAACATAAGCATTCATAATCAGGCAAACAGTTTATCACTGGGTTTCATACCCCAAATATCATCATTTGAAAAACTATGCATTAACACTTCCTATTCGTAATCTAAATTCATACCTAATCTCATGAGATATCCCAACGTCAAGGTGAGTTGATCAAGCTCGATTGCCAAATAAGGCACTCATTAAATACCATAGCACATTGTCAAACACAAGGCACAGTGATCACCAAATATGGTAACCATAGCAAACCGTCCAATTTAAGGAGCAGTGATCACTGAATATGGTTTTTCATTGTCCAACCAGGGCACAATGATACGTCGATTCATGAATATCGCCATGATATCATGATTAACAAATAAGCACGTCTGCCTAAAATACATGTAAAACATTTTTGCTCTTGACACTTTTCTTTGTGTTCAATCTTTCCTTGCCGAAGCTCAAAAGCTTATGACCAGTCATAGTTTTAAATATCTTAAAACTTTCATTAATAACACAGGACCTCAAGTCCGAGTGCTCAATCACGAAACCCCTAGACCGATGCATCAGGCTTAGGTTCGTGGTAATAGAAAACAATATTCACTTTAAATAACGTTATTTACACCGAAATTGGGACACAAAGTCCATAGAACACGCAGTCCAAAATACACCGAAATTAGGACACAAAGTCCAAAGCACCGCAAGAACACTAGTACTCCGACTTCTCGGTTACTAAGTTCAAAATCATTGTCTACACTGTTTGCATAAAACTTGATTTTGGAAAATCATTTCAAATAGAAAATTATTTCATAAAATCACCAGTTACTAAAATCTTTTCTGAAAACTTCATGTTTCAAAAAGAGAGTCACTTAAGGCTCAAACTTAGTTTAAAACACGTACTGCCGTTTTAGAAACACTTGCCTTATATATTTTTCCAAATTGCCGTCGTTAAACATTTTTAAAGTCGTTTAAGTCAAATCTTAGCTTTTTCCACTTAAATAATTTTCTAAAGTCATAATTAAGTTATTTTCGAAGATTAATTTCATAAAATAGATTTTTATAATATTACGGAATTTATTACGTAAAAATTAGCGGTACAAAAATAATTTCACGGTTACGTCCTCACCGTGACTCATAAATTATTTTTACACTAATAAATCATTAAAATAATAATATTTTCAAATATTCCTTATTTTTCAAAATAAAATGCTTCATCAAGATTATATTCTAATATTTCTTTCATAAACATTGAATATTATTTATAAAGTTTCTTAAAGCTTTTATCTGGTTAATTGATTGGGCACTGATCACTATCAGGCTTCTCAAACAACAATCAACAACAACATCATAGTAATATTCCCAGACAGATCATGCTCACAACACCATAATATATAACTGCAATAACTAATTAAATGCAGATAAACGAACGCAGATAAACATCACATCTTTAATCAAGCACCACAACCACCATTAAATTATGCAGACCGCACATTAATCACAAATAGTTATTGGGAAAAATCCATCAAGTAAGCTCCCCTTACCTCTCGAAGATTTCTCAGCAGTTTAATAAGTGCTTTGTCGGAAGTCCGGTCTCACGTACATGATAAACCTCTGGCTTATCTAGTTTTATAACTAATGAGGCCACGGTTTCTGTGCTAAAAGTTCGAGTTTAATCTCGTTTTCGTCCAAATTTGACTTTAATTGTCCTCAAGCATCATTTTGAGTCTTTTAATTAGTTTTTAGGATAATTTAGTTATTTTTTAGTCAAATAATGCATTTAATGCTACTTTTCTTTTCAGGTTAAAAGTGAAGCTCAAGGGAACTTGGAGAATTGAAGAAAACAAGTTAAAAGGGAAATTTCACGGTCTCGCCCCGCGAGCCAGAGCTGCTGCTGAGCAAGGAATTGAGATCTTTCAGGCTCGCCCTGCGAGCAAGGATTCTCCACGCGATCCAAACACAGGAAATCCGAGAAGGTTCTGTCTCGCCCCGCGAGGCAATCTTCGCCCCGCGAGATAGTCTTCGCCCCGCGAATATTCAAAATTGCATGCAGGACCCACGCGATCAATTGAACTTAAAAGAATTGAAGTCCAAGTAATCCAATTTGATTCACGTGAAGTAAATAGTGCAGGGGCCTAATTGATGGATTTGAAGATTTGATATTAATGGCTCATCATAAAAATAAAAGATGGAGATATTGATTTGGCAATTAATTTAAAAGATTTGAAGCCATTAAAGAATATCAATTAGCATAGAAAAAATAGTAAAATGTGCAAAGAATAATTGTTGCGCAAGACCCACATGAACTAATTGAAATCGAAAGCTACAATCCAATTTGCAATTAGCCATTTCAAGATTACAAAGAATTGAAGATGGATTTTTGGCAATTGAAAATAGAAGCTACCAGACTTGGTCCACATGAAGCAATATTGTGTCTAAGGGTCCACAATTTGGATTTGAATCCAAATCAATTTTGATTTGGATAACAAAATCATATCATAAAAATAAAGATGGGGATTGTGGCAATTAAAGGAAAAGATGGAATTTGTTATAGGCACTACGTCAGCAAAATATTGGAGGACTTGGTCTTTGCAATATAAAAAGAGGTCCTAATAGCGCAAGTCTGAAAGAGAACCAGAGGGGGGCGCAAGTCTAGTACCAACACCATAGTTTAGATTTCTTTTTCTTCCTTGTTTCTCTTGGAGCTAGGTCTCCATTAGTTTTAGGATTATTTTCTGTTCTCTTTTCAATTATTTTGTTACGAACGTGATGAGGAGCTAATCCTCTTTTCTTTAAGGGAACGAAGAAGTCACCTTTGATGGCATAGTGAATTCAAGTAATATTTTCTTATACCTTTGTCACTTTTTCTTGTTTCTTAATTCTGACTTGTTTGCGTTAATCATAAAGGTCTGCCTGTGGTTAACTAGTCTAGTGCGTTGAGACTGTGAAGCGATTCGTGCTTAGGACTTGAATTAAGAACACCGTTTGAATATTGCTAGGAATAGAATAGGAAAGCGGTGCAATCGCTATAAGGGAACCTAGAACTTAATGAATCTAATTGCGAGTTGAATAGATTGGGAAATTGACAACTTGCAATTGTAGATAATTCCTTTTGAAAATTGGAAGTGAAATTAGGATAATTGAGGGTTCCTGGTTGACAAAGAAATTAAATTGAACACAGGGATAAGAAGATAAACGCTTGGGTAACTTGCTTGATAGGGTAGGTGAATTCGTCAACTTAGATCTCACTATCATAATCTAGATAATTGATTAGATAACTCTTTTTATCTTGCTTTAATTTGTTATTTTTTTAGATAACTGATTTATCTTAACAAACTTTTTCCTTCTCTCTCATCTTTGTCTTGGTCAATTATTAGTTATCTTCTTCAAATCTAGATAAATTGGTCACCCAATCCTTGTGTTCGACCTCGATATTTACTTACCGTGTTTTATCAGTACACAATCAACTCACTAAACCTTCATCAATTACAATCAAACAATTACTAATTAAACAATTAAAATCTCCTAATTCTCTATAATAGGTCACGGTCTCCATAGGGTTTAGTGGCTAAAAAATTCTAAAATTGCCTAAGTCATTGGATTAATGATCCTAAGTATTTAAGACAATGGATTAGTGATAAATCAACAAAGTTTGAATCAAAAACTTCCAAACTCCTCAAGGTAGGATTTCGGCCATGATAAGTGTATGGAGCTAGGGATTTTTGTTTGATAAAATAACTTGGATTCAATGAGGATACATATTAACAAGATGATAAACAATATCATTTATATCATTTATGAAAGACATGAACAAAACTTCCTCCAACCTCACCTACATAGGTTCGGCCTTACAAGGGTAAATGAGGAGGAAATTTTATTTTACAACATACTCTTGGATTTAGAGTATATGGATGATGACGAGAACATAGAAATTGATTTCAAACTCATTGGACTTTTCTATGATTTTATATGATTTTTCAAAGTGAAGAACACATGAACACAACATGATGATTAAGGCTTCTAATCAAGAAATTATTTGAAGAAACTATAACTAAAAGAGGCTGAGGATGAAGAATCACCTATTGGAAATGAAAAATGAGCAAGGAATCACCAACTTCCTTCACAAAGTAAGCTTCCTTATGTGAGAAGAGAATAAGAACAACGGAGAACCTTGTGGAGCTTTTGCGAAAGTCCAATTTGTTTTGGTTCATGAAAATGCTTAAGACATAAAACCATGACATAGGAAACTTAAGTGAATAAAATTGTTTCATGAAGAATAAATTCACGAGCATGAAATGGGCCTCATGGCCGCAGCCCCCAATTGACAAGGATAACTTGAAGAATTAACTTAGGACTAAAAAGCAATTAAGAGAAAGTTTAAGACTTAAGTGCAAAATCCTTAAAATATCATCATGATGCCATGTGCACCATTAATGCATTCACATGGTGACTCATCATGTGTGACTCATTGGCATTATCCGCTAGCGGCTCCCGGAAATCCCATATTCAGGTCCATCGCTTACTCGATTAAGATATCGCCCGGATAAAATATAATATTTCACTTTTTAGTGAAATATTTCAAAATAACCAAAATCATAGGAAAATAAATAAAAACCGTGAGTTTTTTGTTCACGCGTCAAAGTTAGGTTTTATGAGCAGTATAAACATACTGTCAGTGAAATTCACAGACCGGGTTTCGCCTGACTTTTCAACCTAAAATTTAACCGTAACTCTCTACGGTAAAGTAGAGTGTAAATAAGGTTTGGGTTTATTTAAAAACATTTTCTAAGTCTCGGATAAAAATATAAACGTAATTATATGAATTTCGGATATTAGAAAGCAGTGAAAAATCGGAGTGTTACACATTTGATTGAATTAGATTGGATCAGATTTTTAAGGAAGCAAACCAATCCAATCCAAACCGTACATTGTTTTCATCATTGGATCACTTTTTAAATCAACATCAATCCAATCCACGAACAGCCCTATATAGCAATATAGCACAAAGGGGTAGCTGCCCCAATAAGTGAATTTTTTATTGTCAAAATAGATAGATTAGTTCTATACGTTTTTTTTCCTTACTTTTCACATTGTCTTATAAGTTTTATTTTATTTTATTTTTCAATTTAGTCATATATGTTATGTTCTGTTTCCATGTCAGTCCTTTCTATCAATTTCGACCTAACGTCGTCAGTTTTGACCTGACATAGTTATCACGTTAGTCTGTCACATGACTTTTGATCTAACTCCGTAAGGTCAAAATTCATGGAAAGGACTAACACGGAAATAAAATGTAACGTGTATGACCAATTTGAAAAAATAAAACTTATAGGACTGATGTAAAACAAAAAAAGTATATGACTAATCTACCTATTTTACCCTTTTTCTTTTATTAAATGTTAAATAATTTTATTTTTGCCCCCACTAAAAAATAAATATTGTCCTCATTGCCTTACAATATTATTATTATTTTGTTCGAAACTCATCATAATTAACCTTTTAGAACGAGTACGTCCACCAGAGTATCCCACGGCTTGGGCCTTTCAGGTATGTTATGGGACTAATATCTGATCGACTGATTGAGCAGAGTTTTACCCATTGATTCTCAGCCTCTCAATGACGGTAACTTCACAAGGATTCGAACACAGATTCCCTAGATTCTCCTCCTCGTGGGGATTTCCTTGCAATCTTTCTTTACAAAAGCGATCGAGATATTGTAAATCTTATAACATTAGCTACTTAGTGACAAAGGAAAGATTGCAAATCATGAAAGAAGATGGTTGATATAGTTTACTCAATGAAGAATTATTATCTTGTGAGAAGCAAAATATTATAATTCCAAAATATGAATAAAGCATTTAGAACACAAAGAAGATAAAGGGTGCGGAAAATATTATAAAAATAACTTATGACATCCCATAAGGTGTTTTTGACTTATTTTCATAATCTCAAGGAGAAGCATAAAGTGCACTAAACACCCTCTCTATGTTTTTCACTATTCGAATCCTCTCATGCCCCTTTCTTTCTTTTTCTTTCTTTAAGCACTTATGGCATAAGCTCTCATATGATAAGGTCTTATGTGATAAGCTCTTAATTAAGTTGTTTACCCAAACGCACCCAAAGTCGTAAACTCAAAAAAGTTTCAAACTTACATTACTTTCAAGTTGAGGTATTTTATGAGATGATTTATAGATAACTTCAAGAGCTTACTAATATATTTACAAAGGTTAGCACTGAATTGTTTATTTGTGTGGCATGGCAAGCTTAAATACAAAGATTCAATTTTTTTTTCCATTTGACTAGGAGAAGTTAATTTGTTTGACTCAATTTTATCCATCAAAATTTTCTTATGTGAAGCTTATGTGGCTTGGTAGTCAACTTCAAAATAGGATTAGTGATATTTCATAAATGTTTGTGAAAATTAGGAAGCATATTGCAAATTTACTTCTGTGAACAATTGAAAAGAGTTTTTCTGTGACGAATTTTGTTAAGAATCAAATGCGTAACATGTAACACCCTAGTTTTTAGGATTAATTATTTTATTTGGATGTTTATTTATTTTTATTTTTTTAAGTTATGTGGTTTAGTCTGAGTAATTAAATTACTCTCTTCAAATTATTTTATTGGGTGCGTTAGCACTGACTTAGTTCAGTGAAGGCACGCTTACTAGACAATAATTACGTTATTGTCACTATTATACCGGTAAAGGAAAATATTTTAAATAATATGATTAAGAGAAAAGCATTTTCATATTCTTATCCTATTTAATTTTAGAGTTAAGAATATTTTGGTTTGGTAATTTTCGGAGATTAAATTTTGGACTGAGTATTTTCTTAGTTGATCAGTTCAATTACTAATCTTTACTCTAACTTGAATTTCGAAAACATATTTTTATCAACCTTTATTTTTAGAATCCAAAAAGTAAAACATGTTTATTTTAGGCCTAATATTTATCACTCATTTGGTACCTATCCCTAAATAATTAGCTTAAAAGCTAAGCTTCCTCACTTTTCTCTCTCTCATTCTCGACGTTCTCTCTCGGTCTCTCTTTTCTTTCTCTGTTTCTTTCTCTTTTCTTCTTTCTTTCTTCCTTTCTTCTCTTTTCTTTTTCTTCCTTCTTCTTCCTCCTCACACCATCTTCTTCCTTCCCCCTCAAACTCACCTTCTTTCCTTCCTTGAAGCAGCCGCGCGACCGCCTCCCGTCGGAGCTCCGAAGGCGCGACACCACGCCTGGTTCGCGTTCCGATCGAGCCTGCTGCGTCTGGTTCGAGCTCCGCCGCAAGCCGCCGTCTCGCGTCGCAGGTGAGCAGTCCGACCGCCATATATGGTGGTCTTCCACCAAAGTTGTGTTGTTTGAACTTCATTTCTCTTCTTCCATGAGTTTTAGTTTCATTTTGTTCATGGATGCCTTAGGAACACTACGCCGCCATCAGCCGCCGCTGTCAACACCGTCCTCCGTCCGCCGCCACCATAGCACCACATATCTTCTTCCTTGGGTGAGTCAAAACTCTCTCATCTCTTCTAGATTCAAAACCCCCAAATTGATTTTGAAACCCTAACCCTAACCCTTTGATTTCAGATTTTAACTTTGAAATTTAAGGTTGTTTTATGAGATTGGGACTGTGAATTTGTGTTTCCCTAAACTAATTTTATTATTCTGAGTTTTCCTTAAATTTTAATAATGAGCCCTAAACCCCCAATTTGATTTTATTTGAATTTGGGTATGTTTTTGTGAAATTAATTATGATTCAGTGTAATTAGGACTCTTAATGGATGATTTCCAAAGTTCTTTTTCAAGATCTTTTAATCAAAACAAAGTTTCCTAAAAGGGTATTAGGAAGCGTGAGCTTCAAACATGATTTTCTTTAAAAATAACCTTATTTGGTAATTAGATTAAGTGTTTAGATAAAGTTAGAATGTGTGTTTGATCATGTGAAATTGATTTCTTGATTTTTGGTTGTTGCGCGTTGTTGGATTCCCTCTCTGAGACGTTTGACACGGCTATGCTTGCTTGATGGAGTAGATAGTTACACTCTTGGAGCTAATGTGAGTATTAAGACGAGGATCCTTTACTTGTCTTCAAAGGTAAGGGGAGTTTTGCCTAGGGATATTCAATGACTGTATGCATGTGTGTAGGTGTTTAGCTGGATACTTATATGATGATTGAGCTGACTTGATTATTTTATGTACTTAAACTGTTCTGCTATTATCTGATGATTGAACTGTACTTGTTCTAAATGATATAATGCATATATGTGATGAAATGCTTTCAACTGTGAGATTGTCATTACACTGATGATATACACTGTTGTTGATTGGAAGTTTGCTAAGCCAGACGTGCGTCTGTGCTCAACCATAATAAGGATTAAAAACCTTAATAAGCTTTGAATATGGAGGGATTGATGTTCTTTTCCAAAAGCTCTTTAAACTTAAAGTACTTGTTTTAAATGTTGAAATGATTTTGGTGTACTATAGTTATACAAGAGGAAAATCCTTTTCGAACTATGTGTTTTCAAGTGAAAACTTTCAAGGTTATTTGACAACATCCTATTGGGGGAAATATTTCAAAGATAAAAGAATTTCAAAGATGCTTTATAAAAGATTTTCAAAGAAAAGGTTTTTCCTAAATATTTTAGAAACCTTCCGATAACCTGGATAGGTTATCGAGGATTCGGTTTTGGATTTGTTTTTCACTGAACGAAAAATAAGTACTTATGAAAGTGAATCTAGAACGCGAGACGTCGCCTCTAGTATTCAGTGATGTGCACGTGATCTTGGATCAGTGTTAATTCGGGACTACGAGTCCTGGTTATGATATTAGGGACTTGGGTCCTAATCACGTTGTGTTGGATCGTGTCTTCCGACCGCGTGTGATGATTATGATTAAAGGTAAAGGTTGTTTTCTCGACCACAACCCTTGACTCGCGCCCACGGTCTTGGGCATTGTGATTGAGTATTCGGACTATGAGTCCTATGCTTCGAGTTCTCAAGTGATGGGGAAATGATGATTAAGTCGTTAGCTTTGAGCAACGATGAAGGTGAAAAGAATGAACACAAAGAAATCCTTTCAATAAAATATTTTATCATGTGCATTTCCCCAAGCGAGACGTGCTATTGATGATTAAATCGGATACAAGGTGGTATCCGGGAGTCTCATCCATGTAAACCGAGTTAAGAGGCACATGTGACGTTGCCCGCCCCGAGACCTTAATGCATGAGGGTAAGGGGTAATCGCCAGGTGGGCTAGAGCTTGACCAACTCTAATGATGATTCAATGAAATGAAATGGTGTTGATATCTCATGAGATTAAGTTAGAGCCTGATGATTGAAGTGTCATGCATATTTTCGAAAGATTGGTCAATGCGGGTTTGATGCCCTTTGATATAACACTATTTTGTTGTGTATATGCATGATTTGACCGCTTATATGATTATGTCTTGTATGTATCATGTATATGGTTGTTGTGGGATATATCTTATGATGGTATCTCACCCTTACAAACATATCAGGGTTTCTTCCGGTTTGCTATTGTACCTCGGGTATTCTAGTACGGATGTGCAGAGGAGTCTTCCTAAGTCACCCAGAGACTTAGATCTAGTTGCTTGACGAAGTATTTGATTGTGGAACGATCACGTGAGTTCTTCTCGGGAATAACTTTTAGAATGACCAGCTTTAGGGTTTTGAGACTTAGATTATTTTGATAAGTACGTATGAGTATGGCTCGAGAGAGCCTTTATTTTTAAATGAAATGTTTATGGCTCGGAGAGCATTATTTTGAAAGCAAACTTAAACTTTCCCTTTTGGTTTTGTAAAGCTTATGGTTATGATCTTATTTATATATATATTGTTGCTTGATTGTATTTGATGTAATCGGAATTCTGGAATGAAAATGTAATTATTTTAGCAGTGTTCTTTTACCTGGATGTCCGAATTACGAGAGGAGACTCATTCAAATTTTCGTAAAATACTAGCTTTTATTCAAGCATATTCTTTAAATTAAATAGGCTTGCCATACTATGATAGTAAGACTGTGTGCCAATCAAGGCTTAGGAGTCGTGACAATTTTATACCCAATTTCTGACACTTATATAGTCATATAAATTATTTTCCGAAAGCACCAGCAAATTATCTTTTAATTTTAGATTCCGCACGTGTTACGTAAGTAATGCCCTCAAGGGGGGGCGTTACAAGGTGGTATCAGAGCTGGTCGAGTCTTTCGGGATCTTTAGGGAATAGGCCTGTTAAGTTTTTGTTGTGTGATCTCTGGTTGGATTTTGTTTGAATTGTTTCTTGTTGAAGCAATGTGTGTTGACACACAAGTATATGTTTCTTGATGGTTTTCCAAGGGCTTTATGTCCTGGGAGACCTTAGATTTTGAATGTTACTTGGGTTCGAATATGACATTCGATTATCCTTGCGAATCGTGTCTGATATTCGAAACAAGGTGCTTGTGTAAAGGGTTTTTCCGGGAGTGTTCCTGGAAATATTCTAGGTTTATGGTTAGCAAAGGACATTGATTTTTGATTGATCTTGTTTCTGGATTCGGTCGATCTTTGTCGCTTTGTGTAGGATGTTGCCTACGAAGTTAAAACGAAGTTAGATGACTCATTCAACTCGAAAGGTCGGTGGTCCGAATCGTTTGTTAGACCGAGTGTTTTCCTTGTGAAGCACCAACGTTGTGTGAAGGCTCGTGTCACCGTCCTGGATTCCCGACAACTAAGTAAAGGACGAATTATGAACAAGTATTTTCTCGACTTTAATTTGAAATCATCAAGACTCCCGAATTAGTTATGCTAATTCATTGATTTCCGATTATTCATTTCTTTGTTTGTGAGAAGTTGTACTCACACTCCTAAATGATCCTCGATGTATTAGACATTTGAGTGAATTGATTTAACTGAAATCCATTGGTCCGGATACTTTCACATTTTGTTGAGAAAAGTGGTTATGACTATTTCTTGAGTTATAACCTAGATAATTTCGTGATAACAGAAGTTTCTTGGTGAAACTTAGTTTCGTCACTTCTATTTTTTGATAGAGGTGAAAGTCATCATTTTGTAAATTCTTTGTATTAAGGATAAGAATTAATCCTCTTGGGATTAGACATTATTCACCCCTTGATTCTTTGAATCCGTTGGAAGATTCTTGTGGAATAATGAACTTTATTAGATTCATGTTTGTAAATGTGTATTGATCATGCATTTTTACATCCACGAACCTGATGGAATGATCTTTTTCCATACTGGATGTTCCGATATCCTTCAAATTAATGAAATTCTTTTCTATGCTTATGTGAACGTGAAATCCAGAAAAATTTTCTTTTCTTGAGAAATTCTTTTATGATCACCAAGGTCTTGTCTTATTGCGGTTCGACCGTACTTCTCGTCATTGATCATTTTAATTCTACATATTTTCCAAATGTTGTCGATGTGTGACTTATCTCATCGATCGTGAGTTGGATATCTCCACATCAAGATGTACAATTGAGACCTTCCTTGTTGAGATGTTGGCATTCCTTCAATCTTTGTTATGAGTTTTCTGAAGACCTACATGAGTCTTGTGTGAATTCAAGTGATCGTGGATCGACTGGTGAAGTTTACATCTTCTTACGAGTTAAGATCCACAAGCAGAGTTAGTGAATCGAATAATGTATCGGAAGATTGTTCGGATTTCATGGAGTATCTTCAAGTGTTGTTTCGGATGAAAAACGGAAGTTTATCAACCCGTGTGTCGGTTAAGTTTACTTTAAGTGTTGAAGACTAAGTTGAGACTAAGTCCAACCGATCATCCTCGATGGGATGGATAAGTAATGAGATTACCTATCCTTAGCAGGGTTAGGCGAGATAGTGTGGTACCTAAGTTTTTGTCATCTCTATGGTAGGACAAACCGAATTGATAAGGGCTTTGTTAATGTATAGATATGAATGATATTATGAGAACCCTTAAGTTCAACATTATTAAGCGAGATGAGTATAATGGACTTTATGATCAAGGTAGATATATCATTAAAGGAATTTAGAGTAGTGATCAATATTTATGGTTAATATTGACTTGGTGAGTCCGAGGATTAACTGAACAATATATATGGTAGTTTTCCTTAATTTGAACGGAAATAGTAAAAAGGAGTTCTTGAGTGAAACTAAGTAGTTAGAAAAGTTTAAGAATTATGATTTTGGATAATTCAAGTTGAAGTGATTCCTTTTGGTTGTAGTTGCATGGAGAAATGTAATCGTATTCTTTAAGATTGAAATGAATGACTATGATATAATTTGGAGTGGTGGAATATATTTAAAGAAAACTAAGACTATAATTGTGTACTTTGAGTTGAAAGTTGATATATGTGATAGAGTTAAGGTTGAACTTGATGTTCGTTATGAGGAAAAGGTGTTGAAGAAGTTTTGCTAGTAGACAAATTTTGAGGCAAGAAGTGATTAAGTTTTGATTGTGTCTTTCGAGTGTGATAAGCTATGATGAAATGTTTATAATCTTTGGAGTCTTATTTTGGTAAAAATGTGGTTGATGATCCATAGTAGAAACTGGACATTTTAAAATCCAAGATTTGCCATTGGCGAGTGTCCACCTGGATTTCTTGGCTTTGCCTTGGTGCAGCTCCTAGGGGTAATGGCCTTAGAGAAACTATTTTATAATCTCTTTTCTCAGCTGCAGATATATAAGATAAGGGCAGATAGGATACAAGCACTTCCTTGTATAAGTGATAGAGCTATGTTTTCAGATGGAGGAATTGTTAGTTGTTGTGTATTTTCCTTGGACAAGACGGTAAAGGTGCATGGGAAATTTCTTAAACCAGGGATATTAATGGGGCTTGAGAACCAAATTGAAAATGAGAGGCAAATGAAGGATATGAAATTTAAGTAGTCAAAGGATTCAAGTGGAATTAATAAGAGAACGAATTATGTTGGATGTGGTAAGATTCAATTTTGATAAGATTGAATTTCTTAGGTTTTTGGCGCAAAGGTTATCATGTGCAACTCAGGAATGCTACGACGTTTTGATTGGAGATTTGAAAAGTGTGAATTTGATATGACTAGAAGAGTAGATTAAGCTTAAATGGACTAAGATTATGATTGCATCTCTTGAGTAGAAGGTTAATTGATGTTATGTAAAGTTTGTGTTGGTTTCGACGTTATCTATGAAAGTTAGATATTGGAGAAAGTTTTTCCTAATGGATTTGTATTGAGAAAGTTAAATGAAGAGATTAAGCGTTGATTTTGTTCTTTGAAGTGTAATAGACTAAGATGAAATATCAAAGGTAGTGGAGGGAATGTGGTAGTGAAAAGTCTCGAGGATAAATAAAATAGCATAAGAATTGATCTTGTTATAGTGTTATAGATGAAAGGAATGAAGCAATGAGAATACAAAGTAAGATTTTAAAGTTAAGGTATGATTACAACATCCTGTTTAGTTTTGAGCTACGAAATTTCGGGGACGAAATTTTTTTAAGTAATGTAACACCCTAGTTTTTACACCTAGGATTAATTATTTTATTTGGATGTTTATTTATTTTTATTTTTTTTAAGTTATGTGGTTTAGTCTGAGTAATTAAATTACTCTCTTCAAATTATTTTATTGGGTGCGTTAGCACTGACTTAGTTCAGTGAAGGCACGCTTACTAGACAATAATTACGTTATTGTCACTATTATACCTAAGATAGAAAAATATTTTAAATAATATGATTAAGAGAAAAGCATTTTCATATTCTTATCCTATTTAATTTTAGAGTTAAGAATATTTTGGTTTGGTAATTTTTGGAGATTAAATTTTGGGTGAGTATTTTCTTAGTTGATCGGTTCAATTACTAATCTTTACTCTAACTTGAATTTCAAAACATATTTTTATCAACCTTTATTTTTAGAATCCAAAAAGTAAAAACATGTTTATTTTAGGCCTAAAATTTATCACACATTTGGTACCTATCCCAAAATAATTACCTTAAAAGCTAATCATCCTCACATTTCACTCTCTCATTCTCGACTTTCTCTCACTTTCTCTCTTTGCTGTCTCTGTTTCTTTCTCTTTTCTTCTTTCTTTCTTCCTTTCTTCTCTTTTCTTTTTCTTCCTTCTTCTTCCTCCTCACACCATCTTCTTCCTTCCCCCCAAACTCACCTTCTTTCCTTCCTTGAAGCAGCCAGCGCGACCGCCTCCCGTCGGAGCTCCAGGCGCGACACCACGCCCGGTTCGCGTTCCGATCGAGCCCGCGCTGCTGCGTCTCGAGTTCGAGCTCCGCCGCAAGCCGCCGTCTCGCGTCGCAGGTGAGCAAACCGACCGCCATATATGGTGGTCTTCCACCAAAGTTGTGTTGTTTGAACTTCATTTCTCTTCTTCCATGAGTTTTAGTTTCATTTTGTTCATGGATGCCTTAGGAACACTACGCCGCCATCGCCCGCCGCCAACACCGTCCCCCCGTCCGTCCGCCACCATAGCACCACATATCTTCTTCCTTGGGTGAGTCAAAACTCTCTCCTCTCTTCTAGATTCAAAACCCCAAATTGATTTTGAAACCCTAACCCTAACCCTTTGATTTCAGATTTTAACTTTGAAATTTAAGGTTGTTTTATGAGATTGGGACTGTGAATTTGTGTTTCCCTAAACTAATTTTATTATTCTGAGTTTTCCTTAAATTTTAATAATGAGCCCTAAACCCCCAATTTGATTTTATTTGAATTTGGGTATGTTTTTGTGAAATTAATTATGATTCAGTGTAATTAGGACTCTTAATGGATGATTTCCAAAGTTCTTTTTCAAGATCTTTTAATCAAAACAAAGTTTCCTAAAAGGGTATTAGGAAGCGTGAGCTTCAAACATGATTTTCTTTAAAAATAACCTTATTTGGTAATTAGATTAAGTGTTTAGATAAAGTTAGAATGTGTGTTTGATCATGTGAAATTGATTTCTTGATTTTTGGTTGTTGCGCGTTGTTGGATTCCCTCTCTGAGACGTTTGACACGGCTATGCTTGCTTGATGGAGTAGATAGTTACACTCTTGGAGCTAATGTGAGTATTAAGACGAGGATCCTTTACTTGTCTTCAAAGGTAAGGGGAGTTTTGCCTAGGGATATTCAATGACTGTATGCATGTGTGTAGGTGTTTAACTGGATACTTATATGATGATTGAGCTGACTTGATTATTTTATGTACTTAAACTGTTCTGCTATTATCTGATGATTGAACTGTACTTGTTCTAAATGATGTAATGCATATATGTGATGAAATGCTTTCAACTGTGAGATTGCCATTACACTGATGATATACACTGTTGTTGATTGAAAGTTTGCTAAGCCAGACGAGCGTCTGTGCTCAACCATAATAAGGATTAAAAACCTTAATAAGCTTTGAATATGGAGGGATTGGTGTTCTTTTCCAAAAGCTCTTTAAACTTAAAGTACTTGTTTTAAATGTTGAAATGATTTTGGTGTACTATAGTTATACAAGAGGAAAATCCTTTTCGAACTATGTGTTTTCAAGTGAAAACTTTCAAGGTTATTTGGCAACATCCTATTGGGGGAAATATTTCAAAGATAAAAGAATTTCAAAGATGCTTTATAAAAGATTTTCAAAGAAAAGGTTTTTCCTAAATATTTTAGAAACCTTCCGATAACCTGGATAGGTTATCGAGGATTCGGTTTTGGATTTGTTTTTCACTGAACGAAAAATAAGTACTTATGAAAGTGAATCTAGAACGCGAGACGTCGCCTCTAGTATTCAGTGATGTGCACGTGATCTTGGATCAGTGTTAATTCGGGACTACGAGTCCTGGTTATGATATTAGGGACTTGGGTCCTAATCACGTTGTGTTGGACTGTGTCTTCTCGACCGCGTGTGATGATTATGATTAAAGGTAAAGGTTGTTTTCTACGACCACAACCCTTGACTACGCCACGGTCTTGGGCATTGTGATTGAGTATTCGGACTATGAGTCCTATGCTTCGAGTTCTCAAGTGATGGGAAATGATGATTAAGTCGTTAGCTTTGAGCAACGATGGTGAAAAGAATGAACACAAAGAAATCCTTTCAATAAAATATTTTATCATGTGCATTTCCCCAAGCGGGCGTGCTATTGATGATTAAATCGGATACAAGGTGGTATCTCGGGAGTCCGTCCATGTAAACCGAGAGTTAAGAGGCACATGTGACGTTGCCGAGCCCCGAGACCTTAATGCATGAGGGTAAGGGGGTAATCGCCCAGGTGGGCTAGAGCTTGACCAACTCTAATGATGATTCAATGAAATGAAATGGTGTTGATATCTCATGAGATTAAGTTAGAGCCGATGATTGAAGTGTCATGCATATTTTCAAAAGATTGGTCATGCGGGTTTGATGCCCTTTGATATAACACTATTTTGTTGTGTATATGCATGATTTGACCGCTTATATGATTATGTCTTGTATGTATCATGTATATGGTTGTCGTGGGATATATCTTATGATGGTATCTCACCCTTACAAACATATCGTGTTTCTTCCGGTTTGCTATTGTACCTCGGGTATTCTAGTACGATGTGCAGAGGAGTCTTCCTAAGTCACCCGAGAGACTTAGATCTAGTTGCTTGACGAAGTATTTGATTGTGGAACGATCACGTGAGTTCTTCTCAGGAATAACTTTTAGAATGACCAGACTTAGGGTTTTGAGACTTAGATTATTTTGATAAGTACGTATGAGTATGGCTCGGAGAGAGCCTTTATTTTTAAATGAAATGTTTATGGCTCGGAGAGCATTATTTTGAAAGCAAACTTAAACTTTCCCTTTTGGTTTTGTAAAGCTTATGGTTATGATCTGTTATTTATATATATATTGTTGCTTGATTGTATTTGATGTAACTGGAATTCTGGAATGAAAATGTAATTATTTTAGCGGTGTTCTTTTTACCTGGATGTCCGAATTACAGAGGAGACTCTGTCGAAATTTTCGTAAAATACTAGCTTTTATTCAAGCATATTCTTTAAATTAAATAGGCTTGCCATACTATGATAGTAAGACTGTGTGCCAATCAAGGCTTAGGAGTCGTGACAATTTTATACCCAATTTCTGACACTTATATAGTCATATAAATTATTTTCCGAAAGCACCAAAGAAATTATCTTTTAATTTTAGATTCCGCACGTGTTACGTAAGTAATGCCCTCAAGGGGGCGTTACAAGGTGGTATCAGAGCTGGTCGAGTCTTTCGGGATCTTTAGGGAATAGGCCTGTTAAGTTTTTGTTGTGTGATCTCTGGTTGGATTTTGTTTGAATTGTTTCTTGTTGAAGCAATGTGTGTTGACACACAAGTATATGTTTCTTGATGGTTTTCCAAGGGCTTTATGTCCTGGGAGACCTTAGATTTTGAATGTTACTTGGGTTCGAATATGACATTCGATTATCCTTGCGAATCGTGTCTGATATTCGAAACAAGGTGCTTGTGTAAAGGGTTTTTCCGGGAGTGTTCCCTGGACATATACTAGGTTTATGGTTAGCAAAGGACATTGATTTTTGATTGATCTTGTTTCGGATTCTACGGATCTTTGTCGCTTTGTGTAGGATGTTGCCTACGAAGTTAAAACGAGTTAGATGACTCATTCAACTCGAAAGGTCGGTGGTCTGAATCGTTTGTTAGACCGAGTGTTTTCCTTGTGAAGCACCAACGTTGTGTGAAGGCTCGTGTCACCGTCTGGATTCCTGACAACTAAGTAAAGGACGAATTATGAACAAGTATTTTCTGACTTTAATTTGAAATCTGTCAAGACTCCTGAATTAGTTATGCTAATTCATTGATTTCCAGTTATTCATTTCTTTGTTTGTGAGAAGTTGTACTCACACTCCTAAATGATCCTCGATGTATTAGACATTTGAGTGAATTGATTTAACATAATCCATTGGTCTGGATACTTTCACATTTTGTTGAGAAAAGTGGTTATGACTATTTCTTGAGTTATAACCTAGATAATTTCGTGATAACAGAAGTTTCTTGGTGAAACTTAGTTTCGTCACTTCTATTTTTTGATAGAGGTGAAAGTCATCATTTTGTAAATTCTTTGTATTAAGGATAAGAATTAATCCTCTTGGGATTAGACATTATTCACCCCTTGATTCTTTGAATCCGTTGGAAGATTCTTGTGGAATAATGAACTTTATTAGATTCATGTTTGTAAATGTGTATTGATCATGCATTTTTACATCCACGAACCTGATGGAATGATCTTTTTCCATACTGGATGTTCCGATATCCTTCAAATTAATGAAATTCTTTTCTATGCTTATGTGAACGTGAAATCCAGAAAAATTTTCTTTTCTTGAGAAATTCTTTTATGATCACCAAGGTCTTGTCTTATTGCGGTTCGACCGTACTTCTCGTCATTGATCATTTTAATTCTACATATTTTCCAAATGTTGTCGATGTGTGACTTATCTCATCGATCGTGAGTTGGATATCTCCACATCAAGATGTACAATTGAGACCTTCCTTGTTGAGATGTTGGCATTCCTTCAATCTTTGTTATGAGTTTTCTCAAGACCTACATGAGTCTTGTGTGAATTCAAGTGATCGTGGATCGACCGGTGAAGTTTACATCTTCTTACGAGTTAAGATCCACAAGCGAGTTAGTGAATCGAATAATGTATCGAAGATTGTTCGATTTCATGGAGTATCTTCAAGTGTTGTTTCGGATGAAAAACGGAAGTTTATCAACCTTTGTGTCGGTTAAGTTTACTTTAAGTGTTGAAGACTAAGTTGAGACTAAGTCCAACTGATCATCCTCGATGGGATGGATAAGTAATGAGATTACCTATCCTTAGCAAGTTAGGTGGGAGATAGTGTGGTACCTAAGTTTTTGTCATCTCTATGGTAGGACAAACCGGAATTGATAAGAGCTTTGTTAATGTATAGATATGAATGATATTATGAGAACCCTTAAGTTCAACATTATTAAGCGAGATGAGTATAATGGACTTTATGATCAAGGTAGATATATCATTAAAGGAATTTAGAGTAGTGATCAATATTTATGGTTAATATTGACTTGGTGAGTCCGAGGATTAACGGAACAATATATATGGTAGTTTTCCTTAATTTGAACTGAAATAGTAAAAGGAGTTCTTGAGTGAAACTAAGTAGTTAGAAAAGTTTAAGAATTATGATTTTGGATAATTCAAGTTGAAGTGATTCCTTTTGGTTGTAGTTGCATGGAGAAATGTAATCGTATTCTTTAAGATTGAAATGAATGACTATGATATAATTTGGAGTGGTGGAATATATTTAAAGAAAACTAAGACTATAATTGTGTACTTTGAGTTGAAAGTTGATATATGTGATAGAGTTAAGGTTGAACTTGATGTTCGTTATGAGGAAAAGGTGTTGAAGAAGTTTTGCTAGTAGACAAATTTTGAGGCAAGAAGTGATTAAGTTTTGATTGTGTCTTTCGAGTGTGATAAGCTATGATGAAATGTTTATAATCTTTGGAGTCTTATTTTGGTAAAAATGTGGTTGATGATCCATAGTAGAAACTGGACATTTTAAAATCCAAGATTTGCCATTGGCGAGTGTCCACCTGGATTTCTTGGCTTTGCCTTGGTGCGACTCCTAGGGGTAATGGCCTTAGAGAAACTATTTTATAATCTCTTTTCTCACCGCAGATATATAAGATAAGGGAGATAGGATACAAGCACTTCCTTGTATAAGTGATAGAGCTATGTTTTCGAGATGGAGGAATTGATAGTTGTTGTGTATTTTCCTTGGACAAGACGGTAAAGGTGCATGGGAAATTTCTTAAACCAGGGATATTAATGGGGCTTGAGAACCAAATTGAAAATGAGAGGCAAATGAAGGATATGAAATTTAAGTAGTCAAAGGATTCAAGTGGAATTAATAAGAGAACGAATTATGTTGGATGTGGTAAGATTCAATTTTGATAAGATTGAATTTCTTAGGTTTTTGGCGCAAAGGTTATCGTGTGCAACTCGGGGAATGCTACGTCGTTTTGATTGGAGATTTGAAAAGTGTGAATTTGATATGACTAGAAGAGTAGATTAAGCTTAAATGGACTAAGATTATGATTGCATCTCTTGAGTAGAAGGTTAATTGATGTTATGTAAAGTTTGTGTTGGTTTCGACGTTATCTATGAAAGTTAGATATTGGAGAAAGTTTTTCCTAATGGATTTGTATTGAGAAAGTTAAATGAAGAGATTAAGCGTTGATTTTGTTCTTTGAAGTGTAATAGACTAAGATGAAATATCAAAGGTAGTGGAGGGAATGTGGTAGTGAAAAGTCTCGAGGATAAATAAAATAGCATAAGAATTGATCTTGTTATAGTGTTATAGATGAAAGGAATGAAGCAATGAGAATACAAAGTAAGATTTTAAAGTTAAGGTATGATTACAACATCCTGTTTAGTTTTGAGCTACGAAATTTCGGGGACGAAATTTTTTTAAGTAATGTAACACCCTAGTTTTTACACCTAGGATTAATTATTTTATTTGGATGTTTATTTATTTTTATTTTTTTTAAGTTATGTGGTTTAGTCTGAGTAATTAAATTACTCTCTTCAAATTATTTTATTGGGTGCGTTAGCACTGACTTAGTTCAGTGAAGGCACGCTTACTAGACAATAATTACGTTATTGTCACTATTATACCTAGTAGAAAAATATTTTAAATAATATGATTAAGAGAAAAGCATTTTCATATTCTTATCCTATTTAATTTTAGAGTTAAGAATATTTTGGTTTGGTAATTTTCGGAGATTAAATTTTGGACTGAGTATTTTCTTAGTTGATCAGTTCAATTACTAATCTTTACTCTAACTTGAATTTCGAAAACATATTTTTATCAACCTTTATTTTTAGAATCCAAAAAGTAAAAACATGTTTATTTTAGGCCTAATATTTATCACTCATTTGGTACCTATCCCTAAATAATTAGCTTAAAAGCTAAGCTTCCTCACTTTTCTCTCTCTCATTCTCGACGTTCTCTCTCTCTCTCTCTTTTCTTTCTCTGTTTCTTTCTCTTTTCTTCTTTCTTTCTTCCTTTCTTCTCTTTTCTTTTTCTTCCTTCTTCTTCCTCCTCACACCATCTTCTTCCTTCCCCCTCAAACTCACCTTCTTTCCTTCCTTGAAGCAGCCGCGACGACGCCTCCCGTCGGACTCCGAAGGCGCGACACCACGCCCGGTTCGCGTTCCGATCGAGCCCTCGCTGCGTCGAGGTTCGAGCTCCGCCGCAAGCCGCCGTCTCGCGTCGCAGTGAGCAATCACCGCCATATATGGTGGTCTTCCACCAAAGTTGTGTTGTTTGAACTTCATTTCTCTTCTTCCATGAGTTTTAGTTTCATTTTGTTCATGGATGCCTTAGGAACACTACGCCGCCATCACCGCCACCGGCAACACCGTCCTCCGTCCGCCGCCACCATAGCACCACATATCTTCTTCCTTGGGTGAGTCAAAACTCTCTCCTCTCTTCTAGATTCAAAACCCCCAAATTGATTTTGAAACCCTAACCCTAACCCTTTGATTTGATTTTTTAACTTTGAAATTTAAGGTTGTTTTATGAGATTGGGACTGTGAATTTGTGTTTCCCTAAACTAATTTTATTATTCGAGTTTTCCTTAAATTTTAATAATGAGCCCTAAACCCCAATTTGATTTTATTTGAATTTGGGTATGTTTTTGTGAAATTAATTATGATTCAGTGTAATTAGGACTCTTAATGGATGATTTCCAAAGTTCTTTTTCAAGATCTTTTAATCAAAACAAAGTTTCCTAAAAGGGTATTAGGAACCGTGAGCTTCAAACATGATTTTCTTTAAAAATAACCTTATTTGGTAATTAGATTAAGTGTTTAGATAAAGTTAGAATGTGTGTTTGATCATGTGAAATTGATTTCTTGATTTTTGGTTGTTGCGCGTTGTTGGATTCCCTCTCCGAGACGTTTGACACGGCTATGCTTGCTTGATGGAGTAGATAGTTACACTCTTGGAGCTAATGTGAGTATTAAGACGAGGATCCTTTACTTGTCTTCAAAGGTAAGGGGAGTTTTGCCTAGGGATATTCAATGACCGTATGCATGTGTGTAGGTGTTTAAATCGGATACTTATATGATGATTGAGTGACTTGATTATTTTATGTACTTAAACTGCTTACGCTATTATCCGATGATTGAACTGTACTTGTTCTAAATGATGTAATGCATATATGTGATGAAATGCTTTCAACCGTGAGATTGCCATTACACTCGATGATATACACTCGTTGTTGATTGAAAGTTTGCTAAGCCGGACGAGTGCGTCTGTGCTCAACCATAATAAGGATTAAAAACCTTAATAAGCTTTGAATATGGAGGGATTGGTGTTCTTTTCCAAAAGCTCTTTAAACTTAAAGTGCTTGTTTTAAATGTTGAAATGATTTTGGTGTACTATAGTTATACAAGAGGAAAATCCTTTTCGAACTATGTGTTTTCAAGTGAAAACTTTCAAGGTTATTTGGCAACATCCTATTGGGGAAATATTTCAAAGATAAAAGAATTTCAAAGATGCTTTATAAAAGATTTTCAAAGAAAAGGTTTTTCCTAAATATTTTAGAAACCTTCCGATAACCTGGATAGGTTATCGAGGATTCGGTTTTGGATTTGTTTTTCACTGAACGAAAAATAAGTACTTATGAAAGTGAATCTAGAACGCGAGACGTCGCCTCTAGTATTCATGATGTGCACGTGATCTTGGATCGAGTGTTAATTCGGGACTACGAGTCCTGGTTATGATATTAGGGACTTGGGTCCTAATCACGTTGTGTTGGACCGTGTCTTCCGACCGCGTGTGATGATTATGATTAAAGGTAAAGGTTGTTTTCTCGACCACAACCCTTGATTGCGGCCACGGTTTTGGGGTATTGTGATTGAGTATTCGGACTATGAGTCCTATGCTTCTGAGTTCTCAAGTGATGGGGAAATGATGATTAAGTCGTTAGCTTTGAGCAACGACAGTGAAAAGAATGAACACAAAGAAATCCTTTCAATAAAATATTTTATCATGTGCATTTCCCCAAGCGGGCGTGCTATTGATGATTAAATCGGATACAAGGTGGTATCCGGGAGTCTCATCCCATGTAAACCGAGTTAAGAGGCACATGTGACGTTGCCCGCCCCGAGACCTTAATGCATGAGGGTAAGGGGTAATCGCCAGGTGGGCTAGAGCTTGACCAACTCTAATGATGATTCATTGAAATGAAATGGTGTTGATATCTCATGAGATTAAGTTAGAGCCCGATGATTGAAGTGTCATGCATATTTTCGAAAGATTGGTCATGCGGGTTTGATGCCCTTTGATATAACACTATTTTGTTGTGTATATGCATGATTTGACCGCTTATATGATTATGTCTTGTATGTATCATGTATATGGTTGTCGTGGGATATATCTTATGATGGTATCTCACCCTTACAAACATATCGGGTTTCTTCCGGTTTGCTATTGTACCTCGGGTATTCTAGTACGGATGTGCGGAGGAGTCTTCCTAAGTCACCCGAGAGACTTAGATCTAGTTGCTTGACGAAGTATTTGATTGTGGAACGATCACGTGAGTTCTTCTCGGGAATAACTTTTAGAATGACCAGCTTAGGGTTTTGAGACTTAGATTATTTTGATAAGTACGTATGAGTATGGCTCAGAGAGCCTTTATTTTTAAATGAAATGTTTATGGCTCGGAGAGCATTATTTTGAAAGCAAACTTAAACTTTCCCTTTTGGTTTTGTAAAGCTTATGGTTATGACTGTTATTTATATATATATTGTTGCTTGATTGTATTTGATGTAACTGGAATTCTGGAATGAAAATGTAATTATTTTAGCAGGTGTTCTTTTACCTGGGATGTCCGAATTACAGAGGAGACTCTGTCGAAATTTTCGTAAAATACTAGCTTTTATTCAAGCATATTCTTTAAATTAAATAGGCTTGCCATACTATGATAGTAAGACTGTGTGCCAATCAAGGCTTAGGAGTCGTGACAATTTTATACCCAATTTCTGACACTTATATAGTCATATAAATTATTTTCCGAAAGCACCAAAGAAATTATCTTTTAATTTTAGATTCCGCACGTGTTACGTAAGTAATGCCCTCAAGGGGGCGTTACAAGGTGGTATCGAGCTGGTCGAGTCTTTCGGGATCTTTAGGAATAGGCCGTTAAAGTTTTTGTTGTGTGATCTCTCGGTTGGATTTTGTTTGAATTGTTTCTTGTTGAAGCAATGTGTGTTGACACACAAGTATATGTTTCTTGATGGTTTTCCAAGGGCTTTATGTCCTGGGAGACCTTAGATTTTGAATGTTACTTGGGTTCGAATATGACATTCGATTATCCTTGCGAATCGTGTCTGATATTCGAAACAAGGTGCTTGTGTAAAGGGTTTTTCCGGGAGTGTTCCCCTGGAAATATTCTAGGTTTATGGTTAGCAAAGGACATTGATTTTTGATTGATCTTGTTTCTCGGATTCGATTGGATCTCTGTCGCTTTGTGTAGGATGTTGCCTACGAAGTTAAAACGAGTTAGATGACTCATTCAACTGAAAGGTCGGTGGTCTGAATCGTTTGTTAGACCGAGTGTTTTCCTTGTGAAGCACCAACGTTGTGTGAAGGCTCGTGTCACCGTCTGGATTCCTGACAACTAAGTAAAGGACGAATTATGAACAAGTATTTTCTGACTTTAATTTGAAATCTGTCAAGACTCCCGAATTAGTTATGCTAATTCATTGATTTCCGATTATTCATTTCTTTGTTTGTGAGAAGTTGTACTCACACTCCTAAATGATCCTCGATGTATTAGACATTTGAGTGAATTGATTTAATGAAATCCATTGGTCCGGATACTTTCACATTTTGTTGAGAAAAGTGGTTATGACTATTTCTTGAGTTATAACCTAGATAATTTCGTGATAACATAAGTTTCTTGGTGAAACTTAGTTTCGTCACTTCTATTTTTTGATAGAGGTGAAAGTCATCATTTTGTAAATTCTTTGTATTAAGGATAAGAATTAATCCTCTTGGGATTAGACATTATTCACCCCTTGATTCTTTGAATCCGTTGGAAGATTCTTGTGGAATAATGAACTTTATTAGATTCATGTTTGTAAATGTGTATTGATCATGCATTTTTACATCCACGAACCTGATGGAATGATCTTTTTCCATACTGGATGTTCCGATATCCTTCAAATTAATGAAATTCTTTTCTATGCTTATGTGAACGTGAAATCCAGAAAAATTTTCTTTTCTTGAGAAATTCTTTTATGATCACCAAGGTCTTGTCTTATTGCGGTTCGACTAGTACTTCTGTCATTGATCATTTTAATTCTACATATTTTCCAAATGTTGTCGATGTGTGACTTATCTCATCAATGCGTGAGTTGGATATCTCCACATCAAGATGTACAATTGAGACCTTCCTTGTTGAGATGTTGGCATTCCTTCAATCTTTGTTATGAGTTTTCTCAAGACCTACATGAGTCTTGTGTGAATTCAAGTGATCGTGGATCGATCGGTGAAGTTTACATCTTCTTACGAGTTAAGATCCACAAGCAGAGTTAGTGAATCGAATAATGTATCGAAGATTGTTCGATTTCATGGAGTATCTTCAAGTGTTGTTTCGGATGAAAAACGGAAGTTTATCAACCTTGTGTCGGTTAAGTTTACTTTAAGTGTTGAAGACTAAGTTGAGACTAAGTCCAACCGATCATCCTCGATGGGATGGATAAGTAATGAGATTACCTATCCTTAGCAGTTAGGCTGGGAGATAGTGTGGTACCTAAGTTTTTGTCATCTCTATGGTAGGACAAACCGGAATTGATAAGAGCTTTGTTAATGTATAGATATGAATGATATTATGAGAACCCTTAAGTTCAACATTATTAAGCGAGATGAGTATAATGGACTTTATGATCAAGGTAGATATATCATTAAAGGAATTTAGAGTAGTGATCAATATTTATGGTTAATATTGACTTGGTGAGTCCGAGGATTAACGGAACAATATATATGGTAGTTTTCCTTAATTTGAACGGAAATAGTAAAAGGAGTTCTTGAGTGAAACTAAGTAGTTAGAAAAGTTTAAGAATTATGATTTTGGATAATTCAAGTTGAAGTGATTCCTTTTGGTTGTAGTTGCATGGAGAAATGTAATCGTATTCTTTAAGATTGAAATGAATGACTATGATATAATTTGGAGTGGTGGAATATATTTAAAGAAAACTAAGACTATAATTGTGTACTTTGAGTTGAAAGTTGATATATGTGATAGAGTTAAGGTTGAACTTGATGTTCGTTATGAGGAAAAGGTGTTGAAGAAGTTTTGCTAGTAGACAAATTTTGAGGCAAGAAGTGATTAAGTTTTGATTGTGTCTTTCGAGTGTGATAAGCTATGATGAAATGTTTATAATCTTTGGAGTCTTATTTTGGTAAAAATGTGGTTGATGATCCATAGTAGAAACTGGACATTTTAAAATCCAAGATTTGCCATTGGCGAGTGTCCACTGGGATTTCTTGGCTTTGCCTTGGTGCACTCCTAGGGGTAATGGCCTTAGAGAAACTATTTTATAATCTCTTTTCTCACTTTGCAGATATATAAGATAAGGCGAGATAGGATACAAGCACTTCCTTGTATAAGTGATAGAGCTATGTTTTCGGATGGAGGAATTGTTAGTTGTTGTGTATTTTCCTTGGACAAGACGGTAAAGGTGCATGGGAAATTTCTTAAACCAGGGGATATTAATGGGGCTTGAGAACCAAATTGAAAATGAGAGGCAAATGAAGGATATGAAATTTAAGTAGTCAAAGGATTCAAGTGGAATTAATAAGAGAACGAATTATGTTGGATGTGGTAAGATTCAATTTTGATAAGATTGAATTTCTTAGGTTTTTAGGCGCAAAGGTTATCATGTGCAACTCGGGGAATGCTACGACGTTTTGATTGGAGATTTGAAAAGTGTGAATTTGATATGACTAGAAGAGTAGATTAAGCTTAAATGGACTAAGATTATGATTGCATCTCTTGAGTAGAAGGTTAATTGATGTTATGTAAAGTTTGTGTTGGTTTCGACGTTATCTATGAAAGTTAGATATTGGAGAAAGTTTTTCCTAATGGATTTGTATTGAGAAAGTTAAATGAAGAGATTAAGCGTTGATTTTGTTCTTTGAAGTGTAATAGACTAAGATGAAATATCAAAGGTAGTGGAGGGAATGTGGTAGTGAAAAGTCTCGAGGATAAATAAAATAGCATAAGAATTGATCTTGTTATAGTGTTATAGATGAAAGGAATGAAGCAATGAGAATACAAAGTAAGATTTTAAAGTTAAGGTATGATTACAACATCCTGTTTAGTTTTGAGCTACGAAATTTCGGGGACGAAATTTTTTTAAGTAATGTAACACCCTAGTTTTTACACCTAGGATTAATTATTTTATTTGGATGTTTATTTTTTTTTATTTTTTTTAAGTTATGTAGTTTAGTCTGAGTAATTAAATTACTCTCTTCAAATTATTTTATTGGGTGCGTTAGCACTGACTTAGTTCAGTGAAGGCACGCTTACTAGACAATAATTACGTTATTGTCACTATTATACCTAGTCTGAGAAAAATATTTTAAATAATATGATTAAGAGAAAAGCATTTTTATATTCTTATCCTATTTAATTTTAGAGTTAAGAATATTTTGGTTTGGTAATTTTCGGAGATTAAATTTTGGACTGAGTATTTTCTTAGTTGATCAGTTCAATTACTAATCTTTACTCTAACTTGAATTTCGAAAACATATTTTTATCAACCTTTATTTTTAGAATCCAAAAAGTAAAAACATGTTTATTTTAGGCCTAATATTTATCACTCATTTGGTACCTATCCCTAAATAATTAGCTTAAAAGCTAAGCTTCCTCACTTTTCTCTCTCTCATTCTCGACGTTCTCTCTCTGTCTCTCTTTTCTTTCTCTGTTTCTTTCTCTTTTCTTCTTTCTTTCTTCCTTTCTTCTCTTTTCTTTTTCTTCCTTCTTCTTCCTCCTCACACCATCTTCTTCCTTCCCCCTCAAACTCACCTTCTTTCCTTCCTTGAAGCAGCCGCGCGACCGCCTCCCGTCGGAGCTCCGAAGGCGCGACACCACGCTCGGTTCGCGCTTCCGATCGAGCCTGCTGCGTCTGCGGTTCGAGCTCTCGCCGCAAGCCGCCGTCTCGCGTCGCGGTGAGCGATCAAATCCGCCATATATGGTGGTCTTCCACCAAAGTTGTTGTGTTGTTTGAACTTCATTTCTCTTCTTCCATGAGTTTTAGTTTCATTTTGTTCATGGATGCCTTAGGAACACTACGCGCCATCAGCCACGCTTGTCAACACCGTCCCTCCGTCCGCCGCCACCATAGCACCACATATCTTCTTCCTTGGGTGAGTCAAAACTCTCTCATCTCTTCTAGATTCAAAACCCCCAAATTGATTTTGAAACCCTAACCCTAACCCTTTGATTTCGGATTTTAACTTTGAAATTTAAGGTTGTTTTTTTATGAGATTGGGACCTGGAATTTGTGTTTCCCTAAACTAATTTTATTATTCGAGTTTTCCTTAAATTTTAATAATGAGCCCTAAACCCCCAATTTGATTTTATTTGAATTTGGGTATGTTTTTGTGAAATTAATTATGATTCATGTAATTAGGACTCTTAATGGATGATTTCCAAAGTTCTTTTTCAAGATCTTTTAATCAAAACAAAGTTTCCTAAAAGGGTATTAGGAAGCGTGAGCTTCAAACATGATTTTCTTTAAAAATAACCTTATTTGGTAATTAGATTAAGTGTTTAGATAAAGTTAGAATGTGTGTTTGATCATGTGAAATTGATTTCTTGATATTTGGTTGTTGCGCGTTGTTGGATTCCCTCTCGAGAGCGTTTGACACGGCTATGCTTGCTTGATGGAGTAGATAGTTACACTCTTGGAGCTAATGTGAGTATTAAGACGAGGATCCTTTACTTGTCTTCAAAGGTAAGGGGAGTTTTGCCTAGGGATATTCAATGATTTGTATGCATGTGTGTAGGTGTTTAACTGGATACTTATATGATGATTGAGCTGACTTGATTATTTTATGTACTTAAACTGTTCTGCTATTATCTGATGATTGAACTATACTTGTTCTAAATGATATAATGCATATATGTGATGAAATGCTTTCAACTGTGAGATTGCCATTACACTGATGATATACACTGTTGTTGATTGCAAGTTTGCTAAGCCAGACGTGCGTCTGTGCTCAACCATAATAAGGATTAAAAACCTTAATAAGCTTTGAATATGGAGGGATTGGTGTTCTTTTCCAAAAGCTCTTTAAACTTAAAGTGCTTGTTTTAAATGTTGAAATGATTTTGGTGTACTATAGTTATACAAGAGGAAAATCCTTTTCGAACTATGTGTTTTCAAGTGAAAACTTTCAAGGTTATTTGGCAACATCCTATTGGGGGAAATATTTCAAAGATAAAAGAATTTCAAAGATGCTTTATAAAAGATTTTCAAAGAAAAGGTTTTTCCTAAATATTTTAGAAACCTTCCGATAACCTGGATAGGTTATCGAGGATTCGGTTTTGGATTTGTTTTTCACTGAGCGAAAAATAAGTACTTATGAAAGTGAATCTAGAACGCGAGGCGTCGCCTCTAGTATTCGATGATGTGCACGTGATCTTGGATCGGTGTTAATCCGGGACTACGAGTCTGGTTATGATATTAGGGACTTGGGTCCTAATCACGTTGTGTTGGTTTGTGTCTTCCGACGCGTGTGATGATTATGATTAAAGGTAAAGGTTGTTTTCTACGACCACAACCCTTGACTATGACCACGGTCTTGGGCATTGTGATTGAGTATTCGGACTATGAGTCCTATGCTTCGAGTTCTCAAGTGATGGGAAATGATGATTAAGTCGTTAGCTTTGAGCAACGACGGTGAAAAGAATGAACACAAAGAAATCCTTTCAATAAAATATTTTATCATGTGCATTTCCCCAAGCGGAGGCGTGCTATTGATGATTAAATCGGATACAAGGTGGTATCCTGGGAGTCTGTCCATGTAAACCGAGTTAAGAGGCACATGTGGCGTTGCCGATCCCGAGACCTTAATGCATGAGGGTGAGGGTAACGCCCGGGTGGGCTAGAGCTTGACCAACTCTAATGATGATTCAATGAAATGAAATGGTGTTGATATCTCATGAGATTAAGTTAGAGCCTCGATGATTGAAGTGTCATGCATATTTTCGAAAGATTGGTATGCGGGTTTGATGCCCTTTGATATAACACTATTTTGTTGTGTATATGCATGATTTGATCGCTTATATGATTATGTCTTTGTATGTATCATGTATATGGTTGTTGTGGGATATATCTTATGATGGTATCTCACCCTTACAAACATATCAGGTTTCTTCTGGTTTTGCTATTGTACCTCGGGTATTCTAGTACGGATGTGCGGAGGAGTCTTCCTAAGTCACCCGAGAGACTTAGATCTAGTTGCTTGATGAAGTATTTGATTGTGGAGCGATCACGTGAGTTCTTCTCGGGAATAACTTTTAGAATGACCAGACTTAGGGTTTTGAGACTTAGATTATTTTGATAAGTACGTATGAGTATGGCTCGAAGAGAGCCTTTATTTTTAAATGAAATGTTTATGGCTCCGGAGAGCATTATTTTGAAAGAAACTTAAACTTTCCCTTTTGGTTTTGTAAAGCTTATGGTTATGATCATTATTTATATATATATTGTTGCTTGATTGTATTTGATGTAATCGGAATTACGGAATGAAAATGTAATTATTTTAGCAGGTGTTCTTTTACCTGGGATGTCCGAATTACAGAGGAGACTCTGTCGAAATTTTCGTAAAATACTAGCTTTTATTCAAGCATATTCTTTAAATTAAATAGGCTTGCCATACTATGATAGTAAGACTGTGTGCCAATCAAGGCTTAGGAGTCGTGACAATTTTATACCCAATTTCTGACACTTATATAGTCATATAAATTATTTTCCGAAAGCACCAGCAAATTATCTTTTAATTTTAGATTCCGCACGTGTTACGTAAGTAATGCCCTCAAGGGGGGGCGTTACATAACATATGAGAGATGAATTATTGAATGATTGTTTGGTCATATACATAGCGATATATTTTTTATAGTATTGAAAATATAAAAAAAAAATACAACAATTTCAAAATATGAAGACACGTAAAGAGCAATTATAATTTGTAGAAATTGACGTGATTAAATGATATCATTATTTTATCGTTTATGCATTTATATACTTTTTGTAAAAATTTCTGAATCTATCCTTGCTTACGGAGTTGCAGATTACAAACACCAATTATTTGTGTCTTGAAAGAAAACTATTTTAAAAAGAGTAAAGGCTCAAACTAGTCGTTAAAAAAATATGGAGGAATATTTGATCCCTGAAAAATAAAAAATATATATCAATTTGATCCTTGAAAATTTTAAATGTTGATCAAATTAGTCCTTTTTAAGGAAATTTTAGGGAAATTTTAGTCCATATTAAAGACTATTTTGACCAGTATTTGAATTTTTTGAAGATCAAATTGATACTATTTATTTTTTAGAGACAAGATATGTCTTAGTTTTTTTTTCTTCAAAGGACCAGTTTGAACTTTTACTCTTAAAAAAGTGACATAGATGGAGATGCGTGGAATCAAACACCCTCTTGAATGACTTTTCCAATATATTGTTTATAATATATTTGTGACAATTCAAAATTGGTGTCTGTAATCGGCCAGAAGAGGGATGACAACCCTCAATTCCAAAGCCTTTAAACATAAATGATTTCCAAAGAATTCTAAATGGCATTCCTCAAAAACACATCAACAATTGCTACAATTTAATTTCTAAGATTTTTTTTTAACAAAGTGAACACATTTTAAAAAAAAACAATTCATAAATGTAACTTTGGAGGTCGCGGCATGACACATTGACTCCACCGTTGGGAGTCAAACAGCTCGGGATAGCCCAGCAGCCCCCACACCTGCATCTGAATCACTAAGAGGGGTGAGTTAAATTATATATAAACCCAGCAAGGACATAAACCAGAATATAAACATGATAACTTGAAGATAATGAAAGTGAATGTATTTATATAACTTACATGAAGAGATTCCTTAAATGATTTCATGGCAACAGATTGTCAATCCTTTATCAAGTTCCGAACTAAACATTTCCCTTTGATTCAAATATCGCATAGAAACTTATATAAATTTTGACTTGGTCATTTCCCAACCAACAATACATCATTAGATCATAATCCAACCATCTTTGAATTCAATAACATCCTCAATCATGATAATATATAAACATTCCATGGAAACTCATTGTGTCACATAATGCATCAACGACTTACATTGTTCAGGCTCACAATAATAAGTCAATCATTTTAATACAGGCAAATCTAATATTTTCATCATCATAACTCTTCATAATATATCAGCATATATCAATTTAAAAGTACTTCACATAAGTACACATACTCATCATCATGCTTTCCTTATGAATTTGATCAACAATAACTCCACTATATAAATGTTTGAGCTCATAATTAACTCCATTGTGTCCTACCACCATTACCACTAACATATATAATCAAGATCACTAATTAAGAGAAATCCACCAACATAATCAACAACCATCAAACAAGTAACCATTCATGAAATCATGTTTCATCATATAACTCGAATATTTTCACAACACCACTGTCACAAACTTCTTTTAACATGACCCACATTACCTTAGCATCATAACTACATCTCATTTCTTGTATTTTGTAACTATTAATATATTTATATTTTCCAATAGTAACCCATCACTACAATATTGATAGTCAAAGAATTCTTTAGCAAACTAATCTTTCCAACCAAACAGTCACGACACTTTAGGTATTAAGAACAATAATCATTGCACCATGCTAATAAAATAAAAATGGATTCAAGCTTGCATTTTACGCAAAGAAAAGGATTTATACAAAAAATAAAGCAAACACCTAGCATTTTCTAGATCAAGGGAAAAGTCCCTTACCTCAAGCTTGTCTAACTCCTAGCTACTCAAAATGTAGAGGATTCTCCAAAATCCTCTTCGAGCTCCTTCTTCTTTCCTTCAATAGAGGAGAGGAGTATGAGAAAGGAGATTCTTTTCAAAGAAGGAGGGGGAAGGTGGAAGATGGCTTACCACTTCGGTGGCATTTGGAAGAGCTTATTTAAGCTCCTTTTGACTTATCTGATGACATAAGCTCTTATGCAGTGTGTTTGGCAGAGCTTATAAAAATAACTTATGCCATCACATAAGGAGTTTTTGACTTATTTTCATAAGTTACTGGAAGAAGCTTATGGAATTATCATAAGAGCTTATGCACTAAACACTCTCTCCGTGTTTTTTACTATTCGAATCCTATCATGCCCCTTTCTTTCTTTTTCTTTCTTTAAGCACTTATGGCATAAGCTCTCATGCGATAAGGTCTTATGTGATAAGCTCTTAATTAAGTTGTTTACCCAAACGCACCCTTCTTCTTCCAAGCCAAAGCCCTAGCACCCTTTCTTTTCTTTTTTTTCCTACGTTTCTCAAAATCACGTTGGAACAAGGGGGAAGGCAACTCCTCATCTCTTTTTATTTCCTAAACTTTTGATTTATTGCAATAAGGTCCTTAGTTTAATGTGTATGCTCATTCCTCCTCATTCTTACTATTTTAGTCCTTAGATTTTAAAAAAATTCAAAAAATTTATTCCACTAAAGCCTTTAATATATCACTTCACCTTAGTAAAAATCAGACAGGGTTTCACAATATTATTATAAGAATGTGATTTTGATACATTATGAGTGTAAAATTCTTTACGTTGTTAACTAATAAAAAATTATTATATGTATGACTTTTAATTAACGTTATAGTGACTTAACGTGAATTTTTAATTGAGTTCATGTACCTAAAAGTTTTAGAAATCGATCCACATATGTGTAAATATTATCAAATTCATCGTTGCTGTCAATCACTACTAGAAATCCATCTTTTTCGGACGGATTTCGGACGGAAATTGAACAAATTTCGGACGGATAATTCATTTCGGACGGAATGGCATCCATCAGAAAAAGCCCATGGGAAATTAGAAAATCCTTCCCAAGTTCCGATCCGAAAATATTTACGGGCCGGATTTGGACAGATTTCGGACAACGTGGAAATCCGGGTCGTGGTTATTTTTTGACGGATTTATTTTTATTTTGGATTGGATTTGGACGGATTACATGATTTTGTTGGTTATTTTTTCGAACGATTTCGGACGGATTTAATTTTATTTTCGGGCGGATTCTGCGATTTTGTTGGTTATTTTTCTGGACGGATTTATTTTTATTTTCGGGCGGGATCTTTGTGATTTTGTTGGTTATTTTGGGACGGATTTATTTTTGTTTTTGACGGATTTGGGGCAGAATCTTTGTGATTTTGTTGGTTATTTTTCTGGACGATTTCGACGGATTTATTTTTGTTTTTTGGACGGATTTCCCACGGAAGAATCAAAAGTCGAGAATCTGTCACAGCGGTGACATGCTAGCCGAGTCGAGACCCCTTATAAGCGAGAATGCATCACGGCCGGCGTGATACCCATCACGGCCGTGACGGACCATTTAGTGAAACAACATTCAAGCGAAGGCATCACGGCCCGGTGATGCTCATCACAGCCGTGACGGATCACTTCACTTACATTACGGTTTCACTTATTTATCCGAATTATATGGCACCGATCACTAACATTTGCGATTTCACATTCAATCACAAAATCATGAATTTGACTATTGTTACAAAATACGATCTTGGTACCATACAACTTCTAAAAATCAAATACTAATTGCTTCATGCAATCCAAAAGTCATGACTTAAAAACTATCGAGAAGATCAAACCACTTGTGAGCTGTGAAGGTCATGTAATGAACCAAAAAGTTGAGGAATCTGAGAATCCAGCCTCTCCAAATTTGCTGACATTTTCCTTTAGAAGTAGAATGACTGCATCAATGGAGATGACCCCACGATACACCGAAAGATTTATATCCAACAATTTAGTAAAAGAATGAACCTTTCCATCAACCAAGCAAGTCAATTAATTAACAAACAGAAATAAGTGCACACATGTGTTCAACTGTACTTTAGAACCCCAAAAGAATCGAGCCGAGAAAGAAGCCCATGTGATCTATCTTTTATTTAGTATAGCCGTCTCGAGCAAATATACATGCTACGGATCGGTAAGATCGATGGTACTTCCAATAGTTGGAAAGTGCAATCTAATTGTTTATCAATTAAAAAGTGCTAAATGCTTAGGACATATTTTATCTCACAGATTGTTATCACCAAAAAGCATAATTAGAAGGCTATTTATTAATTATTGGCATTTAAATTGATGCGACTAGCGAAAGTACAAATAATAAAAATTATCAAGAGATTTTTCAGTAAACCCTCAAATTGTTTGGATCTTTATTGCTAGCAAACCCTCAAATTGTTTGAATCTTTATCTAACTCATGTCGGTTCATAATTCCTAAGCCTAAGCATACACTACACTTTAGTTCAAAGGATAGTCAAATGTTGAGGCTAAACAAAAAATCTGCAATGCACAAGAGTATTAGGATAGCCAAAAGAACCAACATTATTTCCACTACACACACACAAAACAAATGACACACAAACAATCAATATTGGAATCTTTAAATTTGATAAAGATTAAAGAAAAGAAGATTCGGTGAATAAGAGAGAAAAGGTTGAAAGGTAAGTTGCACTCGAATATAACAAACATTATCCAATGATAATGAATCTTAAAATAGTACAAAACATATCGTGAGTAAAAACATGGCCTTGAATGTACACTACACATTGCAACTCATACAAGGCAAGCGACTAAAACTAAATCATGTCCCCCAATAACATAAAGTACACCCAGCATCTCCCAGCAGATATTTATATAATTTACATTCTTATAATCTAATTCATCAAAGAAAAACTATTTCCACAAAAGGAGGATGAAATTCTCAAAATACCTGTATAGTAACGGCTGATCACGGGTATCCAAAAGTTTGTTAGTAGTGTAACTATTGGATTGCAATCTGATTCGTCCTAGCTCCACATCCACCGAGCTCCTAGACCAGAATGCAAAGGTAGATGAATCAAATTTCTGCATAATTAAATTAGAAACATATTATATTGAGACTAGTTACAAAAATTAATTTTGAAGAAATAGTCAAAATGTCAATAAGGAAGCTAACAAACTTACTTCACATCTTGTTATGTTGTCGAGAGGATATATTCTCAATGTTCGACTGGTATTTGGATCTAACATACGAATTCCATCCAATCCAATCTGAAAGGATAAATAGTGAGAAAATCACTAATTGAGCAATGACCACGGAAGGGCTAAACAATTGAAAGGTTTGTGAATGCAAAATAAATAAAAGAGAAGCTGCTAGAGAGTCGGGAGGCTCCTAGGCCGGTTGATTTATCTCCCGGAAGGTGAGCAAATCGGTGTAGAGAAAAAGATCAACACCACGAAAAACGAAGACAACCCTTGTTGCACATAACAGAGAAACACATACGGACAACAATCTCCAAGACTTGCCGCCTCTGTTAAGAAGGGAAACACTAATTCACAGTCTCAATTTCATAAAACAAGATTTAATTTTAAGCTAAAAATCACTTTTAAGTGTTCATATGTTTTCGGTAAAATAGTTTTCCAAAACATAAGCTATGACGTATGTCACGACTCCACACCTAAGCCTTGATCGGCACACGGACTTACTATCACGGCTGACAAGCCTATTTAATTTAGAGAATATACTTGAATAAAATCTAGTATTTTTACGAAAATTTTGAGAGTCTCCTCTATAATTCGGACATCCCGAGGTAAAAGAACACCAAGGAGGTAAAGGGCGAGAAGCTGTCAACTAAAAATTGAATGACATCTATAATAGCGCCATGGGTCATTGGAGAAACAATCATTTAATTTTTAAAAAATTAATCTATAGAGAAAATACAAATCTATTTTAGACATTTTTTTCCATAAAATTTCAATATAAAGTACATTTATCTACTTATACTAAAATTACTAGTTGGTAACCCGATGCACACCACTGGTCAAATTCTACACTTTTTTAACCTATATGTAAACTACTTTGATGCTACATTTTACTGTGAAGATGGGAAGAAATAAGGTCAAGGTAGATAAGTTTTCTATTCTACAAACTATTTCTAATGAGATCTTCTCAAGTGAAACATGATCCTCAAAAGTAATATATCAAGTTTTTGAAACTCTGATAGTCACTTGTAGAACTACTTACAAGATTTTCAGTTTTTCGTTGTCCCAATATATTACTGCGTGCGGGATCTTTCCTATAATCAAGCATTTTCTCGGTATCCTGCATATATGGTGTCCAAGTAAAATATAGGTTAATTAAAAAAATACTTTAAGTGAAAGAGAAAGTGGTCAAGTCATTGAACTCACGGTATCTTCAAGGGTCTCATATTACTTGGTAAAGGAAAGTATATCCTCTGCTACCTTTTTAGGTCAGTTTGTGCTCCTAAGTATCAAAGAATAAACAAACAATCTCATTGACATGAGAAGGTGGAAAAATACCTTTTTAGCCTAAATACAATTTGGGGAAAACTCATTTTAATTAAAGAATAATGAAATTGGTTTAGGGAAACACTAATTCACGGTCCTAATTTCATAAAACAAACTTAAATTTCAAGATTAAAATTTGAAATCAAAGGGTTAGGGTTAGGGTTTCAAAAAATCAATTTGGGGTTTCTTGAAACTAGGCAAAGTGAAATGAGAAAATCACTCACCCAACTAAGAGGAAGGAGACGTGGTGGTGAAGGTGTTTCGCCGTGGTGGCTTATGGTGGCGGCGCGGCAGCGGTACAACGCGGAGGAACAAAACGGAGCGAACGTGCGGGCAGGGAGGGGCGCGGTTCAAGTCGACTTCTTCGCCCTTGATGCAGTCGAGCAGCGGTGGAGGTGAGCGGGGCGGCGGAGCTTCGTTTCCATGGCGGTGTATGGTGGCGCAATTGGAGCGAACATGAACCGAAGGAGGCTGCGTCGTGTGGTCGTCTTCTCCACGTCGTGTGGTGGCGGGGAGGTCCTCTTACGTGGTGGTGTGCGGCTGGTTTTGGTGAGAAGGAGGAGGAAGAGAAATTTTATGGAGATGAAATTCCGAAACATGAAGAAGTAAGAAACGAAAAAAAAGAAAGAAGAAGGGTCTGGACGTGTGGAAGAGAAAAGAAAGAAAATAAATAGAAAAGGAAAGAAAGAGAGTGGGAGACGTCGAGTATAAAAGGGAGAGGATAGAGGATTTTATTATTTTTGTACTAGTGGGTATAAAATGAGTGATAAATATTAGGCCTAAAATAAACATGTTTTTAGTTTTTGAATCTAAAAATAAAGATTGATAAAAATATGATTTGAAATTCAAGTTAGAGTAAAGATTAATAATTGAACTGATCAACTAAGAAAATACTCGGTCCAAAATTTAATCTCCGATTAAAGTCAAACCAGTTTATTTTCAACTCTAAAATTAAATAGGATGAAAATATGAAAATGCTTTTCTCTTAATCATATTATTTAAAATATTTTTTACTGTCTTGGTAATGATAGTGACAATAACGTAAATTATTGTCTAATAAGCGTGCATTCAACTGAAATAAGTGGGTCTCTTAACGCACTCAATAAAATAATTTGAAGAGAGTAATTTAATTACTCAAACTAAACCACATAACAAAATAAACTTAAACATCCAAATAAAATAATTAATCATAGGTGTAAAAACTAGGGTGTTCTGATTGCTTCTCCACATTATCAATCAAAATGCTATAGGTTGCATCCGGGCAGGAGGATAAATGTGTAGACATCAGTTAGTTGGCTAGTCTCACAAGGAACATCCTTCTTTATCAAGTGGTTTCTCTCACGTTTGGAGCTTACGCTTCACAATACCCTTTTAGGAAACTTTGTTTTGATTAAAGGATCATGAAAGAGAACTTAGGAATCATCAATTAAAAACGCTAGGGCTCCATTAGGATCAAACCAGTCCATTTGGGCTCCATTAGGATCAAAGAAGTACAAATTGGCCCCGTTAGGGTCGTATATGACCTAAAAAGTCGATTTGGGCTCTATTAGGATTAAACAAGTCCATTTAGGCTTCATTAGGACCATAGAAGTTCAATTGGGCCGATCGGGGCAATTGGCCCAATTAGGTCCTAACAAGTCAAATTGGGCTCTATTAGGATCAAACCAGTCCATTTGGGCTCCATTAGGATCAAAGAAGTACAAATTGGCCCGGTTAGGTCGTATATGACCTAAATAGTCGATTTGGGCTCTATTAGGATCAAACAAGTCCATTTAGGCTTCATTAGGACCATATAAGTTCAATTGGGCCGATCGTGGCAATGGGCCCAATTGGGTCCTAACAAGTCAATTTTGGCTCTATTAGGATCAAACCAGTCCATTTGGGATCCATTAGGATCAAAGAAGTACAAATTGGCCCGAGTTAGGTCGTTTATGACCTAAAAAGTCGATTTGGCTCTATTAGGATCAAACAAGTCCATTTAGGCTTCATTAGGACCATAGAAGTTCAATTGGGCGATCGGGGCAAATGGCCCAATTAGGTCCTAACAAGTCAATTTTGGGCTCTATTAGGATCAAACCAGTCCATTTGGGCTCCATTAGGATCAAAGAAGCACAAATTGGCCCGGTTAGGTCGTATATGACCTAAAAAAGTCGATTTGGGCTCTATTAGGATCAAACAAGTCCATTTAGGCTTAGCACCATAGAAGTTCAATTGGACCGATCGGGCCAATTGACTGATGGGTCCTAACAAGTCAAATTGGGCTCTATTAGGATCAAACCAGTCCATTTGGGCTCCATTAAGATCAAAGAAGTACAAATTGACCCGGTTAGGTCGTTTATGACCTAAAAAAGTCGATTTGGGCTCTATTACGATCAAACAAGTCCATTTACGCTTCATTAGCACCATATAAGTTCCATTGGGCCGATCGGGTAGATGAGAGTTATTTCACCTCATTCTGCATGAACATTTCTGCATGCATTTGCATATAGTTAGGCCATTTTAGTGTTTAGTTTGTTTAGTTTTTCCTTTGGAGCGGATAAGGTGGTATTGTGTGTTGTTTTGCAGATATTCATGATTAAATGCCCAAGAATTAGCAAGTATGAAGCTTGGATGACTTAGAGCTTTAAAAGATAAGAAATTGAGCCAAGCGGAGAGTATCACGGCCTAGCCGTGTGATGGCCTTCTGGCCGTGAGGAGAGCGATGAGCTGAAGAAAGAATTGAGCCAAAAGTCGAGAAGCTGTCACGGCCTAGCCGTGATGGCTATCCGCGGCCGTGGCGTGTCAGCTGTGCAAGATCTCCAAAAGTCGAGAGCGATCACGGCCTAAGGCGTGATATCTATCCGCGACCGTGATGAATCGGTTGGAAAAGTCGAAAGCGATCACGGCCTAGCCGTGATGGCTATCACTAGTGACTTTGTTAGTTGGGAAAGTCGAGAGGCGATCACGGCCTAAGCGTGATGGCTCTCACAAGTGATGAATTAGTAAATGAAGAGGCGCCCAGTCAGAAACCATCACGGCCTGGCCGTGATGCCATATCCATGTGGCCAAGCCCTCAAGTTATAAAGGAAACTACGGGCGAGAACAGAAAAGGGATTGAGAAAACCCTAAGGAAAATCCTCTGCTTCTTTGTGGGTCGGGTGCATCATTCCATGGAACTCTCTCCTCTGTCCATCTCTGTAATTATTTCTTTTGTTTTATCTTCAATTATGTGTAGCTAAACTCCCCTTTGTTGGGGTTAGACTATTGCTATCTGAACTTGGTTGTAAAATGACTTGATTATAATGCGGTTTCCTTGTTCTTTATGAGTGTTTGATTCCATGCTTAATGCTTTCTTGAGGCTTGATCACCCTAGGAATGATTAGTTGCTTTAATAGATGAGTGGAAGGTTGGTGTTAGAGCTTGCTCATGAATCAAATGCTAGAGTAGTTCATGAGCCTAGGAATAGGTCTTGAGGTGCTTGCAATCTTATAAGTCTTTACCTAATGCAAAATCTCGGGTTAATCCACCTAAGGAATTAGGGTTTAACTTGGGGTTTTAGGCTCAATGCACCTAAGGAATTAGGCTTGAGTATCTCGAAAAAGACTTGATTGTCATAATAGAACTAGGAACTGTGTTAGTTATCATTTCATAACAATCAAGGGAGGATTAGCTTAGTTTAACCCTAGCAATTCTATCTCATTGTTATTCATCTTTCTGTTTTCGCATTAAGCTGTTTGAAAAAATCCAAAAAGAACAAAAACATTTTCTTCTTGTTTGTTTGTTAGATGTTAGAACAACCTTCACTCCAAAATTGATCACCTAGATAGTAGTCAAATTTGCGAAGTGGTAATTGTCCACGATCCCCGAGCGATATCCGGGTCTTACCGTTTTATTACTTACCTTGAACACGGTACACTTGCCGTATCGTGTCAAGTTTTAGCGCCGTTAGGGATCGGTGTGCCAATATCACAAGTACCAAAGGGACTCCTAATTTAGGCAATTATTTTTTACTTTGTTTTCCCTCTTGTGTTTTTTTCGTTCTTATTTTACGTATCTCTGCTTGTGAATTTCTGCAAGTGCTGTTTTTTTGTTTGTTACTGCTACTCCGTTTGTTCGGTGTATCCGGTACAATCGACCCGAGTGAACTCAATTCGAACCTGAGATCGAGAGACTCTGCGAAGGAATAGAAAGAAAACCAAGGCAAGACAGAAGCAGAGAAAGAGCATCTTCTAGTAGACAAAGCGTGACAAGTTGAGTTACCCGGTTTGCAAGAACCACAAATCGAAGTAGCTTGTGTCACCATGGCGAAGAGAATGCACCAAGGAGAACAATGGGGACTACACTTCCCCTAGAGTTGATAGATGTGGAACTCCGATTGTGAGACCTGCGGTGGCCTGCAATAATTTCGAAATCAAGGCATCAACTTCTCCACCTTGTGCGTAAGCAAAACCAATTTGGAGGGTTGGAGAGTGAAGATCCTCATGCTCACATTGGTACCTTCATTGAGCTGTGTGACACCATCAAGTTAAATGGAGCTTAGGTGAGGCCATTTGGTTAAGGCTTTTCCCTTTCTCTTTGAGGGATAGAGGCTAAGGCATGGCTTCAATCTCATCCTCATGGAAGCATCATCACACGGAACGACTTGGTCGGCAAATTTTTGTCTCGCTTCTTCCCTCCGTCAAGAATGATTAAGATGAGGTCGAGAGATCAATGCCTTTGCACGGAGGGATGGTGAGTCACTATATGAAGCACGGGAGAGGTTCAAGTCTTTACTCACAGCTTGTCCAAATCATGAACTAGAGACATGGCAGCGAGGTTGCAACTTTTGTTAATGGGCTCAACAGGAATTCAAGAAGTATGATTGAAGCGGCTGCAGGAGGGACATTGAGTCGGAAGAGCCCAGAAGAAGCAAAGGACTTGATTGAGAACATGGCTAACAATGACTATCAAATGCCTAGTTCTCGGTCAATGGTCAAGAGAGGTGTTCTAGAGGCTGGATGAAATTGGCGCTCTCAAGGCACAAATGGCTATTCTTACCAAGCAATTGGGGTCGGTTCAAGCTGCGAGAATTCTCAACTACAAGTCGTTTCAAGTTCAAGGTGCCTCAGTGTGTGATTTCTGTGGAGGCAACCATGCAAATGGAAACTGTGAGATCAATGTGGTTGGAAGTTCGGGACAAGAAGAGGTAAATTATATGGGCAACCAAGGGCCTAGAAATGATCCTTATTCCAACACCTACAATCCGGGGTGGCGCAGCCATCCTAACTTTGGTTGGAGACAAGGGCAAAGTTCGAGTTCTCAAGCACAGCCTCCTCAAGAGAGTTCAAGCAAATTGGAGAGCATTCTAGGCCAGTTCATGCAAGCCACTCAAGAGACTATGAAGAATCAAAATGCCTCCATCAAAAATCTTGAGCACCAGATAGGACAGTTGGCAAAGCAAATGACAGAAAGACCTCAAGGACAATTCCCAGGAGATACAGAGAAGAATCCGAAGGAAGGTTGCATGGCAATTATCACAAGAAGTGGGAGAGTGTTAAATCCACAAGAAAGAGAAGGAGAAGAAGAGGCAAGAGGAGTTAGAGATGATAAGGTACAGTTTGAAGAGGTAAACAATGAAGAACCCACAAATTCCCAAGATACTACCTCTATTCCTACGTGTAGAAGGTGAAAAACCGCAAAGGAGAAATTGGTTGATGAAGAATTTGCGAAGAAGAAGACTAAAAGACAGATTACGGAAGAGGTTGATAATCCCAAAGAGCTGCCCCCATATTTTAGAATCCCGTACCCCCAACGGTTGAAGAAGGAGGCAAAAAGACCAGCGATTTTTCTAAGTTCTGGATATATTCAAAAAGCTACAAATCAACATCCCGTTTGCTTTGAAGCTCTCACGGAGATGCCTTCCTACGCAAAATTCATGAAAGAGATCCTTACAAACAAAAGAAGGTGGAAGGAGGAGAGGGTGATGCTTACTTGAAGAGTGCAGTGCTATAATTGAGAGGAAGCTACCGGTAAAGATGAAGGACCGGGCAGTTTCACTATCCCATGCACTATTGGTCATGTGAACATTAGGAGAGCATTGTGCGATCTAGGCGCAAAGTGTCAACCTTATGCCGTTGTCCAATTTCAAAAAGCTGGGAATTGGTGAGGTAAAACCAACAGGAATTTCTCTTCAATGGGCGGACCGCTCCATTACATATCCCTATGGTGTTGTGGAGGATTTGTTGGTGAAGGTGGATAAATTAATCTTCCCAAGGGACTTTGTGGTTTTAGACATGGAGGAGGATGCTTGAAGTTCCACTCATACTAGGGAGACCTTTTACGGCAACTGGTCGGGCTTTGATAGATGTGGAAAAAGGCCGATTGAAATTCAGAGTGCAAGAAGAGGAAGTAACTTTCAATGTATTGGAAGCTATGCATCACACGAGCAAGGAAGAGGAGTGTTTCCGCATGGAAGTGGTGGACACAGTAGATAAGGAAGTCATTGCACATCAACAACACCCCTCTATTCCAGAGAAGAAGGAAAAGCCCAACATGAAAGCAAATCTAAAGTTATGCAAAACAAATGATGCATCAGTTGGTGAGGAAGTTGGTCCTGCTCATCTTGTGAAAACGGAACCTCCACCAGGAAGGAGTAAGAAAAAGGGCAAGAGGCCCAGAGCGAAAAAGGCAAAGCAGAAGCACAATTGCTGGCCTTTTAAGAAAAATCAGCTCTTTACAGGAGTTTCATGGAAGAAAAGTGCTCTTGCAATTCTAGGTCCAGCAGATCCCGGTTAATGAAGGAAGTATCTACTCGTCAAGCTAGTGACGTTAAAGAAGCGCTTATTGGGAGGCAACCCAATTTTTAATTTTTTTTTATTTTTTATCTTCATCTTCTCTTTTGTTTTTGATTTCCCCTCTTGAATAATTTGAGAAGCTCAAGAGGTTTGTTAATAGTTTGTTGAGTGATTCCAGATTTTGAAGGAAGGAGGAGAAGAAGGGCAGAAGGAAACAAAACCAGAAAGCATGTGATTCAGCACCACTACCACTTTGGTGAGTTGTTCCAATTTTCTCCCCTCTCTAAACTTAATTATTTACATTGAGGACAATGTAAGTCTTTAAGCTTGGGGTAGGGGTAATCTTTTTGCTTGCATTGTAAATATTGCATTCATATAGAGGCTTAAGTTTGCATGATCGCATGATTCGGTTACCCCTGCTTAGATTGAGCTTATGATTGTAAGAACTAAGTGCCAACTTTTCGGTGATAGTGAATTTTTGGACCCTGATTTTCTGTTCTTGTGATGTGGCTTCATTATTTATGCTTGAGATGGTCTTGGATAGTTGATTATTAGCATGTGTTTCTTTGGATTTGTGTTTATCACTTGTTCTTGAACTGATAAATGTGAGCTTTTGAGCCATTAGGGGGTACTCACCAAATCCGCCCCCGTTCTTTGTGTAGAGTGTTTTCCTCTTGGATTGTTTTTCTCTAGAACTTGACTTGAAACCATTCCGAAACTTGAAAATTTTTGAGAATATTTTTGAAAAGGATTGAGGCAATAGGTGTTTTTTCTGGCCTTCTGAGCTTTGAATGAATAATGCTACCCTTAGTTGCCCCATTTTGAGCCTGAATGAATAGCATGCTTTTCTTGGTACCCTGAAATGTTGTGTTAAATATGCTTATGAGGGACCTTCTAAAGTACTGTGCAAAAAAAAAAAAAAAATGGGTTGGAAAATGTAGTTGAAAGTTTGGGATGATGAAAAAAAAGAAAAAAAATGAATCTAAAAATTTTTTTTACTTCTCTTGAATTGCAAAATCTCCCCTTCTCCAAACAAAAGAAAAAAAAAAAGAGAAGAGAAAAAGAAATAAAAATGAGGAAGGGGATGACAAAAAGGAATGAGAAGTAGAAAGTAAAAGAAAAAAAATGAAAGAATGGTGGAATAGTAAACTGAAACCCAAAGAAAGGTATTTTAGAAGGTCGTGCCTTGCAATGCTTGATTGTTTGTATAGCCTTTTGAAATTTCCTGTTCTTGAAATTCCCACCTAAAAATTGATCCCATGGCCCCATTACAACCAAAGAATAAGACCTCTTGATTCTTAGATGTTTTCATTAATAAAGTGAAGATTTGGTTGATAGTCAAGCTTATGGTAGGAATCATTCTTTGAGGAAAATGGAGTGAAATGTCATATTCCCTTAACACTTGAGTGAGTGAGGCAAGAAAGAGAGCCAAGCAAATGAACAAGCTTGGGGTGAGCTTCAAGTGAGATAGAGTGCCCGAATCAGTGAGATTGTGAGTCTAGGAAACTAAGCCCCTAATTGGACTTGAATTGATTGTCTCTTTGTTTGAAATAATTGAATGCCTGTTGCTTGGATCATTTTACTCGGGTTCTTGATTCACTATCCATGCTCTGTTTATTTTGATCTTATGGCCTTGGTGTTTGCTTGAGGACAAGCAAACTTAATTATTACACGGGTCAATTCGCCCAATTAGGTCCTAACAAGTCAAATTGGGCTCTATTAGGATCAAACCAGTCCATTTGGGCTCCATTAGGATCAAAGAAGTACAAATTGGCCTAGTTGGGTCGTATATGACCTAAAAAGTCGATTTGGGCTCTATTAGGATAAAACAAGTCCATTTAGGCTTCAATAGGACCATAGAAGTTCAATTGGGCGATCGGGGCAATTGGCCCAATTAGGTCCTAACAAGTCAATTTGGGCTCTATTAGGATCAAACCAGGTCCTTTTGGGCTCCATTAGGATCAAAGAAGTACAAATTGGCCCAGTTAGGTCGTATATGACCTAAAAAGTCGATTTGGGCTCTATTAGGATCAAACAAGTCCCTTTAGGCTTCATTAGGACCATAGAAGTTCAATTGGGCCGATCGGGGCAATCGGCCCAATTAGGTCCTAACAAGTCAATTTGGGCTCTATTAGGATAAAACCAGTCCATTTGGGCTCCATTAGGATCAAAGAAGTACAAATTGGCCCAGTTAGGTCGTTTATGACCTAAAAAGTCGATTTGGGCTCTATTACGATCAAACAAGTCCATTTAGACTTCATTAGGACCATAGAAGTTCAATTGGGGCGATCGGGGCAATTGGCCCAATTAGGTCCTAACAAGTCAATTTGGGCTCTATTAGGATCAAACCAGTCCATTTGGGCTCCATTAGGATCAAAGAAGTACAAATTGGCCCAGTTAGGTCGTATATGACCTAAAAAGTCGATTTGGGCTCTATTAGGATCAAACAAGTCCATTTAGGCTTCATTAGGACCATAGAAGTTCAATTGGGCCGATCGGGGCAATTGGTCCAATTAGGTCCTAACAAGTCAATTTTGGCTCTATTAGGATCAAACCAGTTCATTTAGGTTCTATTAGGATCAAACAATTGTACTTCTTGTTTACTGTACTTCATAAATCTTGTAAGAAATATAAATCTTATTTAATTCACTTCATAAATCTTGTCTACTTTTAAATTTATTAAGATCAAATATTTTAATCATATTTATAAGATAAATTATTTAATATTTTTTCAAGGATAATATAAGATAAATTAAGGAAATATAAAAAATAACACAATCCGTCCGAAATCCGCCCGAAATTTTCGGACGGATCATGGAAAATATACAGAATCAACGAAATCCGTCAAAAAATCCGTCCGAAATTTTTGAACGGATTTCCGAACGGATCAAGGAAAATATAAGAATTAGCGAAATCCGTCCAAATTTTCGGACGGATTTGAATGGGATCATGGAAAATATAAGAATCAACGAAATCCGTCCGAAATTTTCGAACGGATTTCGGACGGATCAAGGAAAATATAAGAATTAACGAAATCCGTCCGAAATCAGTCCGAAATTTTCGGACGGATTTCAGACGGATCAAGGAAAATATAAGAATTAACGAAATCCGTCCGAAATCCGTCCTAAATTTTCGGGAAATTTCGGACGGAAACATTTCCGTCCGAAAAATCAATTTTTCTAGTAGTGAATAGATTGTTCCTTATTGATCATGACTCGCATTTTATATTTGGTCTCAATACCTAAAAAGGTTTCAAATTGGTTCCTACGTGTACAATCAATAGTAATTCCATCTCAGTCGTATGTCAAGTTTCAAATGGCATGGATGCTTGTTGTTAAAAACGTTCATTTCCTTCCAATCTTTAGGTACAGAAGCAAAAATAAAAATGTCAAACAGCCAAATCATAAGGGAGAAAAATGATGGAGAAGACAATACATTCGATCGGTGCACCACCATAAATCTCTAGACACCTCGTCCCTCGCAGAAGCATACGTCGACACACTCTGAAATACAATTTAATCAAATTTAATCCTAAAAACTTCTTTCGGCGATGGCAAAATTTAATGGTAATTTTTTTTTTTTAGAACCCACTGTAACTAAGGCTTTTGTCTCCCTAGTGAATCCACTACGATTCGAATTTTAAATGAAAAAGGAAAGGGAAATCCTAAGAATATGTATGTTGTACACTTTTTCCCTGGGATTGTAGTTCAATTGGTCAGAGCACCGCCCTGTCAAGGCAGAAGCTGCGGGTTCGAGCCCCGTCAGTCCCGATAGATACAAATCCAAAAAAAATACCCCAATTCTCGTGTGTGAAGGGGAATAAAAATAACAAACATAATCTCATTCCTTATGGGGATCCCATCCCTTTTTTTAAGAGGTAAGTAAAGGTTCCGGCGAAGAAAGAAAAAAAAATTGTAAAAAAAGAAAAGGAATTATTGATTGCATCAGAATTAGAAGAATGAAGATTTTTGAATTTGGTATGGATAAAAGATCTTCCTATGTTATACTATTCTATTCAATTCTCGACGATGTATTGATGTGATAGTTCAGATATTGTTATTCATGATATTGATCCGATTTGATATCACTGAGATGTCATTTTGAATTTACCGATGAAAGATTTATCATCTTTATGGGATCAAATCCCGAGTTATTTAGTGGAAATTAAAAAGAAATAAAACATAGAGATTATGGAAGTAAATATTCTCGCATTTATTGCTACTCTTGACTGCTTCATTCTAGTTCCTACTGCCTTTTTACTTATAATTTATGTAAAAACGGTAAGTCAAAGTGACTAATTTTACTTAATTATAACTTCTTAATTCTTATCAATGCAATGGTTGAATAAAAAAAAGGGGATTTCAATTCTTAGTCTTAAATAGGATGGTCGGACTAGAATAGAATCAGCAGAATTCTATGAAAGAAATCCTTGATAGTATGGTAGAAAGAAATCAAATCTATTTCTTTCTACCATACTTTACTTTCTATTATTGTAGTGTATCAAATTTTATTCTTTCTATATATATATAAAGTAGAGATTTAATATAGATTAATCTAGAATATATATCCTCATATTCATATATAGAGAGTCTATATGCCATATATATAATGTACATAGCATAGTGTCCCAATTTTTTGTTCTTTGTTTCATCCATTTGATTTGTATTGGTTCCACTGAAATAATCAAAAAACACCTCTTATTCTTTCGCTTCGAGTTTATAAATTTTTTTTTTCAATACCAAACCAATCCCGGTATTATAAAAAAAGAAGAAGAAAGTAATCTTTTTAGCATTCCGAAGACGCAATTGATGAAATAGAGTTGTTATTAAATAGTTGACAGATGATCCGGGACAGGGGTTCTATGAAAAACTTTTTCGTATTTCGAAAAGATTGGTGGTAAAAAGAAACATCACCTATTTTTAACGTTTGAATCATGATATGAGATGAGTTTAATCAAGCATAAATCCAATTTAATTACGAACCTAAAATACAAATAATAAAATAAAACAAGCGATAAGGTAAACACGTAATATGGGTATTCGCCTAAGGCAACGGCAATATCTTACGTGTAATATCGCCTTAGACAACTACTATGTCTATTTTGTTTCCTATAGACAAGACATTGTGTATCCGCTTAATAATTAATAACAGAACTATTTTCTTTATTTTATCTCTTTGAAAAAAAAAGGAGGGGACAAAAAAAATAGAGTAGGGGGGGTCTGCGGTTCTCGATTTTCCATATATAACTTTGCTAAGAGCCAGTTCATCGCAATATAAAAATCTTAGGAACAATTCGTAAGGAATAAGATTCAATTTATTTGAATTCCCTTGACTTTCAAAATAAAAATATGGGAAGAATTCAAATATTTGTTTGATTTAAAGAGTATTTTCTATTCTATTTCTATATTATCCCTAGAGTACATTACACCACTAGAATACAGTAGAATTCCGAAATGCAGATATATTTGAATTCAATAGTTAAAAAAATTTCAGAACCTAAATTATAAAACCAATTGATACAATTTGATCCCTTAACTCAATTAGAAATACTATTAGGGTCCACTTCTTCCCCAAACTACGAGGGAAAGGGAAAATGTAAAAACTACCATTAAAGCAGCCCAAGCAAGACTTATTATATTCATGTCAATTTTGTCTCCTATCTCTATCAATTTGAAGGAATTATTTCATTATTGTTCACTAATTCTTCTTGTATTATCTTATTTTTTTTTGTATTATTCACTAAGAATACTATTAAGAATAGTATAATATTAGTAGAATCGCTGGTACAGAGTCAAAAAGGGATTACAGGCTAACACCATTGACGAAATTAAATAATACAAGAAATAAAATAAGAACAACTAACAACTTCTTATCTCATTTGTGTGACAGGAACCAGATTTGATCCCGGTGACACGAGGATTTTCAGTCCTCTGCTCTACCAACTGAGCTATCCCGACCGACCATTCTTGTCTTGACGTGATGCACCAGCCCCCCATTTTAAGAGATTACTTGAGTATATGTCAATGAGTCTATCTATGTAAACTAAAAAAAAAGACTTTTTTGTTTTCATTTTTATTTTTTAGTTTCCGTAGTAGTAATCATTATGTATTGTATTATTGTTAATCATTCATATGAGGATTCCTTGCTCAAGCATAAGATGTTCATTTGAACGTTTATCATAAAAAATTGTACATGTATAATATATATTATATTATTACATATTCCAATACTTCTGATTGTGATAAGAAAAAGAAAAATTACACCCCGATTCATTTGTAAAAGAATAGACTGAATAAGACATGTAACGAATTAAAAAAGTGGATTTAGGATAAATAATTAGATTAGAGAGTTAACCAGGCTTTTTGGGGATAGAGGGACTTGAACCCTCACGATTTCTAAAGTCGACGGATTTTCCTCTTACTATAAATTTACTTGTTGTCAATATTGACATGTAGAATGGGACTCTATCTTTATTCTCGTCTGATTAATCAGCGCTTCAAAAGATCTATCAGACTGTGATGGAATGAATGATTTTATCAATGAATATTGAATTCTTTATCTTCAACTTGGAAATGATTTGCTTCACATCTTTTCATTTGTGATATAAATATTCACAAATAGAGATTTTTGGTCTTCATTAATCAATTGAAATAATATTTCAGTACATATCCATATATGTATATTATATAGATATATATGTTTATCTTTGATCCCCTCCCTAATATAATGCGAAAGGAAATGTCGTCAACTCCATTTGTTAGAACAACTTCCATTGAGTCTCTGCAATTTCTTCTCGCTTTATGCTCGCTTTATGAACTTTTCTTTGGTTTCGTGAAAAACGGGATTTGGCTCAGGATTGCCCATTATTAATTCCAGGGTTTCTCTGAATTTGAAAGTTATCACTTGGTAAGTTTCCATACCAAGGCTCAATCCAATTAAGTCCGTAGCGTCTACCAATTTCGCCATATTCCCCCTTTTTTTAGATTGGGATCTCATTAGTATACTTTTTTTTTTCATTTTAATTATGAAAATTATGCCAGAACTGTTGAATTGATTCAATACCGATTCCTATATTGAAAGATGTTTCCTCCTATTTGATTTATTCTCCTTTTATCTACTCTATTGGATACTCCTATATTGGTCGAATAAAAAATGATTCTATTATTTCTGTATTCGTAATTCAATATACATAGATATATATTGAATATTTATCTATTTTAGATGCCCCCTATCATTTTTCATGCAATTTAGAATACTCGAATGGTCGATTCTTTTTTTTTAATCCACTTATTAATTTAGAATAGTTAATAGCTATAACTAATCTAAGATTATTAAAAACCATTCTATTTATTAAATTCGAATTATACATTCATTTTGTAATTCTATATTTTTATCAAATTACTAATTACTTAAAAAATTTACTTTTTGAAAATCCAATTTTTTAGAATTCTAATGGATAAATCTATGCATTATACATATTTAATCTTAATGTATAAGAATAGTGTAATATAAATTACTGTTTATTGTAATCTAACTCTTCATTATTATAAATTCAAATATAATTTATATAATTATATAAATACAAGATACTTTATAATAAACAAATAATATAAATATAAATTAACAATATATGTATACACAAAAATAGATTATATATTATATTATTTTATTCTTTTTTTTTTTGAATTTTATTTATTATTAATATATTTATATTAATAAAAATAACATTTTTTTAATAAAAAATGTATTCTATTAAAATAAAAAAATAGAAATAAAAGATAGAAAATATTAAAACAAAAAGGAATAAAAAAACAAAGTAAATATTTTATTTGAATTAAAAACTGAAAAAGGAAAATCTTACTATACACTATACTAAACTAATTAAGATGAAGATGTTGTTTTATTGATAAACATATACATACATTTGATAAATTATTTGAGAAATAGATAGGTCGAAATCTTTTCTATTAACTATTAATAGTTCTCTTCAAATTGTTATGTTATTTTTTATGTTATGTCCTGGAATAGCAAAGCTATATTAAATATTGAATATTCTATATCTTTTTCTGTGTTCGTAATAATTCATTATGTTATAAATAGCTTATAATAAACAGTAAATAAATAAGATCCCAGTATAGTAGCTTAGCTTATAAAATTCCTATGAGCGTGCAATTTCTGTTATGTGAGCCCGCTTAGCTCAGAGGTTAGAGCATCGATGGTCATCGGTTCGATTCGATAGCCGGCTTTTCTTTATTGGTTTTTTTTACATAATTTTTGAGGAATAAAAAAAATGGAGGAGTTCGATTTCTGTAGAACAAATAAAGAAAAGAACCTACCATTCTATTTTCTATATACAATAGAATAAGGTTCGGATATTGATAGAATTCATCTAATTCTTCTTTGTTTGTAGTACAAGCAATACTTTAGTAGATTTCGCTTCATTTATCCTATTTGTCATTTAGTTTAGTTTTTATTTCCAGTTATGAAATTTTCAAAAGGAGTCTTTATGTCACGTTACGGAGGACCTCGTTTCAAAAAAATACCCCGACTTGGAGTTTTACCAGGACTAACTAGTAAAGGCCTACAACTCCAGTCGGAAGCGAACTTAGAAACCAATCGCGCTCTAGTAAAAAATCTCAATATCGTATTCGTTTAGAAGAAAAACAAAAATTGCATTTTCATTATGGTCTTACAGAACAACAATTGCTTAAATACGTTCGTATCGCCGGAAAAGCTAAAGGGTCAACTGGTCGGGTTTTACTACAATTACTTGAAATACGTTTGGATAACATACTTTTTCGATTGGGTATGGCTTCGACTATTCCTCAAGCCCATCAATTAGTTAACCATAGAAATGTTTTAGTTAATGGCCGTATGGTAAATATACCAAGTTATCGCTGCAAACCTCAAGATATCATTACAGCGAAGGATGAACCAAAATCTAGAGCTCGATTCAAAATTATCTTGATTCGCCCCCGTGAGGAATTGCCAAACCATTTGACTTTTCACCCATTCCAATATAAATGATTAGTTAATCAAATAATAGATAGTAAATGGGTTGGTTTGAAAATAAATGAATTCTTTGGTTGTAGAATATTATTCTCGTCAGGGGCTTAAACATAACTAAAATAACAAGAATTTTCAACCGAGTATATTTTCCAATCAAGTACCATAGACAAAGATATATGAAGATTTTCATTCCTTGCCCACTTTTTTCTAGTATTTTTCAGTATTCTGAAAAAGAAATTAGGAATCGAGAATCAACCCATATCCAAGAAAGTTGGAATAAAGGTATCCACTGTTATTTGTGTTATTTGAAACATTGTGGTCAGTAACATTGATGAATTAGGTAAAGGTGCGGAAAGAGAGGGATTCGAACCCTCGGTACAAAATTTCGTACAACGGATTAGCAATCCGACGCTTTAGTCCACTCAGCCATCTCTCCCCAACAGAAAAAGCCCTCTTTATTATCTTATCTCTTTTTTTTTATTATATTATATTTATTATTCTATATTCTATTCTTTATTATAGATCTATAATAAAGAATAAAAATATTAATAATCTAATTTATTCCATTTTTTTGTCGTTTCTTTTTATCCAGTCAGAGCCAGCCGAGCTCGTCCAAGCCAGTACTTAACCGGGTTCTTTTTGTTACCATGAATCCTGGATAACAATGGTTTAGTTGAATGTGTTTGATAAAAAAAATACTTGTTATTTAAACATGATCAAACATAAATTAATAAAAAAGACTCTTTGATTCCTATGATATAGAACCAAAATGTCATTTTTTATTACTCCTTTTTTGGTAACGTATCTAAAAAAAGAAAAGAATGGAACTGCGGATTCTTTCACAATGAATTTTTATGTTATGGATTAAGTAGTTTTATCGAGATGTATCTGTCAAATCAAAACAAACATCTTCAAATTTAGAAAAAACAAAATCCAAAAATGAAATTAGCCATATCTTTTCTTAATTTCATTAGGGGGTCCCCTTGAAAAATATGTCAACATTCTACCTCCATTAATTTATATTTATATATGATATGTAATTTTATATTAATTTTTTTTATTAAGTTTATGATCCTATTTCTTCATTACGACCGATTCCCTTGTTCGACAAAAGGTCCATTTATATATAATAATTGCATTGTAACAGGTATAGTTTAGTGGTAAAAGTGCGATTCGTTCTATGGACCCCCTAAATAGTTAAGGGATCCTCCGTTTGATTCATATCCCGATCAAAAACTTTATTTCTTGCTTAAAGGAATTTTATTCTTAATACCTCTCAACGAACGATTCGAGGAATACTATACATTATCGTAATTTGTATCCAAAAAGAATCAATTCTAAATTGACAAATTGAATTATAAAATGATGAAACATAAGTTTTTGGGATTGGATCAATCATCCAAATTTTTTGAGTATGAGTAAAGGATCCATGGAGTAAGATATAGAACGTTGATTTCTAATCGTAACTAAATCTTCCGTTTTTTTTGAATAGGGGAGATTAATTGAAGCAAAATAGCTATTAAACGATTACTTTAGTTTACTGGAGACATCGACATTTTTTTAGCTCGATGGAAATTTTATTTCTTTTCCTAAAGATTCTCTCAAATAGAAATAGAGAACGAAGTAACTAGAAAAAAAAAAAGATTGTTAGAATATTCCTCTTCTATTTCTATAGGGATCATCTAAAAAGCAGGGTGTTTTAAACGTATTCATACAGAAAGAAAGGTTGACATAGATGATATGGGTCCATTTTTTTGTTCATGTCGTCCATCTCTTAATTTCTTCCATTTCTTCCGTAGAGGAACCGAATGAAACAAAGGTTTCACGTTCGGTTTTGAATTAGAGGCGTTAAAAATGAAAAATCAACGTTGACTATAACCCCCAGCCTTCCAAGCTAAAGATGCGGGTTCGATTCCCGCTACCCGCTTATATCCTATCTCTCTATTTATTCTATTCGAAACTATCCTTTTCTTTCTATTATAGAATAGGATTAGGATATAGAATTCCTTTTTTCTTTAACTTTTAACTAAATTTAGTTAAAAGTTAAAGAAAAAAAGAAAAGCGTCCATTGTCTAATGGATAGGACAGAGGTCTTCTAAAACATTGGTATAGGTTCAAATCCTATTGGACGCAAGCAATTTATTTGCATATATATATATATATATATATATATATATATATATTTATTTATTTAATTGAATTTCTCTATTTCTAAAAAGATTTAGAATGATTTGCGAATTGTGAACAAAAGCCGCTTAGACTTTTAGAATAATAACTTATCTTATGTATATCTTATATACACAATTTTTGTCTTGCCCTCTTTCTTGTTGAATTTTTTTTATAGAATCTTAAAAAATCCCCAATTTCTTATATTTTTTTATATTCGATTTCTTCGAATTTAATAATTATATTATATTTTTATTTATCTATTTATATTATTAATTATATTCAAAATAAAAATAAAAAATATTCAAAGATAATATAAAATTAGTAAAGTGAATTTATAAAGTTATTAAATTAAATTATTAATCAATTTTTTTCTACTTGTTCCTAGAGTAAAAATAGTTCGATCTGTTCTCGAATAGCTTCATTCAAAAGGGCTTCTGCTTCACCAGTGAATGTCTTGGTAGAAGATATGATTTCTTGGAATTGGGGTTTATTCGTTTCTAAGTAAGCGCGTAACTCAACGAGAAATTTCCTCACCTGTCCAATTTCTAATGAATCAAGATAACCATTCGTTCCGGTATAAATGGTTATTATCCATTCTTCCACAGTGAGAGGGGCTGATTGGGATTGTTTAAGTAACTCGCGCAATCGTTGACCTCTTGCCAATTGATTTTGAGTAGCTTTATCGAGATCAGAAGCGAATTGTGCAAAAGCTTCTAATTCGGCGAATTGTGCCAATTCCAATTTTAATTTACCAGCTACTTGTTTCATGGCTTTAATTTGAGCCGCCGATCCAACTCTGGAAACAGAAATACCCACATTAATCGCGGGTCTGATTCCAGCATTGAATAGATCGGCGGATAAGAATATTTGGCCATCTGTAATGGAAATTACATTAGTAGGAATATAAGCTGAAACATCTCCTGATTGGGTCTCAACTATTGGTAAAGCAGTCATACTTCCTTCGCCTATCTGAGAACTTAATTTAGCGGCTCTTTCCAAAAGACGTGAATGCAAATAAAAAACATCTCCCGGATAAGCTTCGCGCCCTGGCGGTCTTCGTAATAGAAGAGACATTTGGCGATAAGCCTGTGCTTGCTTGGAGGGATCGTCATAAATGATTAAAGTGTGGCGTTCACGGTACATAAAAAATTCAGCTAAAGCTGCTCCCGTATAAGGAGCGAGGTATTGTAATGTAGCCGAGGAATCCGCTGTTTCGGCTACTACAATAGTGTATTCCATTGCCCCCCCTTTCTTGTAAATTGTTAGAACCCGCTGTAACTAAGGCTTTTGTCTCCCTAGCGAATCCACAGAGTATCCCATAAGTTTAGATCCTTTGGACCAACTATAGGACTAATCTCCGCTTAGGTGCTTAATCATATTGGCTAGTATTTTTATTGATATTCTATATGTATTGTAATGCAACGAATATTTGGAAAAGAATCTAACATTTCGATATAGTATTATAGAGTATTAATTTCTTTTGTAAATTTTCTTTCAATACCTTCAATTCTGTAAATAAATCAAGACAATTAATATTATAATGCTAACAAAAAATTTCAAACTTTTTAAGATTGATGCAATATTTGTACAATTTATCTTTACTCAAATTTTACATTTTTGGAATTCAAATAAAAACCTAAAAATGGTTTCATATTTTGAAATTTGTGCAAGTTGTCCCTCAATAGAAGAAATAGATTGATATAATAATTAGAAAATAATTAATACGAAAAAGAATCTTTGGTTGGGACCGAGTTTCTTGACAGACGATAAGGATGAAATTACTATCGATTAAAGGTATAAGGGTCAATTTAAAATCTTTTTATGTATAGGGATGGAATAAAAATATATATGCCACATATAAGGATATTTTATTGATAGCATGGACGAGTTTCCTAGCATTTGTACATAAAGGAAACGATTCCTAACTTTTTAGCAGTAAAAATCAAATTAAAAAAAGGTTAAAGTAATATTTTGGTCCCTATACGTGACATGAATTCTCGATTTAGTCCCTATACATAGAAAAATTATTTAAATGGTCCATATACATACAAAAAGTCTTCATTTGGTCCTTATACATTATCCGTTTGGTCCCTATACGAGCAAAAAATTATTAAATCAGTCCCTAAAATTTTGTACGGAGGGATCAAATGGAGATTTTTTATACGTATATGGATCATTTTAATAATTCTTTATGGATAGGTACCAAATCGAGAATTCGTGTCACATATAGGGACTAAAGTATTACTATAACCAAATTAGTATTACGTATAAGCATCAAAACATTAGTTAAAGCTTATAGTTTTATATGTTCCTGTTGAAATTTGGTAACACCAAAACAACTATAGTCTCGAGGTGCATTACAATTTAAAAACTTGCTCAATGATGCTACCAATAAAATTCAGAATTCTGGTTGAAATTGATTAATTATATATCGTATTCCTTATATTTTATAAGATTTAATCAAAGTTATTTGATATTTGTTCTCTAAGTGAGCTCAATTGAATCATTACGAGCACATGAGTCTAAACCTCACGATTTTGATTCGCTTCTTCACATTCTCTTGTCCCCTCTCCCGTGGAATCTCTTATGAACATCTCCTTAGACCGAAAAATATATAGTATTTTAATAACAACTTTCGAATCTAAAATTCAATAAAAACTATATTTATGATAATTACTACAATTTCATCATTTCTTATGAACCATTATAATTATCACATTTGGCTCCCGAGGTCCATGGGTATTCACACAAGTTTCAACTCTTTAGATCGACTATGAAACCAATCCTCGGTCGACTGCTTAGAGCAGAGAATTAACCTTGTTTTCGCAACCTCCCAACTAAAGTGTATGTCACTAGTCACTACTCACTACTCACTATTATTCGAACTTGTGTTATCCTCCTTATGAGATCAAAATACTTACTACTCTACCAACCTTTGGTTTGGTAACAATTTCATCATTTAATTATTATAATTGCCATATCTCTTGACCTTTTTTTTCATTTGATTTTTCATTTTTAACACAAAAATTTCTAATTACTAATCCTAATCTCAAGATTTGGTAAAAAAAAAAATACTAATCTCAAGATTGAATACTAATTTCTGAATATTTATTGCTATTTGTCTATTAATTATCTACTTCTAATCAATCCACAAACTATATATTCACCATTGAGCGTGAGTCATTTTTCACAACTTCCTTCCTTAATGTGAGCGACATGGAGTCATGTACATAAAGCAATTTTTTAATTTTGAAATATATTTTTAAATATACTAATTAATATTTATTGATCCCAAATTCACATATCATCTACTTATATTTATTCTGTCAAAAAAATCTACTTATATTTATTTAATTGTTTTTTTTAAGGATGTTTATTTTTGGTACATTAAGGATTTTTTAAAAAACTATTTATTAATAGTCATTACAACTAGATGTTGATCATTAACTTATTTCTATTTAATTATTTTTCTTTTCAAGACAGATTTCTAAAAGAGAAATCTCCTCACTCCTAAATATTATATTAGAATATATTCTCTCAAATTCACCAAAAAAGGGAATATATTCTCTCAAAAGTGATTGAATTTCTCAGACTAATAGAAAGTTAGATATCATTCTTAATTTCTCTTTCTTAATATTTAAATTTAAATTATAGAATTAAGTATGAATATCTTCATTGTAAATTTTTATTTTTATTTTTCACTTTTTTTTAGATTTTATTTGAATTAATTATGTATATATTATTATAATTTAAAATATATTGTTTGTTTTATTTATGCGTGGTGGTTCATATTCTTCCGTTCATAAACTTGTTTGTCATTGCTTGTGTTAAGTGAATCCAACTCGGTGAAATTGTGTATCTTAATTAAGTGGCTGGGGTTCGAATCCTAACTTTTCATATGAAGCAAAATTCTATTAAAAGTGATTTCCGCCTTCAATTATCATTCACTCCTCCACAGGAGATTACTCTCCACTTCTAACAAGAGATACTCCTAATCAAGAACAAAAAAAAATGAATCTAGATGGCAGGGCGACCGCGGTGTATATGGTGGCGGACATGTGGGTATATTGGGTGATTTTAATTACATGATATTTCCAATTTGCAATCGGTTTACTTGGTTGCAACTTGCAAGTCTCCATCTTAAACATTCATTTTATCTCTTTCAAATTGTGCAAACTTTTTTTAAAGGCGCATTCTAGAACGACAAATGCATACAAAAAGAACAGGGAGAGGGGACCTTACCTATGAGAACTGAAGGATGAAGGGGCCGCCGGCAAAAGCGACGGAGACGAGACCATGGATACAATTTGACTAAATTGCAAATATCAAAACAAAATTTTAAATTATATACAACCAACCAAGTAGTATGGGTTAAATTATAATACACCTTATTTTATAAAAAAAATTATAATACACCTTACGTGAGTAAGGTGCACAATAGAAGTCCCTAAAACGAATATATCTGTTGGTTACAGCTTACAGGTTACTTAACGTGACAGAATATGGGAAATGGACTGCGGGTATTCACGGGGTGGGTACCATGATTTCCATCTCTATTTAGTAGGTATCCATTTACAATCCATTGAAAATAATTCATGCGGATATCTGCGAATACGAGTTATTTTGTCATCCCTAATTGTATTGCTAACATTATTCCTATTAAAATGAATTAAGTTTGCTTCTAAAAAAAAAAAAACATCAGATGCCCTCCATTACTTATAAAATTAAAATTAACAACCTTACGTAATTATACTTTGTTTAATTTTGATACAAATAATTTTTTTAACTATCCATCAATTTCAAATAATTTTATGTATAAATATAATTCTAAGAACAGTAATAATAAGAGTTGAACACTCTTTTTTTTTTTTTTAAAAGAGTTGAACACTCTTATTGACATGATAATTTATGATTTACTATCTGCATATACTAATAAAATATCATTATATTAATCATTATACTAATTGACAATATCAAATATCAATATTTCAATCAAATAAGTTTATAAGCTAGTCAAATAAGCGGTAAGTTACTTTATTAGACTTTCTAAAATGAGCCTAAATAGTTTGATATCCACCGGAAGCCGTGTTAGCTGTCTATGATGTCCGGGCAGTTGTCCAAAAAGAGAGGTTTGAGGAAAAACTTTTCCCTGTTTATAAAGGACAAAAACTTATGTGCAACTAAGATTTGTTCATTTATAAATGCATCTCATTCTGCATCTATCGACATAGCCAACCAGCAAAGAAGAAAAATAGAGAAGTGAGAAGCCATAAACCCCAATTACTTCACTCTAGTTGTTGGATTGGGGTTATTATAATCATACACTAACATAACAATTGTTTTGTCATTTATTTTTTGTATTATCATATGATATACATAAATCATCATCATAATGAATCGAGATCACAAGTTAGCAGCAGGAGGAGTGCTTCCAAAGAGAATAATCCTAGTCCGTCACGGTGAGTCCCAAGGCAACCTCGACACCTCAGCCTACACAACCACTCCCGACCACAAGATCGATCTGACGGCCCAAGGCATCGCCCAGGCCCGCCTCGCTGGGGCCCACTTACGAACCGTCATCGCCGGCGATGGGTCATCACCTAATTGGCAGGTGTATTTCTACGTCTCCCCTTACGCCCGCACACGATCCACGCTCAGGGAGATTGGTCGATCGTTCTCGAAGAAGCGCGTGATTGGCGTCAGAGAAGAGTGCCGCATTAGGGAACAAGACTTTGGTAATTTTCAGGTGAAGGAACGAATGAACGCTATCAAGGAGACTCGTCAACGCTTTGGAAGATTCTATTATCGTTTCCCTGAAGGGGAATCCGCCGCCGATGTATTCGATCGCGTTTCAAGTACGCGCCTCCATCCCTTTTCTCTCATTAACTGCATTGTTGTTGCAATTTATAACTGAATTTTGGAGTCTTTTGTGTTCATGAGATGTTTGATGTGAAGATAGTTGAGAGAGATAAATAGAGAAGGAGAACACTCAAACTCTTTTTTAGAAACTTAGGGAACGTTTCGAAGAGTCTATAGAGAGCTTATTTGAGCTGATGATAATAGCTTATTAAAATAAATAGCTTATTAAAATAAATTTATGCAAATAAATAAGTTATTTATAACTTATTTGGGAAAAAAGTCTTATTGAATAAGTGTTTAATTAAGTTGTTTACTTAAACAATCCTTAGGATGCGTTTGGAAGAGCTTATGATAATAAAATTAAGCAAATAATTTATTAAAATAGTTTATGATCTTTCCATAAGCTCCTTTTAGCTTATTTCCATATGCTAGCCATAGAAGCTTATGAAAATAAGCTATTTTTAGTTTATTTGAAAAAAAAACTTATTGCATAAGTGCTTAAATAAGCTTATAGTGTGTTTGGAACGGCGTCTCCTTCAACGTGGAAGTAGAAGCTCCTGTTGTTAGCTTCTACGTCTAGGCACGTTGAATGTAAATATAATCACTGTTTTGCCACTGCCAACTTGCTTCTACAAAAACTAACGCCAAACCAAACATATAGTTAGATAAGTTGATATGATTTCTTGGCTTTGCTCTTTATTCCCGACTTTTCTCTCACTTGGCCAACTCTTGATTTCATTTGGCTTGCTTTGAGTGCTTTTGATGCATGTGATACAATGAAACTACAAATCCTAGAAACTATAAGTTCATGAATGTAGAGATGTATGTATAGAAAAAGTGCTTTAAACTTGAAAGTATATGAATGATAATTAATTAAATGGATGGATGGATTAAGTTTAAATTTCTAACCTGATGTATGTTCTACTGTGGTGATGTTTTGAAATCAAATGCTTGTGCTTGATGAAGTTCAATTATTGCAACATACATAAAGTCATTGCTATACCCTCAATCATGATAAATTCTTAGATACTTTGTAACATTTGTAATGTATATCGCTTATCATTGTCTCTCATTTGATATTATAAATGATATGACATATTGAATGAGAAATCACTGCATGTTTCATGAAGATTTTTATCATTGATTTTAATCATACTCTGAAGTTTTAAATAAAACTTAAACTGATGGTAGAGATCATCTTGGAACATGAATAACTTTTGCATTGAGCATGTTAGAATTTCTCCACTTTAAATAGTATAGACCAATAAGTTTTTCTTACTCTAGGAGCAGCTGTTAGTTGAGAAATTCTTAGGTGCTCTTAAAGTAAGAAAAAAACAAGATTTCTAAAAGTGAGTTATGTGTAAAATGAGCAAGTAAGGATATATTCACCCTTAGATAATTAGTGGGTCAAGATTATGATGCTTTTTAGAATAAATCAATGGTGGATATATCCTTACTCACTTTATACACAAAATCACTTTAGAGATGCTTTTTAGTTTTTCCAAGAAAGTTTACCATTTGGGACATCACTGTCTCCCACTTTGACTACATTTTTAATTCCATAACTTATATGATACATAAGAACAATTTTTTCTTATTCTAGTAACTGATGGACCATTGACCCAGGGGTATAAGAGTAGAGGGAAGAGGAATGAAGTGGAAATGAAGAATAGGCCTGGCAATAAAAGTGGCCTACGTGTGTATGAGAGGACAAAAAAAGAAAAGGAGTGTAAGATGAGAAAGGAGGGCATTTTAATGAGTGGTGGAGTGAAGGGATCAGCTGGAGGAGTAAGGGAAAGTTATAATGGAATGAAAACTGGCAGAGAGTGTGGAGGGGAGGGTTCAAGAATCATGGGGGCAAATGATGTAAGAGTAGAGCAAGAGTTAGAGGGGGTATCAGAAAACTCTAGTGATCATTCTTGTATTTCATTCTTTCTCTCTATTTTGCTGTGTATCTTTCTTTCTCTCTATTTCCTGGTTTACTGTTCTTGCTTATTTTGTAGGTTGTTTAGACTTTATAGGATTTCTTCAGTTTTAAATTTGCTGAGCTCCCTTTGGTCGGATAATTTCTATCTAGTAGATTTCAGTTCCTATCAAATTAATGGGCCATTGACCTAGGGATATGAAAGAAGGGGAAAGAGGAATGAAGTGGAAATGAAGAATATGCCTAGCAATAATAGTGGCATACGTGTGTATGAGAGGACGAAAAAGGAAAAGAATGTAAGAAGGGAGAGGAGGGCATTTTAATGAGTGAAGGAGTGAAGGACTCAGCTGGAGGAGTAAGGGAAAGTTATGATAGAATGGACAGCTGGCGGAGAGAGAGCGGAGGAGAGGAATCATGGGACAAATGATTTAAGTGGAGGGCAAGAGTTAGAGGGGTTATCAGAGAACTTGGAATAAGGTTTGGGAGGCTTTGGCCCAGGGAAGGATTGTTCACTGTCTCTAGTGATCATTCTTTATTTCTCTCTCTCTCTATTTTCTGGTTTACTGTTCTTACTTATTTTCTGGGTTGTTTAGAGGATTTTCTTCAGTTGTAAGGAGCTGAGCTCCCTTTGGTTGGTTAATTTCTATCCAGTAGATTTCAGTTCCTATCGGTAACACTCAGGAATTTCTTACTTGATCATTCATTTTAGTTGAAAATTGAAATTAAGAAGTCATATTTCCCTGCAATTTAAGGAACGGATTCTACATGTTTGGCCTTTGTTTTTATGCATAATTAACAAAGTTTTCCATCCTTTAACATAGATTTGATTGTAGATTATTTGAACTAATGTGATATAGAGGGATGTGGTGTTAATTTTGAGGCATCTTGTCTACTTTGCAGGTTTCCTTGAATCTTTGTGGAGGGACATTGACATGAACAGGCTTAACCATGATCCTTCCAATGATCTGAATCTGATAATTGTGTCACATGGGCTAGCATCTCGTGTTTTCCTTATGAAGTGGTTCAAGTGGACGGTTGAACAATTTGAGCTTCTGAACAATCTTGGAAACTGTGAGTTCCGGGTTATGCAGTTAGGAAGTGGTGGAGAATACAGTTTAGCAGTTCATCACAGCGACGAAGACTTGCTTAAATGGGGGCTCTCTCCTGATATGATAGCTGACCAGAAATGGCGAGCCCGTGCATGCAAGGGTGCCTGGAATGATCAATGTTCCTGGTACCTAAATGGTTTTTTTGATCATCTTGCTGACTCTGATGATGATAATGTGGACAAAGAAGATGAAACAAATTCTTTGAGTATGCATTCACAGTGTACCTAGCATCTGGGTTGGAGATTCCCAATTAACATTTACTAGATAATAGATTGTTCTTTCTTTCTCCTTTTTTTTTTTTTTTTTTTGGATAATAGAAAAAATTCATTAACGAAAAAGACGAAAATTAAGGGAAGAGGATAAGGTGATTATAGGTTGATCCTTGCTAGTTACAGGTTCTCATAAACTCATTCATGATCACAAAATTGACATCCAAGTGGAGGTTTCAATAAAATCTCTAATGAATTTACAATCTTTGGTTGTAGGTAGATTTGAAGCAATTTTGTATTGCTTCGTATGCATGCATCCTGTATTATACATTATGATAGAACTTTGAAGAGTCTCCATAATCTGTGTTTATAGAAAGAGTGCGATGTTCGAATTTATACTCGGTTTGTAATCCACAATGTTTATGAACAAGTGTAGTTACCCGTAGAATGATAATTCAAGTTTGAGTTAAAATGAGCAATGAAATTCTTCACTTTTAAAGATGGGTGTGATATTCTTAATTTTATTTTTTAAAAAATCAATACTTCTAGATCATTATTAGTCTAACTATAAAATAAACTGAAGTTAAGATTTAGATCAAAATCATATGTCAAGTACCAGATCTAAACATTGTTGTCATATACCCAATACTATTATAAAGATGATCTCCCTAACTCATTACCTCATCTTACGAAGGAACGTTTTCATCCATGCGTAACTCTTGGCGAAAGCATGTGTGCTTATGGGTTTGAGCCTTTAGTTCTGCTTCCTTCTTGTCCTCGAGCTTTTTATGGCAGCACCTACATGTGCACCATCGAAAAAAGAATGCTAGCTAGCCTACACGTACTTGACTGCATAATTAGTCATCTTTTCGCATACATTGTACAATCAGAATGTAGCAAGGTATATTTAAGTTTAGAATTAGGTGAGACATTTCATCAAAAAGAAAAACGAAAAAGAAGATTTAGGGAGACTCTTTAGGCGGTGTTTGTTATAAGTTTTATAAAAATATTTTCGGAAATGTTGACAAGTGGATAAAAGTTTCTCATATTTGCTATGAGTTTTAAAAAGTTATTCTTATACGTAACAAATTCTCGAAAATAAAATTAGTGAATGTTAGTTATAAACTTGGGAAAATTTCATTTCCATGTGTGAAGGTGACAAAGAAAAATTCCTAGAAACTTGGGAAAATTTTATTTCCATGTGTGAAGATGATAAATAAAGATTCCTAGAAATATGATTCCTAAAAATATAATTTATCTTATAATAAAATATTCCAAATATGAAACTTGATCTTATAATTTAGGGTGTCGATCCACTCTCACGGCTGGATCGTGCAACATTTGTTTTTAATATACCCACCGCATGCAGCAAGGTTGTAATCATGAACAAATATCTTAAAAACATGTATAAGAATATCCGTTCTCTATAGTTAAACAATAGTAAGTGGATAAATATCTACAAAGTTAAAATTTTAAACGATAAATAATTAAATATTTTAATTTTCTTATTTATATTTATTCTTAAATAATGAAATGAATTTGATCCATTTTTTATATTTACCTATAAGGTTTTATTTGACAAAAATAGTTGATAAGCTAGCTTATAACTGATAAATTAATTTTTAGTTGAAAGCTTATAGCTGATAGCTGAAAAACTAGCTAATTGAATTTGAAGTGTTCGATAAAATTAATGATTGAACTTGCTTATAAATATAAAATGACATATTCATATGATTTTTATATAAATTCATTTGAAGTTATCATTAAAGCTTTAAAATTAGAATATTAATTTTTAATTTATTTTTAAATATTTTTATTGAATAATATAAATGAAATGAAAACTTTACATGATTTTTTTATATATATATATTTTTTAGAGATAAAGTAAAGTAGGAATTTCATTAAATTAATAAGGATAAAAATAAGAGAAAAGCTAATAAGTTATAAGTTATGAGCCATAAGCTAAATAAATCAGTCTATCAAGAAAAGTTATAAACTAACGAGATAAACTTATTTACCAAACATTTCTATTTTAGTCAGAGTGTGTTTGGGAAAGATTAATTTTCCCTCTTTCTGCTGATTTTTAGTTAAAAAGTCGTTTCTTAGATAACCTATCATGTTTGACATTTTGGTAAAATTTATAAATAATAAAAAACCTTTTTTGGAGGAAAAAAAGTTGTTTTATGCCATCTAATTTGTTTTAGCTTAAAATTGTTGTGGTTTGATTATTTTTCATTCTCAAAACTATATTCCCAATTTACCCCAACAAAACTAACTTTTAAATAAATATTATTAAATTATACAAATAGTTTCATAGCATTTTTCGTAATTTACTACATAAAAGTGATTTTTTTTGCACCACTCAAACGAAATAGATTATCTTAAAATTGTTTTTCAACAAACATACCCAAACAAAAATAGATTATTATTATAATCGATTATCACAATAATTGATTATACATAAAATCGGTTATCAACATAATCTATTTTTTCTACCTTCCAAGAACACTCAAACAAGCTTATAAACTAGTCAAATAAGCTATAAGATGACTTATTGAACTTACCAAACAAAGTCTAAGAGTGTGTTTGGGAAAGCTGGAAAAAAGATTATGTTGATAATCGATTTTTGTATAATCGATTATTGTAATAATCGATTATAATCAGAATCTGTTTTTGTTTGGATATGTTTGTTGAAAAGCGATTTTAAGATAATCTATTTCATTTGGATAGTAAAAAAAATCACTTTTATATAGTAAATTACGAAAAATGATATGAAATTATTTTTTTGCATTAATAACATTTGATTTTTTTAAAACATTACAACTTGAATGTCTTTGTTTTCAAAAATAAAATATTATTATTTCAAATAATATATTTTTTACTCATTTTAATCACTTAATATTTTATATTATCAACTGTGATCTTTCTAGTATAATTTTATATTATTATTATTATTATGTTTATTTTTGACTAAAATTATTATTATTATTTTAATCATTACTTTTTTTTGAATAAAATTCATCTTGGCCAGTATTTTAAAATGAAAAAAATGACGTCAAAGTGTCAAACAAAAGACAACAAGACTCCCTTTTTTGAAATTGGAATGACGTCAAACAGAAGGCAAGACGCTGTGATCCGTGTGAATGGAGACGGTAAGTATAGATTATAATCGGAACAAAACAATCAAACCGTACTATGCTATGGATGTTTCTAAAACAGCTGTTTTTGCCAAAAAAAAAAGTTTTTTTTTTAAATTAAGCATCTAACCCAAAAAAAAGTTTTTTTTCAAGTAAAATAGCTGAAGGTATATTTCCCAAACAAGCGCTAAATCTTTTAAATAAAGAGACGGCAAATTCTAGGATGAGAGACCCAATCAAATCTCTCACCATGAGACATCAATATTAACCATTGATTAATCTGATCCTCATGATAACACCGTACACTCTCCATACCAGATTATTCCTCCTCCTACCGTTCCAGCCACCTCCATCTCCTTCGTCACAGTGCTGAAGTTGACACATGCAAACACAAGAAGGGGGTTGAATTTTGTTTGTTAATAATTTTCGCAAACAACCTTTTTCAAAACAGATTTTCTCACACAAGGATATTTAAAACAGATGTACACACTGAAAAAAAAACTTTTGAAACTTAACAAAAGCAATATCAAATCCCCACAGTCAGTATAAACAAATAAAGCTGTCAGAGTTTAGGGTTAGAGGATTCACACAAGATGTTTTATCCTGGTTCACTCTGTTCCAACCAAGAGCTACGTGCAGTCCCTTCTACTTGAAGGTTTTTCTCCGTTATTTTCCAAATAGATTACAACCAAGTATTCCACACCTCTCCAGGCTTATAAGTATTCATTTCTTACCAAGCTTCTCCAGGCTCTAAATCTAACAAATATATTTAACTTATTATCTTCTTAACTCACTATGTATGAAAATATGAAAGTTAAAGATCAGATGAATATTTTCACAATATTCAAACTAAAGGATTACATACTTTTGCTTTTGAAAGAATGAAAGAATAAGAGCTTGTTCTAGCAAGTATTGTATTGGCAGAAGTTGGGCTAGCAAAAGTTGTTCTTCAGTATCTGAGGTCTTCTATTTATAGTGACCTTCTCCTTCACTTGTATTTCTTCAACGGTCATTTTGAATAGTCCCGTTTAGAGATAGCATTGAATGCATAATATCCGTTGTTACTGATAGCTTGATTGTGTCCTTCGTGAAATGTACTATTGGTTATCATATTTGTACAGAATAGAGGGTCATTGTTTCTAAGCAATTTGTACCTTGAAAACTTTCTTTCTTCCTTTGTGTACAATCCAGCTTTTCCAGCAGTAAGAAGAATTCGTACAAGTCACTTTTCATATCCTCATTGTACTATTTGCTTTTTGTATTTTCTCGATGGTACTATGATTTTCTCACAAGGAAACAAAGCATTAACCGGATAAAACAAATGGAAAGAAAAAATATTCTATTGAATTAAATATCAATCATTTGAAATAAATTCATTGTGGGTCAGATTGCATTTATTCATTTATAGAACAACATATACATAAGAGATAGAAGCTCGTCTATTCAAAAATCTACGTCCACACAGTTATGTGTAAGAACGAAGTCTATTCACTCTTTCATTTAACTCGTCCATTGACGTGGCATATTCTCTCGTCTATCAAGTCTTTGGACTTGCTATACCTCAGTGAGTTATCATAATCTCCATCTGGTGACGTGGCACTTAGAGCTTGTCTACTTGATTATTTTATTTCTCAGTTTATTCAATTTTATCAATTATTCCTGTCTGCTGACATGGCAAACTAGACACGTCCACTTAGAAAATTTTAAGGCTCGTCTACTCAAACTCTTGTATATTAAAACAAAAAGAAAGTAAAATTACCACAAGTTTTCAAACTGCTCGTCTACACGAATAGACGCGAATTCACTTACTCTTTTCAAGCAATATAACTTAAGTGATTTCAAATAATCCTCCAAAAATGAATAACCTTTGTTAAATAACAACTAACACTTTGCCAAGTAAATTAAATCCTTTTGTTAATATCAAATCTTAGAGATTAATTAAATCCAAATCACTTTGGTTCCAACAATCTCCCCTTTTTGATGATGACAAAAACTAATTAAATTTGAATAGCAAAGTCTAAGAGAACTTACAAAGCCCCCCCTAAGACATAGCATTCAAACATTTTATATCAGATCAGGATTGTATCAGAGCAATTATCATATCAAATAGAGTGAGAAACATGTAGACTTGGAATATATCAGATCAATAAGCAAGTTATTTGAAGCAATATCAGAGCATTCAAATAAGCAGTCATAGCAGACATAGAATATTTAAAGCATAAGCAGAGACATGCATGTGCAAACAGATATATGCTTTTCAAAAAGTGACTTTTCTTATTATTAATTTAATTCTCTTCCTTTCTCCCCCTTTTTTGTCATCAGACAAAAAGGTAAATGAGTGGAACATCATTGTCAGTAAAAAAACTAAGATGAGGGTGGAGGTGGTGGTGGAGGAGGAGGAGGGTTTTGGTTCTGGTTTGGGTTAGGTGGAGGAACGGGAATCTGAGTTGGCAAGTTCTGGCTTTGCTGAAAGCTGAGCATGATGCTCATCATTTGGTTCATCATTTGATTTGTGGGTACCAGGACTTCTACAACCTGTTCATCATATGAGTTTGTTCGTAGATTCATCCTTTTCGGTTTTAGTGATATTGAATTTATGTTGTTTTTGATGTATTTTACCAATTTGAATTAATGAATATCTTTTTTAGTCAAAAAAAAAAAAAAAAGAAAAAAAAGGGGAAGAAGTCTTCGTTGCTGCTCCATTATGCTTTGATTTAACACAGAATTTATTAATAAATAGTTTTTATTTACTTTTTGTCAATTTATTTTACAATATTTTCATGGTAGGCAAAAAGACAATAAATTAATTATAGTATTTTCATGCCAGGCAAAAAGTTAATTAATTAATTAGTTGTAGATATCACCTGTCAATTCTAGTTTAAAATTATGAAACAGAAAGAATGTAACGCTAAACAATATTATATACAAATCGGGTTTCGTCAAAGACATATTGCTAAACAGAACATGCTTGAATTTGTTCCATTGTGATTGGGGGCTGGCTTAGAAACTTCAAAATCACATGTTTTAATATCATCTTCCCTAGATATGTTCGAAGGGGAGGACTTTGATAATGGAGTTTGAAGTTTCTCATCTGAGAATTTTCCATGATCCTGCTCATGCGATATACCCTTGTCATTACTCTTCAGACGGCTATCTGTTTTGATGGAGGATAATGAAACTTGGCAAGGACTCTTTTCTTTGGTTAAAATGACTTAGAGCCAACATTGGGTGAACTTTTAATAGCCCACTGATCTTTACCATCATCTGAGCCTATGAGAAAAAGCAAACACCGGCATTTGTGAAAACTACATTCCTTCAAACGTTAAAATATAAAGAAAATATAGATATAGAATTGGGAAAGTATTTGCATTTCAAGTTTTGCTATAAAGGAGCCTCTGATTCTCAAATATATGCAAGGTTTTATATTTACGCATAACAATACTTTATCAGTCATAGTAAGATCTTATCACATAAATTGCATATGAAATTACAATTAAAGTCAAATATTCTGCTCCAAGGTTCATTACTAATACATTCTGTGAAAATACCCAATGCATAAAAAGAGATTTGTATGCAGTGTTAGTGTTACAACTTGAAAAGAAAATGAACATTATAACTTTTTTTTTTGTGTTTTGTTTGGTCTTGAGCAGGAAATAATTGATTGGTCTCTAATAAAAACAGTATGATATGTATGCAAAAAATAGTTGGAACATAAAGCTTGCTGGTGAATGATCTGATATCATTAAATTAAAAGAGAAACAAAACAGCTAAATCAGATATAAGTGAGGAAAAGAGAAGGACCTTGGGAATAGCACAAAACAACAAATTCAGGGTGAGATACATGGAGGGCAGTGACACACAGACCCCTAATTCCTCTCCCCCATTTTCTCACTCTCGTACTAATTCCTCATCTTCCCGTTGACAATCTCCAACTCCCCAAGTAGTCATATGCGCTTGCAGTGGTTGCAAGATTTTGAGACAAAGATCTGAAGAGAAATGTGTGTTGCCACCTTATCTCCCTTCCACTGAAACTGTTTAGTTAAACACTTCCCACCGATTCTCTGGAACCAGCAAGATCACTTGTGAGGTAGTTAAAGGACCAGGCTAGCAAATTTTTTTTTTTGATAACAGACCAGGCTAGCAATTTGATTCATAAAGTATTAGTTTTGCACATTATCATTTCATCTGTCATGTAGTTTATCACATTTTGAGGATAATATGAATCTTTATAATATTGTCAAACACCTTTGTCATGCACTTTATAGTGTTAATTTTAAAAGATCCTTTTTCTTTTCCTTTTTTGAGTCACATATCCAAAACAAAACAAAAAGAGACACACAAATCGACCAATTACATTTCCTGTCTTTTCTGTGATCTGAATATTGGATTCCTAATTTATTCAGATTCAAAAATAGACTCAGATCCACTGAATCAGTTCACAAATAGATATATACAGATTCAAAAATGAACAGTAGATAGTATTGGAATGATACAGCCATTATTTCTCTATTTCGGTTTAAGTTTTTTTTTTCTTTTCTATATTCATAATCTAGTAGGGTGGAATATGGCATGTAATGCCTTCAAACATATGGGAATATTGCAGAATGAGAATCAAACATTCACACATAAATTGTAAATGGGCTCAGTTAAAAATTAGTTGGTTTATGAAGAGAATTGTGTTCAGTAGATATGGCATTTATTCTCAATCAATAGAGAGAAATGCTAGTAACATACTACTCATCAATAAATCCGTACGGCAAGATACATTTTTGTTCACGGAAAATGGAAAGTGATGGAAACTGAAGGTGCCCAGATAGAAGGACAAAAAGAAGAAATAAAATGAATCAAAAGTGAAAAAATGGAAAAAAAATGAGAAAAACGAATAAATAAGGAGAGATGATTGGCAAAACACACCACATAAGAATATAGGTTTGTTCCAAATTGAGGTACCTCTCTGTGTTCGAGTATTAAGCAGAGAATGCCCCGCTCCATCCTCTCCATCAAATCCACTACGTATTAACCTCCACACCATCATGGTTCCTCCTAAAACAAAAAACAAAAGCAGAAATTGAAAAACTTTCATAGCTTCTCTGCAAAAAGAGGAACAAAAATTTGTATATTATTGTGAAAACTAAATGGTAGAATGTTCTCCGCTCTCTTCAAACCTTCCACCACCGCCTCCCTTCTGCCCCTCTCCGCACTGACCGTTATGTAACGCAAGCCCAGGCGCCCCGCCTTCCGTCGCACACCAGATACGACTTAGGACGCATCACTTCGCTGCCTAGACGCCGCCTCGCCACCCTCTGCGCCTCCTTCTTCTGGCATCCTCTGTACGCGTCCCACTCTCCATCCTTCACTCTTGGTTTCACGTTCCTGCTTCTATTATGATCAAATCTTGCATCTGCCCAGTTTAGGAAATGGAAGAAAGTGGAAGAGGAAGTTTAATATGGTTAACCAGACAAAGGAGAATGGATGAAGTGGGTGGGATTGAGCGGTTCATGGAGAAAGATATATATATATATATATATATATATATATATATATATATATATATATAGAAGAAAAACCGTTGTCCACCATAGTGAAAGATGGAATCAGTTTACAGATATATTAAAATTTAACTAAGGACAAATTCGGAATATATTAGTATAGATAATGCAGTTATTAAGGGTAAGTAAGGCATTTAAAAATGATCAAACCAAATTTTTGAATTTTTTTGAACATTGACATTATCTATTAGTATAGATTAAGACATGCAAAAGTATCACAATAGAGAAGGTCATCTCAACTATGTTGGCACCACGAACTCTAGCTATCATTTGCAGCACACCTAAATTTTATTATTTTTTTAAGCAAAACGGCATGCAAAAGCATCACAATGAGCCAAAACATCCCAACTAGTTTGACATCTTATGACTCAACAAACATTTGCAGCAAGCCTAAGTATTATTAAAAAGAAAAAATAATAAAGAACACAAAACCCATGGGGGCCAAACCAAAACCCATGGAGAAAGTCATTTAAACTTGAAATTAGGAAGCCAAAACCTATTACGGCTAAAGTCTTCCAAAATAAAACGAGGAACCAAGTCCCAGCAACATAGACCATGAACAAAAAGTCCATAATTGGCAAGCATATCCACACAAGAGTTGCCTTCCCTAAAAATATGAGATACAAAAAATTGCATTTTGCTAGTAACAAACAAGCAATTTTCCCATCTAATTATGAACTTCCAAGGGACTAATTGAGTGGATTTGAAGGCATCAACAACTAGTTTTGAATCGCATTCAAGCCAAAGATTATGCCAACCTCTTTCATAAGCAATCTCTATGGCTAACATGGCACCAATGAGCTCAGCATGAAAGGAATTTGCGAAACCAATATTAAAAGCATAGCATCCGAGAATAGCAGGGGGGGAGGGGAACCAATCCACTTGACTGATGACAGGAGCTTTTGGAGGATAAACATCAATTGATTTTTTTTTTAAAACTTTGAACTCCTCTATAGAAGATTGCATAGTTCCAACAAATAGCTTTCCCGAGAGTGCAACATCAGCAAAGATTAGCTTCTTCACAGATCTTAGAGAAACTCTATTATTGTTGAACCTGGACAGATTTCTACTGAACCAAATAAACCAAAAAGAGTTAATTACACCAGCAACAATAACATCCTTAACTTGAGAACTACACTGAGATTCACAAACCCGAAGCACTGCTGAAATAGAAGTGACAGAAATATGACAGTGCAGGATGAAATAGCCAAAGTTAACACAAGAAAGGGGGTTGAATTGTGTTTACCAACTTTGTAGGAAACTTTGAAAATTATTTTCGTAGGCACAACAAGCAAAATAAAGCTAAATAGAATTAGACAGGTGACTCGTTTAATTTCAGAACAGTACACACTCGCATACAAAGAAGGTTAAAACAGAATTTGATATTCATAAAATTAACTCCCCAAGTTAAAAGTTTAAACAGATAAGCTCTTAAATAAATTAAAGAGATCAGGGAAGAAGAATATCACTCAAGAGTTTTATACGGGTTCACCCCAAAATCAACAGGGCTACGTCCAGTTCTTGGCAGCAACAAGGTTTCCACTATAACTGATCAGATTACAGTACAAGTATTCTTTTCACACCTAGCCTATAGAGGCTCACACTCAAACAAGTATTCTTTTCTCACCAACCCTCTTCAGGCTCACACTCAAATAAGTATTATTTTCTCACCTAGCCTTTTCAGGCTCACACATTAAAGGATGGAAAGTTTTGAGTATTTAATACAACTCTGCAAGTCTTTCAGATAACACTTAGAGAGTGGAATAAATAAAGGAATGAAAGACTGCGAAATTTATGTCAAATGATTGAACAGCTATTCAATGAAGGAATGAAGAAGTAAATGATCAGACTAATTGCTTCTTTGAATATGTGCGCAAAGCTCTTAACTTCATCTTCATGGTTTGCACTATTTAAACACTACAAGAAAAGTTGTGATTAGAGAAGGCCAAAGGCCGTCGCAAAATAAGGGTTTTTGACGGATTTGTGACGGCTTCGGATCCGTCGCATATAGGGTCGTTGGTCGCGCTGTCGCGCACGCGCCAAAAAGGACGAGCGGGTTTAAAAGTGTAGTCTAGTGCGACAACTCGGATGTCGTCTCTCAAGGACTTTGAGAATATTATCTTTCACAAAAATCAGTTTTGCGGGGGGGTTTGGATTGGAATGCAATTAAGAAACAAACAAAACATAGCAATCATAAACAGGGCATTTAAAATTAGATTATCTATTATAAAACTACGATTAATATACTGTAAAGAATTCCCAACTATCCTTGGTTAATGTAAACCCAAGCCCTAAGCGATTCTAATCCCCTTTCGATTCTGATAACAACTAACAACGTAATTGCTACTATGGATGCAAATTCCTATTCCCGAAATAACAAACGGGATTAAGCTCTCATGATCGAACGATCATGAATGAACACACGCGAATTAACAAACGCGATTATGTATAGGAAATTAACATCATCGAAACAAATCAATACAATATTACACACTCACGAAATAACAAACAGAAATATGAAATATGGTATTGAAAAGGGAAAAGCAATTAAAATAGGGATTACATAACCTCAAGTATATAGGATCCTCAAACAGTGAGACTAATCCTAGGACTTAGTGCTCCATGGCAAAAACGAAATCGCAGAGAAAAATGTATATCGAGAAAGTTGGAGTAGCAAAAGTCTTTACAAAATGTTCGAGAACAACCTTTTATACAAATTCAGAATTCAGAGGGCTCGCGAGGCGAACAAACATTCGCGAGGCGAATTTCATGAACTCTCAGCAACCCTTGGCTGTCTCGCGAGGCGAAGGGTTGCTCGCGTGGCGAGGAGATGATGAGTTTCCTCCTTACGCCCGTTATGGCCATCGGGGCCTACCCGTGATGCTCTCGACTTCCCGTTCGCGTGGCGAAGGGATGCTCGCGAGGCGAGACTCTTCGACTTCAAAATCGCCACGGCCATGACCTTCAACACGGGCAAGCCGTGATCGTCTCCCGACTTTTTCAGGGATGGAAGACTCGAGGGGCGTGAGCTTCTTCGCGAGGCGCCCCAGAGACTTAGCAATTTGTTGGAACAGTCGGCTTCGAGGTCGCGTGGCGAGCGTGTCCTTCATGGGGCGAATCCCTGTTCTTTATTTTCTCAACTTCTACTTAACCTGAAAACAAGGAAATAAGCATAAGTGTATTATTTTGACTTAAAACTAGCTAAATTAACTTAAAACTACTCTAGAGACTCAAAACCTTGCTCGAGGACAATCTAATCTAATTTGGGTGAAAATACGATATAATTTGCACAAAACCCTGGTCATACTAGCTATAAAACTAGATGAGCCAAAGGCTTATCAAAATACCCCAAACTTAAACTTTGCTTGTCCCCAAGCAAACTAAGACTCAAAAAATCAAAAAGACTCAAGACCTGGCAAACTCAAAAGATTCAATCAACATTGCACACATTCAAGCAATACATCAAAAACAGTTTTTCTTCATTGTTTCCCCCTTTTCAAACAGAGCAATCCCCACATTCATTTATTCCAAACAATGGAGAGTTTCATCATGAAAACAATCAGAAATCTAAGCAGGGGATCTAAGTCACACACAAGAGGGAGATCACCAAATCCAAACAACTGCCTTCCTCACAAGGGCATTATTTGTTCACTCAGTCACTCAGTTTATGTCAAGCTAACAACTTGCACTCAGTTTCACTTTTCAAGTACACTTCCCAAAAGTTTGATTTTCACCTCAAAATGGCTCCCACAGAAAACATGCAAGCAACATCAAAAGGTCTTTATTGGGTTGTAATGGGGCCTGGCTAAGGGTAGGATATACAAAGGAACTAAGCTGAAGACCCTAGGAACTAAGAGAGCATGAACTATATTTACACTTTGAATTTCACTCAAGTTCCTTTCTTTATTTTTTCTTTACACTTCTGGGTGGCTACAGCTCTTTTTATTTCTTTTTGGCATTTTTGTATTTTTGTATTTTTTTTTCAACATTTGTACACTTTTTCTTTCACAAGCTTTTGGCTCCAACTCTTTTTTTCTTTTTTCTTTTTTTTTCTCAATCCCAACAACATATTACACCTTGCAGCCACCCCAAACTTTAGTTCTTGCACCCATTCTAAGATTACATGCTCTCCTAATCCTAAGATCGGATTAACATGGTTTTCCAGATTTTTGGGCTTATAACATTAGGTTATCAAGAACTAACAGGCTAATAGGCTCAAAAGGGCTAACTAGGGAACATGCTTTAGGAATTGGTTTATTCAGGCCAAGTAGCTATTTACAAGGAAAATGCCTAAATCATTTGCTACACACATATAATCATGCAAACCAAAAAGAGATTCAATCAAATCCAGGGAAGTGCAACTTGAAAGCGATTTTCACACAGTTTGAAACATGTTGGAGGCTCAAAACCTCACCTGGACATTCATGCAAATTGTTTGAAAGAGATACTATCCCTAGTGTGTGCTTCCTATCACCCCAAACTTATCATTCATCATGCTATCATAACAAAATCCCAAAGTTCAGTTTTCAATTTCACATGGGAATCACAAAATTTTTCAGCCTAGGGGAAATCATTACATATCAATCATGCAAGCAATCTGTGCAACATCAATCAAAATCTAGCAAACTTGCCAACTAAAAACTTAACACACAAATGCTCCTGAGCTTCTCAAATTATTCAGGAGCTTTATTCAAAGAAAAGAAAACTTTATTCAAAGAAAAGAAAAAGAAAAGAAAAACTACAACTAGTTCTCCCCCCCCACTTAAAACATGCATTGTCCCCAATGAACAACAACAGACTTTACAATCAGAGTGAGGGAAAGGAAAAGAAACTCCCTGATCAAGCATCAGTGTAGGTTGGAGCATCCAAAGATAGCTCCTCAACATTGGCATCCATAGGAACAACAAGATCCACACCATGGAATGGCTTCAACCTCTGCCCATTAACCTTGAAAGGCTTGTGTGTACCTGGACGTGTTATCTCTCTTTGCACCATAAGGAAACACATTAGTAATGACAAAGGGGCCATCCCATTTGGACCTAAGTTTCCTAGCCATCAGTTTCAGGCGGGAGTTAAACAATAATACTAGCTGGCCCACAAAAAATTCTTTCCTAACAATCATTCTATCATGAAATTGTTTTGTCTTTTCTTTATAAATCTTGGAGCTTTCATAGGCTTCAAGCCTAAGCTCCTCAAGTTGCTGCAACTGCAGCTTTCTTTCAACACCAGATTTATTCATGTCCATATTACAACACTTTACTGCCCAATATGCTCTATGCTCAACCTCCACCGGGAGGTGACAAGCCTTACCAAAAAATAGCCGAAATGGGGACATTCCTATAGGGGTCTTGAAAGCAGTCCTTTGTGCCCACAGTGCGTCTTCCAGACGGCGGCTCCATTCCTTTCTATTAGGCTGCACCATCTTCTCCAGAATTTGCTTGATCTCCCTGTTGGATATTTCAGCTTGGCCATTGGTTTGGGGGTGGTAAGCAGTAGACACTCTATGTACAACCCCATATTTTCTGAGTAGGGCCTCCATGGTTCTGTTGCAAAAATGCGTGCCCTGGTCACTGATGATGGCCTTGGGTATACCAAACCTGCAAAAAATGTTGGACCTAACAAATTTTGAAACAATCTGAGCATCGTTAGTCCTAGTGGGGATTGCTTCCACCCACTTTGAAACATAATCTACAGCCAACAAAATATATACAAAACCAAAAGAAGGAGGGAAGGGACCCATGAAGTCCATCCCCACACATCAAAAACTTCACAAAAGAGCATCGGCTGTTGGGGCATCTAACACCTACGAGACATTGCCGGGCCATATATTAGACATTCTATACCAATCTTATATACCACATATGAATCCCTAAAAAGTGTGGGCCAAGTGAACCCGGAGTCCAGGACTTTTCTTGCTGTCCTTTGAGGTCCAAAGTGTCCTCCAACCGGGGAGGCATGTGAGAAATGCGGGATGGACTCCGTCTCATGATCGGGTAGACACCTCCGAATGACTTGGTCACTGCAAAAACTTCCTAAGATAGGGGTCATCCGACACATAATATTTTGCATCGCTCTTGACTTGTGGAACTTTTGTCTACTTGTACTGCAGGAACAACACCAAAGAACTAGAAAATTTACAATGTCAAGAAACCAGGGGTTACCCCATACATATGTAACAATCTCTCATCGGGAAATCATCTTGGATGGGAAAAATATCCTCATCCCTTGCTATCCTGCTCAAATGATCTGCTACCAGATTTTCAGCTCCACTTTTATCCTTTATCTCCACATTGAATTCTCGGAGCAAGAGCATCCACCGGATCGGTCTTGGCTTAGCCACGGCTTCTTCAAAGAGATATTTCAAAGCTGCATGGTCGGTAAAAAGTCACCCTAGAACCTAGCAAATAAGACCTAAACTTATCAAGTGCAAATACAATAGCTAGCACTCTTTCTCGATGGTTGTGTAATTTGCCTGTGCGGCATCTAGGGTCCTAGAAGCATAGTGAATTACATGGGCAACTTTGCCCACCCTTTGTGCCAGAACTGCCCCCACAGCAAAATTTGAAGCATCACACATCAGTTCAAACGGGAGTCTGGGGGCTGGATGACAGGGGTAGAAGTCAACGCCTTCTTCAGATAGTCAAATGACTCTTTGCACTTTTCATCAAACTGGAACAGGGCATCATTTTTCAGCAGATTTGACAATGGTAGTGCTATCTTGCTGAAGTCCTTTATAAAGCGCCTGTAGAAACCTGCATGTCCAAGAAAGGAACGTATCTCGCGTACGCAAGATGGGTAAGGCAATGAAGCAATTACATTTATTTTTGCAGGATCCACAGAAATACCCTCTTTGGAAATTACATGACCCAATACTATCCCCTGTTCTACCATGAAATGACATTTCTCATAATTCAGAATCAAATCAGTATCAATGCATCTTTGAAGAACTAGCTCTAGACTATGCAAACAAGCATCAAAAGAGGAGCCATACACAGTAAAATCATCCATAAACACCTCTATGCAGTTTTCAATAAAATCAGAGAAAATACTAAGCATGCATCTTTGAAAGGTGCCAGGAGCATTACAGAGGCCAAATGGCATCCTCCTATAAGCAAACGTCATCAAGGGGCACGTGAAGGTGGTCTTTTCCTGATCTCAGGGGCAATATGAATATGGAAATACCCGAAAAAGCCATCTAGAAAACAATAATGGGATTGACCAGCCAGCCGATCCAGCATCTGATCTATGAACGGCAAAGGAAAATGATCCTTTCTGGTGGCCTGGTTTAACTTCCTATAGTCTATACAAACTCTCCAGCTATTACGGACTCTAGTAGGCACAAGTTCATTATTCTCATTCCTAACTACTTTTTAGACCGGACTTCTTTGGTACAACTTGAACCTGGGACTTACCCAAGAACTATCGGAGATGGGATAGATAATACACCTGCTGTAGAAGCTTGGTCACCTCTTTCTTTACCACATCCAGAATCGGTGGGTTAAGTCGCCTTTGGGCTGTCGACTGGCTTAGCCCCATCCTCCAAGAAAAATTCGGTGCATGCATCCGGAGGGGCTAATTCTCGGAATATCGGCCAATGTCCACCCAATGGCCTTCTTGTTCTTCCTCGAAACTTCTAAAAGCTTGGCTTCCGATCGAATGAGGTTGGAGGAAATGATGACTGCAATGTTGCATCCCTCCCCAAGTAGGCATACTTTAGGTTGTCAGGAAGTGGTTTGAGTTCCATTCAAGGTGGCTGCTCTACAGATGGTGCATTGGGAGCTGCCATAGGGTCAAGGATTTCTGCTGAGTAAACAACTTCACTCTTATTACCACTTTCACTATCATCCTCACCCTGCAAGGTTAAATCCAAAAACTCAGAACAAACAGAACATGGGTTAGTGTTAGTGAAGTTAGTACAAGTATATACATCATCAAAACCAGAAAATAACAGGAAAATCGGAAATAAGGTCATCATGAGTGTCCTCAATGAGCTCGAGACAAAGAACTCTAAGTGGAATACAGAGTGCTCCTCTCTGGGTGCTTCATAGCATCAAAAATCTTGAATTTGGCCACAATACCACCAAACTCCATCGACATAGTCCCATCATAAACATCAATCTTGGTCTTGGATGTCATCATGAACGGTCTCCCCAAGATTATGGGTGATCTCTTGGGTCGAGTCTCTCCCGCCATATCGAGGATATAGAAGTCTGCAGGGAATATCAAATCATCAACTTGCACTAGGACATCCTCTACCATCCCCATGGGTCGGGCACTGGTCCCTGTTAGCCAACCGAATGGTAAGACACTGTCTTTGCAATGGCCCCGATCAAGGTTATTAAAGATGGAGGTAGGCATGACATTGATTGATGCTCCCAAGTCCAGCATGCAGTTCTCAAACTTCTTGTCCCCAATAGTGCATGGGATAGTGAAGGTGCCTGGATCCTTGCACTTTTGTGGCGATTCTTGATTAGGGGCTATAGAAGCAACTCTCTCTATCTTTGACTGGATAAGCGCCGAGACATTCATTCCCAAGTCAACCCTCTCATTAGTCTTCATCTTCCTCTTGTTAGTGCATAGGTCCTTGAAATTTAGCATATCCGGGCACTTGCTTGATCACATCCAACAGTGGAATATTAATGACTACTTTTACGAAAACATCAAGAATCTCCTTCTCTTTATTCTCACCACCCATCTTCAAATTTTTCTGAATTCTCATTGGGAAAGGAATGGGTGGTCTATACACTCTCTCGGTTTCAACTTCAACCACGAGGCTCGGGAGTAGCCTCAACAAGAAAGCTTCGGGAGTAGCCTTAACGGTTTCTTCATCCTTTCCGAAGTGGCCTCAACAACCTTTCCAGATCTCAGAGAGATGACACTCACATTAGGGTTGGAGGCACTAGGATTTATCACTGGCTGTGCAGGCAGCTGGTTTGTCCCTTGACCTTGTTGTATGCTATTCATGGATGTGGCCAACTGTCCAATCTGAGTCCTCAAATCTTGAATACTAGCATCTGTCCTTTGCTGAAACTGTACACTAGATGCAGCCATTTGCTTTACCAAGTCTTCTAATGATGGTCCAGAAGGTGCAGAAGTGGTCACTGGAGGATGATTCTGAGGTGCCATCGGCTGTTGTTGGGAAGAGTTCCCATACCGCAGATTAGGGTGATTTCTCCAGCTAGGATGGTACCTATTAGTAGAGAGGTCTGGAATGCTGTACCGATTCTGACCGCCTCCTTGATTATAGGGGTTCACTGCATAAGCCTGAGGTACTTCACTGACAAACTCTTCTCTCTGGATTGGGCATGGATCAAATGGATGCTCAGGTGCATTGCACATGCTACATAACTTTGCAGGCTGAACCTTGTCTATTGCCAATTGTCTTACAAAGGAAGTCAGCTCATCCAATCTATTCTCAAGGGTGGCTTGGTTAGAAGATGAACTATGAATCTCATGCACACCTCTTGGCTCAGCTGAATTTCTTCTTGTAGAAAACTGCTGGGAATTCAATGACATGTTCTCAATAAGTTGCTTAGCAGCAGCTGGGGTCTTATCAACTAATGCTCCCCCACTAGCAGCATCCAACAGATTCCTATCCATAGGCAACAATCCTTCATAAAAGTATTGGATCAGGAGTTGTTCAGAAATTTGATGCTGGGGGCAACTAGAGACCAAATGTTTGAACCTTTCCCAATGATTCGACTAGTGACTCGTTCCCTTGCCTGATGCCACATATCTCTTTCCTTATTGAAGCAGCTATTGAAGCAGGAAAATACCTTTCTAGAAACACCCTCTTCAAATCATTCCAAGTTGTGATGGAGTTAGGCTCAAGGTACAATAGCCAATCCTTTGCAGCTCCTTGGAGTGAAAATGGAAAAGCCTTCACTTGATCTTGTCCTCGGTGACTCCCTCTGCTCTCGAGGTTGTGGAGCATACAACTTGGAATTCTTTCAAGTGCTTGTGTGGATCCTCACCTGCAAGACCATTAAACCTGGGCAACAGGTGAATAAAACCAGATTTCAGTTCAAAAGGGGTGTCAGCACCAGGATAAGAAATACATAATCCATTATAGTTGACATCAGGGGCAGCAAGCTGCCTTAATGTCCTCTGGTCTCCCATGTTTTCAAAAGCAGTTTTAAAATTGGAATTACTACTAGTGCTAGCCCGAAATTCCCTAAGGAGTGTGTGCAATGTTCTTTCAATTTCCGGGTCAAAATCACACAGTTCAGGGCAATGAGACCTAGTAGCCAGACCAATTCAAAACAGAACAGAAAATAAAAGAAAGAAAAGAAAATAAAATAAAAACAAATTGAGAAAAATAACAACTCAGAGTCCCCGGCAACGGCGCCAATTTTTGGTCGCGCTGTCGCGCACGCGCCAAAAAGGACGAGCGGGTTTAAAAGTGTAGTCTAGTGCGACAACTCGGATGTCGTCTCTCAAGGACTCTGAGAATATTATCTTTCACAAAAATCAGTTTTGGGGGGGGTTTGGATTGGAATGCAATTAAGAAACAAACAAAACAGAGCAATCAAAAACAGGGCAGTTAAAAGGAGATTATCAATTATCAAACAACGATTAATCTACTGTCAAGAATTCCCAACTATCCTTGGTTAATGTAAACCCAAGCCCTAAGCAGTTTCTAATCCCCTTTCGATTCTGAAGAATAACTAACAACGTAATTGCTACTATGGATACAAATTCCTATTCCCGAAATAACAAACGGGATTAAGCTCTCATGATCGAACGATCATGAATGAACACACGCGAATTAACAAACGCGATTATGTATAGGAAATTAACATCACTGAAACAAATCAATACAATATTACACACTCCTAAAATAACAAACAGAAATATGAAATATGGTATTGAAAAGGGAAAAGCAATTAAAATAGGGATTACATAACCTCAAGTATATAGGATCCTCAAACAGTAGACTAATCCTAGGACTTAGTGCTCCATGGCAAAAACGAAATCGCAGAGAAAAATGTATATCAGAAAGTTGGAGTAGCAAAAGTCTTTACAAAATGTTCAGAACAACCTTTTATACAAATTCAGAATTCAGAGGGCTCGCGAGGCGAACAAACATTCGCGAGGCGAATTTCATGAACTGTCAGCAACCCTTGGCATTCTCGCGAGGCGAAGTGTTGCTCGCGAGGCGAGGATATGAAGAGTTTCCTCCTTACGCCCGTTATGGCCATCAGGGCCTACCCGTGATGCTCTTTGACTTCCAGATTCGCGTGGCGAAGGGATGCTCGCGAGGCGAGACTCTTCAGCTTCAAAACTGCCACGGCCATGACCTTCAACACGGGCAAGCCGTGATCGTCTCTGACTTTTTCAGGTTTGGAAGACTCGCGGGGCGAGACCTTCTTCGCGAGGCGACCCAGAGACTTAGCAATTTCTTGGAACAGTCAGGCTTCGGGGTCGCGTGGCGAGCGTGTCCTTCGCGGGGCGAATCCCCTGTTCTTTATTTTCTCAACTTCTACTTAACCTGAAAACAAGGAAATAAGCATAAGTGTATTATTTTGACTTAAAACTAGCTAAATTAACTTAAAACTACTCTAGAGACTCAAAACCTTGCTCGAGGACAATCTAATCTAATTTGGGTGAAAATACGATATAATTTGCACAAAACCCTGGTCATACTAGCTATAAAACTAGATGAGCCAGAGGCTTATCAGTCATCGCAAACCATTTTTGACAGCTTTTTTAAGTGGCCGTCACAAATTTGCAACGGCCTTTTCCGTCGCAAATTTGCGACGGCCTTTTCCGTCGCAAAATTTAACCTGTTACCGACGGCTTGGCCGTCGCAAATCACAAAACAATTAGTGACGGCTTGGCCGTCACAAACTGTGATATATATTTTTAAATAAATAATTTAATTTATTTATTTTCTTTATTTAATTATTTAAAATATGAATTATTATATTTTTAATTAAATATTTTCCTTTTATTGAATTTAAAGAAATTTCTTCTTGGTTTGTTTTCCATCATCTCATCTTGCCCAGAAGGTAACATGCTTCTTCAATATCCTTCTTTTAGGATCCAACTAAATTCAAGTGGAGTACTTTTTGTGGGGAACGCTTCATAACCACGATGTTGCACTGCAGCTCTTCCACTGCTTCACAGGGTGACCCGGAGACCATTTCAATCTTGACGTTTATCTGTGAAAAAAAATTACCATGATGATACATACACAACATTCAAATTGAACCTTTCATAAATCAAGCTACTAACCTTATTAGGATCATTTGAGAGCAAGAATCAGTGATATCATCTTTGTGGCATTTTGTCGAACACGAGGTGGGAGTCCCTAAGTAAACCACATCTTGACGCCACTACCCACAAAAGATGGGTACATGAAGGTTTATAGATTGGAGGTACGGTAGTGACAGAGAGTAAGAGAAAGAGGGGTGGTCGGAGAACCACCGTGCGATGGTGGTTGTTATCAATGTGCCGGAAACGAAGGGAGGGAGGCGACTGCTCGAGTAGAACAAAAAATGTGGGAGGTGGAGGCGAGGGACTGGATTGTAGTGGGAGGCAAGGGCGGCGGCGGAAGGTGAGGGCGACGGTGAGAGACGTGGGCACGATGGGTGGAGATGATAGAGAAGGAGAGGGAGGCGGTGTGGAGGTAGAAGAAGACACAAATGAGGAAGAAGTAGAGTGGGGCTGAGGGTTATTTAAAATTTGTGAGGGCTGGTCCGACGTAAAGTTCGTCCCAAACTAAAAAATTGTTAGCGACGGCTTAAGTCGACGCAAATCACCCACTCCTCATAACTCAAACCCATTTTTTGCGATGGAAAGTCCGTCACAAACTAAAATTTTTAGTAGCGACGGCTTAAGCCGACGCAAATCACCCACTCCTCGTAACCCGGACCCATTTTTGCGACGGAAAGTCCGTTGCAAATTCCCATTTTTGGCGCTTAATTTTCTGCGAAAAAGTGCGCTAATATTTAGCGACGGAAATGCCTTCGGAAATAATAAAAGCCGTCGCAAAATTAAAAAACACCAACCATTATGGTTTGTGACGGGCAAGGTTGTCACTACTGTTGATTTTTGCGATGGATTTAAGGCCGTCGCTAATTACCCGTCGCTAATCGGACAATTTCTTGTAGTGAAAGGCTTCAATTAATTTGATTCGTTAGACACAACTTCAGAAAGTGTGCTCCTTTGATTTGAACTTTTGGGACACCATCAATGCCAAAGAGTCGTTCTGTATAAGCATTAATTGTTTATGGACGTTGGACTTTGACATTTGCGACCAAGAGTACACTTTGCTTCTGAGCAATTGTTGTTTCAGAGTTGCAGTAGCAGACTTCTTGTACTTGCAGCAGAGAACTTTCCATTTTAGTGCAACACTCAGTTCACTTTCTGGAAAGTACTTTTACTTTGTACTAAAACAATTAAAAGCTACTGACTTGGTGCAAAGGTAGCATGTTTATTCCTTAAACACTTGAAAGAATGAATTCTTTATTCTTTGTCCTTTGTGCTATTGTCCATAGGGCTTCGAGATCCTTAAGGAAGTCATCTTTTTCAAATAAGGCTGACTTGGACTTTCTTCTGATGGTCTAACATTTGAACTTGTGTAGTAGAGTCTGAAATTAGACAGGTGATGTAGATTTTAAAATTAGACGGGTGAGGTGATCAAAAACTTAGACGGGTGAGCAAGTCAATTTTAGACGGGTGATCTACTGAAGCTTCTTCAGACTTTTGATCCTTGCCACATCATCAATTAAATCAGAACTTTGACAGAGAGTTGACTTGGTCTCTGTCTGAGTTGACTAACTTTCAGACGGGTGGTTTTTCAGACGAGTATGAAAAACTGTGAAATGTAGAAGGTTCATAACATTTAACAGACTTGTCAATAATTTCATATAGTTCAATATTACCATACTGAATATATTTGGAATCATCAAAACTTAGAGAATTTACACTTTGAAAGTGTTCCAGACTTATGAGGTCTCAACACAGGACAGAACCAAGCCAGCTCCACAAATCTCTAGCAAATGAGCATTCCAGGAACAAATGATGATCAGATTCAAAGGCACAAAGACAGAGGCAGCAATGAGAAACTACTGTGCAACCTTTTTCTCTTAACTTGTCGTCTGTTGGAACTTTTCCATGCATCAATCTCCAAATAAAAAATGACCTTGAAGGAGGAATTGTAGAAATCCAAATAATCTCACTCCAACAAACCTGTTGAGAAAGAGGGAATACGTGCACATATGCATCGTTAAAAGACAACAAGCCATTGTCTCTGTTTTTCCAAACAGGAGTATCTACTGAATCAGCAAGAGGCAGAACCTGATTCCTTATTTCTGAAACTGCTGCAGGGAGACTATGCTCAAGCACACTCGGGACAGACTAAGAATGATCCTGAATGAATTCAAAGACATTTGCCTGAAGCATTTTTCTAACAGGTGAAGGATGTTGCAGCATATCAACAATGGAAGAAGATAACCGAGGATCATTCCAGAAGCTAATTTTCTGACCATCTCCAACAATCCAGTGACAGTTCTCCATAGCAACATGAAGAAATCTTTTTAAACCAAGTCCAATAGACGACTTCACATATCTAGGAATAGGGACACCAAGCTTTATCAACCTAGATCTCAAGAAAGCAGCCCATTGATTTTCAGAAATCAGTAATAACACTCTCCTCTCATTTGATCTGCCCTCAATCGAATGAAGACACCCAATCAGCCCAACTTTCCCAAATTCCCACCATCAGTCCTTCTCCTTTTCGGGTCTAGATTTTTTGCGTCATTTCAATCATCGTGGTTCCCCAAGAGATCAAGATAATCAAATTAGCCGGAGTATCTAGATATAAAATTTCAAAATACACATGATGATACTAATAGTTCTTTGATAGTTCTACAATTCACATAAACCATGAAAATACACAAAAAGATAATGATAAACTAGGAAATGTAAAGACAATATTATGCATCACTTAACATATTAATAGACATTGTAGCACTTCCAACACTAATATTGATTCCCGAAGCATATCATATGAAAGAGATCCACATCACTCAAAGGCATGATCTATTGGTATATCGATAGGATTTGATGGAGAATTATTTCCTTCATCTACTGCTTTCTCAACCATTCCACATCTTTTACCTCTTTTGACCATGTTACCATCATCCATTTCAGATAATTGTTCTCCATAACCAACTTTTTTTTCTCTTTCCATTGCACTCACTGAAGTATCTTGAACCTTACTGGTCACTTCATTAAGCACATTGATATCAGATCCTTCAACTGAAATATTTATATGATCCTCTATAGAATTATAATTCTCTAAGCTCGTATCTCCATCCTGTCTTAATCTTCCTCTATTATATCTTCATCCTCATTACTTGTCAATCACAATGGTAGCCTTATATAATTCCTTGATTATTGATATGGGTTTGAGCCTGTCGCCATGATCATCAATGTGCTTCCACTAGATAATCTAGTAAATAGAATAGCAAAAAGTGTATAAATGTTAAATGTTATAAGAAGAATACAACATACCATGTCCAAGGGACAAGTTTATTGTCACATCTAACGAACAAAATTAAACAAACTTTAAAACCATATGTGGTACGGGTTTAGGGCTATCGCCATGATCATCAAAGTATTTCCACTTAAGATAATCTAGTAAATAGAATATCAAAAAGTGTATAAATGTTATAAGAAAAATACATCATACCATGTCCAAGGGACATGTTGAATGTCACATCCTAACATATGAACGGGTTCCATCAATTGCCTTATTGCACCTGGACTGCGAACCAACATTTGGAACCCCAATAGATGGTCTAGTAAATGCATTAGGGTATAATTCATCGACGATGACAAAACCTAATAAAGAAAATATTCTCCATTTATTGCCACGTCATTGGATAATACATCAAATGGAGCATACACATATATATACAACCAATAATCTCAATGGGTCTATACAACTCTATTCAAGAATGAAAGGCTTCTCCTAAGAACAATTGAAATGAATTTATACAAGTTTACTTTGAAGCATCAACAATAAAATTGGAAATTTGGATTGTTAAAAGGTAAGTGCAAACTAAAAGCCTACACTTTTACATCTTATGCAAAAGTTTATTTTTATCTTTATGCATATTAACAAAATATTCTTGTTATTTATTTATTTTTAAAAAAAATGCACAAAAAAGTAATGGATATTATAACTGTAGATTTATTTATTTTATTATTCTTTTTAAAATGTTTATAATCATTGTAATTTTTCGAGGTTAGTGTGATTGGACAATGTTTTGTGAAAAGAATCATATTTTTGCCACAAACATACCAAAAATCGATTTCAACACTGTATCTTTTAATAATGATTTCTTTTAATATTCTCCATAAGAAACTTGCAACCTTTTAATGTTATATGGGGTGCACTCTTATTATTGTACGAGGAATGACTTAGTTTGAATTGATGTAAAAATATGCTAAGAATAGCCTTACCATCTTCAAAAAATAGTTTTATGACATTCCAAATTATGAACAACTAGAAGTACTATTTGGGAGCTAATAAAAAAATATATAACTAATGAAATAAATGTATCAACTTAAGAAATTTAAATTAACAAGAAGAAGGAATAATACAACAAAATACAAAAAAAAAAGAAAAAGAAATCATATAAATAAGTGAATGCTAAAAATAAGAAGAAATAATAAAACATAATTACCTTAATGTTGTCGTGAATGTATGCACTCATGAACTAAACCTTGAAGAGCAGCCCAAAAGAAGCAACATAATATAATTTTTTTTAACTAGAACAACTTAGGACCAAAACTAAGTTATAGGCCCAAGAAACATTTCGAATTGTTCAACGATGAAGATGTGAACTCTCTTTATATGAAAAGATCGAGAGATATCATTAGATTTATCCCTTGTGGGACTATGCTTCAACTCACACATACATATAATACACCATACAGAAAAAAATCAACAAATACAAAATCAAATTCAAAGTTTCATTTCTGAAAACGTGGGTGATTAATATGTTAATACTTGAGAATAAGCACCTAAAGTTTCAAGCCATTCCCCTGCTATTTGAAGAACGATGTTCGAATAAGGATTGGTAATGGGTTAAGCAATCCTAGAATAGATGGATAGAAACCTCAATTTTGGGTGGTCAAAAATTTGGAAGCTTCAAGCCTCTGAAATAATGAGATTCCCTACATGTATGGTATCATTTATTAGGAGAGCAGTATATTATCTACATTCTTAGGGCCTATCCATAGGCAATAATGGTTCAACTAGATTTTCTCACAAATGAGCAAAGGAGTCAATCCTTTGGTGGTAATTTGGCAGATATGAGTATTGTTGAAAAAGCTCTTTGTAACACCCCCTTGGTGCTACTTGTATAACTCGTTGAGAAAATATAAACCTAATAATAAAAGCTGGTTACTTTCGGAAAATAAAATTTTCTAATTACTTAGCTTTACTCGAAAATGGATATGAAATTTTTCTTTTCCGGTATAAACAAAATCATATATATGTATGCATCATCATAACTTTTTACATCAGGACCCTTATACATACAGGTCATTTGTCAGAGTCAAAACATAAGTAAAGTAAAAACATAACTATACTGTAGCGGTAGTCTGGAACCACGACTCAAAAAGAATGGCTCTCAGTAGCCAAATATACAGACTGATGAAAATACCACTACCTCAAAATGGAAACTAAAATGTCCTACTGCTGGTCGGAGGCTGATGTACGAAATCTCCCTGCTTCACTAAGGCTCCCAACAATAACCACATAGGTGGTAGTGGGACTTCCACAGTCTTGGTACTCTGGGTACGTGTCAGTGGTGTTGCAGATAGTGTGCCATCAGTAACACACATCGGGCTAGTATACGTTGCGCTGCGGGCTCCCGGATTAATTACCCACGCACCTTCATCATCCTCATCATCAAACATTAGTGATAAAATCCACGAATACGATAGGTCCCCCATGTGGTTCATCTGTACTCGAATATAAAATACCACAGTAGAAACCCAATAGGAATAATACAAGGGTAAGATACCGAGAAATGAGTTTTATCATATAACTACATGCGCGACACAAAAAAAAACAACATATACATTTGTATATAGCACATAAATTCTCAAAATAATCATAATATTTTAAAAAATGAGATTCATACCCGACAGTCATCGCAATTTGTAAAAACTGCATGACACTTCAATGTCCACCATCTATATTGATATTTATTCTCCGGAGATACTAACTTCCCTTCATCGAACAAAATAGGCCGCAATAATCCACATACCACAATTGTTTCGTGTTGGGTCGGCCTCTCAAATTAGGTCTGATCCCCAATTGTTCAAGGGTATCACGTCTCACCTAAATAATATTAAATAGTTCCCTATTGAGTACATTCGTGCAGGGTAACCGAGTTCCACGACCAGAGATTGCAAAGCCCCAGAAATTCCGTGGATTTTGAGCCTGAATGTCCCTAAAGACCCAAAGACATTTCTTTGGTCCGTAACTATCCAATTTGTCAATCCACCCTTTGTGGATTGTAGCTCGATAACAAAATGGCAAGTCTGCCACAAAGGCATATCTGCCAGACTATGCATGTAACTGAGTACATCCGTGCAGGGTAACCGAGTTCCATGACCATAGATTGCAAAGCCCCAAGCATTCCGTGGATTTCGAGCCTGAATGTCCCTAAAGACCCAAAGACATTTCTTTGGTCCGTAACTATTCAATTTGTCAATCCACCCTTTGTGGATTGTAGCTCGATAACAAAATGGCATGTCTGCCACAATGGCACATCTGCCAGACTATGCATGTAACCGAGTACATCCGTGCAGGGTAACCGAGTTCCACGACCAGAGATTGCAAAGCCCCAGGCATTCCGTGGATTTCGAGCCCGAATGTCCTTAAAGACCCAAATACATTTCTTTGGTCCGTAACTATCCAATTTGTCAATCCACCTTTTGTGGATTGTAGCTCGATAACAAAATGGCACGTCTACCACAATGGTACATCTGCCACACCGTCCGTTCTTTGTTTGTCGAGGCTCAAAGCTCACGACTACCTTTACTCAGGTATTAAACCCATTACACTACCAACATAGGATTTTTAAATCCGATACCACAATTTATTTCTCATAGGAACACTAGCCTTACGTCTCGGCTATCTACGTCCTTACCTCTTTCCTTAATGAAATACAATGAAAGTTCAAGTGCAATTTAGACATTTCCCATAATGTCATAATTACATGGTGAGTCATAACCATGACTCACCATGGTGACTCATCATACACGAGTCATCCATGGCTCATTGATCCAATCTCTTAGCGGGTCTGTGCAATTCCGTATCCGGCTCCGTCGTTTACCCGATGTAAATTTTCTCGCGAGTTTTCTTTGAAAATTCGCCAGAATAAAATATAAAATTTTATTTTTGAGCGAAAATTTCAAAATAACCCATTTCTTTGAAAATGTGTTATAAATCTAAACTGTTTCGTTCTCGGGTTAAAATTAGGTTTTCTGATCAGTAAAATTTTACTGTCAGTGAAAACGCAGACCAGATTTCGTTTGAATTTTCAACCCAAAATTTAACCGTAACCTTCTACTATAAAGTAGAGTCTAAATATGATTTTTTTTATCCAAAATCATTTTCTAGGTCACAGATAAAAATATAAACAAGTATTATTCTACCGATATTGAAAAACAGTAAAAACGGGGTGTTACAATACTACCCCACTGAAAAAAAATTCGTCCTCGAAATTATACTCCTGGAAAAAGATTATGATATTGTAATCTCATCTTGTCCTCAGCTTCCCCTATTGCATCTCCGGTTGTCTCATCCCAAATAACCTTGACTAAGGAAATTTGTTTACCCCTGAGCTGCTTAATCCTCTTTTCTTCGATTCTTACGGGCAAAGTCTCATAAGACAAGTTTTCTTTTAATTGTACTACATCGGGTTCAATTTCATGTGATGGATCAGGAATATACTTCCTTAATTGTGAGACATGGAAAACATTATGGATGTTTGAAAGAAAAGGTAGTAAAGCAATTTGGTAGCTATTGGACCAATACGGCGATGAATTTGGTAAGGTCCAATGAATTTTGGAGTGAGTTTTCTGGACTTTATAACTATACCTACCCCAGTCGTGGGTTTGACTCTCAAATACATGTTCACCTTCTTGAAATTCGATAGGTCGTCTTCTTCTATCGGAGTAACTCTTCTGTCTGTTTTGTGCTGTTTTCATCTTTTCACGGATTTGTTTAATCTTTTCCGTTATTTGATGCACAATTTCGGGACCTAAAATTGTAACCACCCCTTGGGCATTACCTTATGAACATGTGCGGAAATAAATTATAAGAAATTTGCTGGTTGCTTTCGGAAATTTATTTACTTTAAGTCAGAAAAATCTGGGTGTAAAATTTTTTCTTCTTAATACTTTGAAAAGTGGTGCGCACATCACAATAGTAAAACTATATTATACTCACCAACATACATAAATTGATTTTATTCAAAAACAAAATCTTCTACAACGTACGGATTTCTCCTAAAAATAATTCATTATTCACAGCAAAATTTTAAACTACATAAAGGTTTTCAAACCACAACCAACGACTTTCTCAGAAACACATCATCCAAAGAAAAAAAAAACCTAAGCTGGTCACTCTAATAGACATCTACTGGAAAGACCTCCATAATTCTCACTGTTATCACTAACTTCTCCAAGGATCGGGAGTAATATCCTCAAGTGAAGCTAGGAACTCCTTTGCACCATCTGTACTCAAGTACCAAGGTACAACAGCAAAACCAGAAACACAAATATATGCAAGGGTGAGAACCAATATATGGATTTTAACACGATAACTACATGCGCGACACACAAAAACAACATATATACAAATATCCATAACATAAGAAATTTTCAAAATAAACACGATAGTTTATCAAGGGATTTCATACCCGACAGTCATCGTCATTTAAAATAATGCATGACACTTCAATATGCACCGTCTAAAATTTTGTACTTAATCTCCAGAGATCCCAACACCGTATAAATGAGCTGATCAAGCTCCATTGCCAAATAAGGCATACCATATTACACCGTCTTGAATACCTTGTTCATCAAGATATCCGGATTACACCGTCTTGAATACCTTGTTCATCAAGATATCCAGATTAACACCGTAGGCACGTCTGCCGAATAATGCATGTAAAACATTTTATTTCTTGTTAGTTTTCTTTTTGTTCGTTCTTTCCTTGTCGAAGCTCAAAGGCTCATGACCATCTCAACTTTTAAACATTTAAGTTTATCTTTCACTTTCAACAATAGGACGCAAAGTCCGAATATGAAAATCACGAAGTTCTAGACCGATGCACCAGTGTTAGATTCATAGATTATAGCGCACAAAAATCAACATGACTTTTATAGGACACACAGTACAAAACTTCAACTTTAGGACACACAGTCCACAACTTCATCTTTAGGACACACAGTCCACACCATAGAACTCTAGAATCCCGACATCTCGGCTACTAGGTTCTTTAAAATTATTTTCGTTCGGTGAAACACAAATTCAAAACAAAATTCTCCGCAACTTATCCAAGTTGTCGGAAAATAAAACCGTTGTGTAAAAACTAATTTACAAAAAATCCTTTTTGTTTGAAATTCACTTATAAAACTGTCAAATAACCAAGAAATGCATTTTCCTCTGAAAATCTTTATTCGAAACTTTAACTCTTAAAAAAATTATCGTTTGAGACTAAGTCTCTGTTCAAAAAAATACTGCTATTTTTAAGAATGCTTTCCGTAAATATTTTCGCAATTAACCACCATTTAGCATTTTAAAAACGTTTTGAGCCAAAATTTGACATTTTCCCTTAAATAATTTTCTCAGCATAATAATTAAGTTATTTTTAAAGATTAACTTTTTCTAATAAATATTTATATTATTTTGTAATTTCTTACATAGAAATTAGCATCACTAAAATATTTTTACGGTTACACCCTCAGTACTATGACTCATAGATCACTCTTACACCTATAAATCATTAAAATAATAGTATTTTTAACTATTCCTCATTTTCAATAAATTATATAATTAAATAATATCATTTTCCAATATTTCATCAATTAAATAATTGATATTCTTCATCAAGCTTTTTAATGCTTTTACCTCCGTAATTAATTGAGCATTGACCACTTTCAGGCTTCTCAATCAACAGTCAACATTAATAAAAATTCCACATCAACGTTATAACAGATAACACAATTTATAACATGCATTAAAATACTATAACACATAACTGCAGATAATCAATTAAAAGCAGATAATTAACAGCAGATAAATTAACTACCTAAAATAATTTAAACCACCACAAACAAGCTCAAATAAATTATACAGGACACACACTGATAGCATATAGCTATCGGAAAAATCCCTCAGGTACTCCCTTTACCTCAGAGTGATTTTCCTCCCGAAATAAACTTCGCCAAAAGTCCGATCTCCGCAAAACACGTACACAATTCACACAAATAATTATCCTTCAACAACCACAACATGAAACAAGTTAAAATTTGAAGAAAAACCTACTAACTCCTATGGTGTAGGTTCGGCCATGGCTAGCTAAATTAGCTAGAGATCTCAAAATTTCACATACTCTTAGAGTAGTATAGAGTTAAGAACAATGATCATAAGTTGAAAAATAAAACAAAATCATCCAAGCTCTCAAGAACAAGGATTCGGCCTTCACATAGAAAATAGGCCAGGGATTTCATTTTGATTCAATCCTTTGGATTCAACACATATATGAATTAGAAAGATGAACTCCATTGTTACTTTCTCAAAAATTGAACAAAATTCCTCCTCCCTAAAAATCTAGGGTTTTGACCTCAAGAGAAAGAATAGGAAATAAAATTTTGTTGGATTCATGCAGTTGAATACTAAACATAGATTTGATGACAAGTTCATAGAAATTGGTTTCATGATCATAGGATATTTCTATGATTTTCTAGAGATTTTTGAAGTTCTAGATCTAAGAATTTCAAATGATGATCATGGCATGAAACAAGTGAAACCAATGAAGAAGAAGACATGATTGATCATGGAGAGGAAGTTATACCTCTTGTAGCTTGAAGAAATGAAGAGTAAAGACAAAGTTCTTCACAAAATCACTTATGGTGTTCTTGAGAAAATGAGAGAATGTGATGAAGAAGATGAAGTTTTGTCATAAAAAGGACTAAGTGTGAGGGGAAGGGGACTGCACGAAATTAAGGGAGTGAGGGGTAGTTTTGTCCATCAAAAATTGCCTTGGGGACAAAATGGTAAAAGCACATAGGGATAAATTTGAAATTTCATAAAAGACTAGGGTTATAAAAGTCATTTCCTCCTAAAAAGCCATCACGACAAATTTGTGGTGATGGTTGAAGGAGATGTGACTGATTTTGCACCACAAAATAGGAAGGAGAAGCAAATTTGAAATTGTCTTGCCTTAACCATGGTTAATATTTAACTAGGATAGGTTAGGTTAGGGGTATTTTGGTCTTTTCACACTTAAACCCAACATTAAATGAATTAAATACTAGGTGAGTCGCCCCTATGACTCACCACCCTAGGTGGCAAGATGTTTCATCATCCGATGGTTTTGTCTCTGCACATCCGTTCTCGACTCCGTCGATTACCCGATTTAGGTTTTATGCCTGAATAAGGTATAATAACCTATCTATTTTGAAAAATTTCAAAATAACTAATATCGTTGGAAATGGATTTTAAAATCTAACAATTTCGATATCGAGTCAAAATTAGGTTTTTTGATTAGTAAAATTTTACTGTCAGTGAAAACGCAGACCGGGTTCCGTCTGAATTTTCAACTCAAAATTTAACTGTAACCTTATAAAAATAAGTATAATATGAATATGGCTTTGGTTTTCCTAAAATAATTTTCCAAATCTCGGATAAAAATATAAACATTTATATATTTATTACCGATATTATAAAGTAGTGAAAATCGAGGTGTTACAAAAATCATGCTTTCTCTTTCTTGGTACCAACACAAAGGTGTTTGACATTTTTGCCCATACAAAGCCTCATAGGGTGCCATCCCTATACTTGAATTAAAACTGTTGTTATATGTCAATTCAATAAGTGGCAAAAGATCATCCGAACTTCCACGATGGTCTAAGACACAGGCTCTCAGTAAGTCTTCTAACGTTGAATTGTTCTTTCCGTTTGTCCGTCGGTTTGAGGATGATACGCTAAACTTAAACGTAACTTGAGTGCTTGATGCAGACTTCTCCAAAAACCTGAAGTAAACTTCGGGTTTCTATCTGAAACGATACTCGAAGGCACTCCATGAAGTCTAATCACTTCTTTGATATAAACATCGGTTAACTTTTCTACGGTATAATTGATCTTAACAGGTAAGAAATGTGTTGACTTCGTTAACCTGTCAACGATCGCCCAAATTGAATCAAAACCTTTGGAAGTTCTCGGTAAACTTACTACAAAATTCATCGATATGTTATCCCACTTCCATTCAGGTACATCTAATGATGTAAGCATTCCTCTTGGTCATTGATGTTCTACCTTTACTTTCTGACAAGTCAGACATGACGCAATGTACTCCGCGACTTACTTTTTCATATCTGGCCACCAAAACCTTTGTTTTAGATGTTGATGCATTTTAGATGATCCAGGATGAATACTTAATTTACTCTTGTGTGATTCTTCAAAAATCATCTTTTTCATCTTCGGATTGTCAGGTACACAGACTCGTCCATTGCACCTTAAGATGTGATCTAATCCCAAACTAAATTCTGTAGCTTTTCCTTATTTAGTTAAATCTTTCTTCTCTTGAAGGTACACATCAACAGCTTGTTGTTCTCGGATTTCTTCCATTAATCCACTAGAGATCTTGATCTTTCCCAGACTGATTTTCTTTTGACTTACTTCCATAATCAAGTTGAGATCACAAAACTTTTCAATTAATTCAAGTTCCTTTACCATCATAGTTGAGATATGAATGGCCTTTCGGCTCAATGAATCCGCTACAACGTTTGCCTTTCCAGGATGGTATTGCAAGGTAAAATCATAGTCCTTTAGAAACTCCATCCATCGTCTTTGTCTCGTGTTGAGCTCCTTATGATCAAACATGTATTTCAGGATCTTGTGGTCACTAAAGACATCAAACTTAGCTCCATACAAGTGGTATCTCCATATCTTTAGTGCAAAAACTACAACAGCTAATTCCAGATCATGCGTCAAATAATTTCTCTCGTGAGTCTTTAACTAACGTGACGCGTACGCTACAACTTTTCGATGTTGCATTAACACACAACCTAAACATTGATGCGAAGTATTATATTACACTTCGTAGGGTTCATTAGGTTCAAGAAGTATTAATACCAGGTAAGGTTATTAGATGTTCCTTTATCTTTTGGAAACTTTCTTCGCACTTGGCAGTCCACACAAAAGGTTGATCCTTCCTCGTAAGTCGAGTTAATGGCGCTACTATCTTGGAAAAACCTTCAATAAACCTCCTATAATAACCTGCCAAACCAACAAAACTTCGGATTTCTATCACTATCTTTGGTCTTTCCCAAGAAATTACTGCTTCTACTTTTGCAGGATCGATAACAATTCCTTCCTTAGTAATTACATGCCCTAAGAACTTCACTTCTTCGAGCCAAAATTCGCACTTAGATAGGTTTGCATACAACACCTTATCGCGTAGGATATGGAGGACTTGTTGAAGATGTTCCTCATTACTCTTCGAGTAAATAAGGATGTCATCGATGAACACGACAATGAACCTATCATGAAATGGAGGAAAAATCCGATTCATGTAGTCCATCAAGATAGCAGGTGCATTCGTCACTCCAAAAGGCATTACAAGATACTCGTAATGTCCATAACGAGTCCTGAACGCAGTCTTTGATATATCTTCTATCTTTACTCTAATCTGAGGATAACCTGTCCTCAAGTCAATCTTCGAGAACACAACAGGACCTCGCAGTTGATCCACCAGATCGTCTATGCACGGTAGAGGGTACTTATTCTTGATCGTCACTTTATTGAGTTGTCGAAAATCCACGCAGAGTCTCGAACCTCCGTCTTTCTTTCTCACTAAAAGAACCGGTGCTCCCCACGGGGAAACACTCGGTTGTATAAACTGTTTCGACATCCTCCAGTCGAGCTTTCAACTCAGCAAGTTCTATAGGTGACATCCGGTGCGGAGCGATAGAAATCGGACCGGCCCCTGGAACTAGGTTGATGGAGAACTCGATATCTCTGACTGGTGGCAAACCTGGAGCATCATTCGGAAACTCGTCCGAAAAATCTCTCACTGTAACACCCTGTTTTTCATAAATAAGCTTAATGCATTTGTATATGTTATTTATATGTTTGTATGTGATTGTTATGTTTGTTTTTGATGTCTAGGTTTATGTTTGGGGAAGTTTAGCTTTAGAAATGTTCAATCCTTTTAGAGTCCTAGTTGGTCTCGCAATGCAATCTTTGAGTGCCCCGTGCTCAGGAATTGAGAACCACCATGCTTAAAGGGAGCACAACCGTGCTCAGGTCACATAGTCTATAAGTAGAACATTTCTGTGAGGGTTGCGAGCCAAACCCTTTTTTGGCACTCTAGACAATCCTAGTGCGACAGAAACCTCTTCCTTTTCCCTTCCCTTGAACCCCTTGAAGTTCTTGGAGTTTGTGAGTCTATTTGGGAGAGAAGTTACGTGTGTTAGCATCGTTTAAGGTAACATAGTTATCCCTACTTAATCTCCTTTTTGCTTTCTTTTGAATTGGGGATTAATTGGCTATTCTCTTCTTGTTTGGCCAAGGCTTGTGGAACCCGTCGAGCCGCTCGAGGGAACGACACCAGTTTCGTTTACGCTTAGCTAAGGGGTTTGATCTTCATACCAGGTTTGGGGAGAAGGGATAGTATGAACATGTAGGCATTGGGGGTAGCGTAAGATGAAGGATTAACTCATGACCCTATTGTTTACTATTTTCCTATTTGTTGTCTTGTTACATGTTTATCCGTGTTTGCTTATAATTGGCATGTTTATTCATGAATGCCTATGATGTTGTTATGTCATGGATGATAGTGTTGGTTGTTATGGTTGTTGAGATAAATGTTGATATTAATAAGACTCTAATTAAATAATAGGGCTTATTAATAAGGGTAATAAAACAGTTAAAGATGATAATAATGATGTTTAAGAATTAATGGATGTTTTCCCAATTTGTTCAAAAGACATGAATATAGTATGAGAGGCAAGGTTATGTTCAAAGGTTTAGTTAAAGACCCTAGGACCGGTTCATGCGTGTTTTATGAACATTATTAATGAAGCTGGAGTTAAAGGATTAATTCCCCATAATGATAAGACACTGATTAATTAAGAATAATGAAACTGAGGACTCATGGATAGTTAAAAGCCAATAGGATTGATCTTTGAATGCCCTAGGAAACATAGATAGGGTTCTTAAACCCTTTATGCCCAGATCAGTACGGCCACGCTCCATTGAGCACGGCTGTTCTCAACAGTCATCACGACCGTGCTTGACTTAACAGTTAGCATGCCCGTGCTGGGGGAAGCACGACCATGCTTCCCTGTGCAGAGCAGAACGCATAACGGTAACAAGGGGTGTTTTACCCCAAATGCTTATAATAATGAAGAAGACACCAAAACAAGTAAAGACAAGTTAGATAACTTAAAGATAATAATGTACCTTGGTTGTCTAGTGTCCAAGGGGACGTTGATGCTTAATGGTCAAGGTGTTGAGCTCTGGTGCCTATGGGCCTGATTGTTAATAACTAAAGTGAAAAGATGTTGTTTTGTACCTTGGTAGCCGAGTGTCCAAGAGGGCCTCGATAACTGAGTGGTCGAGGTGTTGAGCTCTGGTGCTTATTGGCCAGAGTGTTGTTGTTTTGTAGCTTGGTAGCCGAGAGGCCAAGGGGGCCTTGATACATAATGTCATGGTGTTGTTAAAAGATATTGGACCTTGGTAGCCGAGTGGCCAAGGTGGCCTTGATGCTTAATGGTCAAGGTGTTGAGCTCTATGCTTTTTGGCCAGAGTGTAAGTGAAAATATTATGTGATAAAAGATTAAAGACTAACGATGAAAGATAACGTTGATGATGATGACGAACTTGGGTAGCCGAGTGGCCCAAGTAGAGGTGGTGATTGTTGGTTGTGCGCTTTGTTGCTCATTCATGCATTGGAGTAGTAGAGTTGTGTTGCATCGCATAGCATACCTTGTTCGGAATGCATACATATATATATATATATATATATATATATATATAAATGATATCGATGGTTATGTTTGATATGCTATGTTTTTATGATGCATGTTCATCTTGCTAACTGCTTCCATGCTGTTATGTTGATATATATGTTTCTTACTCCCCGTATTTTGTTGTCTTCTTACATGTATTGTTTTGGATATGTAGATAATGGTGAGCAGCTTGCTGAGGAGTGACTCTGTGGAGTCGCTACTCTTAGTTTAGTTTGTTTCAATTTTAGTTTGTTATCCGAGTTGTTTTATCATATTGGTTATACCTGCTCTGTAATGTGAGATCGGGGTTGGGTTTCGTTTATATTTCAAATATGTTATGTTTTCTTATATAAACATGTTTAAGTTTTCCGCCTTGAAGTTATGTTACAATGCAGCAGCCTCTGCCCCATTTTTTTATTATTATTATGATATAATATGCATGTGTTCTCTTTTCCTTTTATATCTTTTATGCTTTATGAATACATGCGGGGTATACGGTGTCACATTTAGTGGTATCAGAGCAGGTCTGTCCTATCAGGCCGTGGTATGAGTCTATCATGAGTCTTATGTGTGTTCTTGTTTGAATTATCTATATTTATTATAGATAATGATGCTTAGCATTAAAAGAACCATTAGTTCTTCCTGCTTGGTTCCCTGTGTTTAATAGTTGTCTTGGCGAATGCAGGAACCATTGGCAGGAAGAGGAGGAACAACTAGGCTATCACTGACGCATTGGAACTTCTTGCCAATGCAATAGGACAGAACCAAAACAACAACCACCATGATGGACCGACTGAGTTTCAGGGTCTGGATAAGTTCCAGCGAAACGACACTCCTAAGTTCAAGGGAGCTTATGACCCCGACGATGCTCTTTTGTGGATGAGGGAGATTCAGAAGATCTTCTGAGCTATGGGATGCAATGACATTCAGAAAATCATCTTTTGGATGTTAATGCTGTCAGAGGAAGCTGAGCACTGGTGGGAGAATTGTCGCCAGCGTATGGAAGCTGAGGGTACGGTGGTGACTTGGAATGTCTTCAGGGACAGGTTCCTAGAGAAGTACTTCCCAGCTGACATCTGCGAGAAGATAGAGATGGAGTTCTTGGCTCTGAAGCAAGGGAGCATGTCCGAGGGAGAGTATGCTGCAAAGTTTGAGGAGCTTGCTCGTTATCACACACACTGTATCAGTATGTGAATGACAACCGCTCCAAGTGCGTGAAGTTCGAAGATGGTCTACGCCCATAAATCAAGCAGGTGATCAGCTATCTAGTGATCCGAATCTTTCCAGTCTTGGTAAACAAGTGTAGGATCTTCGAGGATGCCTACAAATCCATAGTGGCAAGCCGTAAGAGTTCAGATGTTCAGGGCAGTAAGAAGAATGATCAAAAGTACGAGGTGAGACAGCATCTAGCACTAGTCGGTCAGGACTTCAAGCAGGTGGCAAAGAGTCACAATTTTCGGAAAGCGAGCCTAGGGATTGGGATCTTTCTGTCCCTAGACCTATCAGGTGTGGCAAGTGTGGAAGGGATCACTATACCAGGCAGTGCAATGAGACAGACGTCATCTGCTTCAAGTGTGGCAAGTTTGGCCATATCAGTCGGGAGTGCAGAGGAGCGAAGTTAGAACCACAGAGAACCAATAAGGATTAGAGACCCAAAGTCAATCGACTGAAGACCACTGGGAGAGTTTTTACTCTTAGTGGAGCTGGAGCCTCCGAGTCCGATGACTAAACCCAAGGTATGTGCCTAATTGGTGAAAGTTTAACCAATCAAGGGGATTGAAATTTCGAGGACGAAATTTTTATAAGCGTGGTGGAATTGTAACACCCCGTTTTTCGTAAATAAGATTAATGAATTTATATATGTTATATATATGTTTGTATATGCTTGTTATGTTTGTTTTTTTATATCTAGGTTTATGTTTGGGGAAGTTTAGATTTAGAAAGGATTAATCCTTTTAGAGTCCTAGTAAACTATTTCATAGTTTTGGCCATATCTTGAGTTTTAGATGTCCGATTAAGGTGATCTTTGATGCGTTGGAAATCTAAGAGAATTATCTAAAAGTCTTATTTTATGTGTGTTGGCCAATTTGGTATTTTAGTTGGTCTAGCAGTGCAATCTTTGAGTGCCCCGTGCTCAGGAATTGAGCATGGCCATGCTTAAAAGGAGCACGGTGGTCCTCAGGTCACAGAGAGTACAAATAGAACAGTTCTGTGAGGGTTGCGAGCCAATCCATGTTTTGGCACCCTGGGTAATCCTAGTGCGACAGAAATCTGTTCCCTTTCCTTTCCCTTGAACCCCTTGAAGTTCTTGGAGTTTGTGAGTCCGTTTGGGAGAGAAGTTACGCGTATTAGTATCGTTTAAGGTAACGTAGTTATCCCTCCTTAATCTCCTTTTCCCTCTATTTTTAATATTGGATTAATTGGCTATTCTCTTCTTGTTTGGCCAAGGCTTGAGGAACCCGTCGAGCCTCTCGAGGGAATGACACCAGTTTCGTTTACGCTTTGCTAAGGGGTTTGATCTTCATACCAGGTATGGGGAGAAGGGATTGTATGAACATGTAGGCATTGGGGGTAGCGTAAGATGAAGGGTTAACCCATGACCTTATTGTTTGCTATTTTCCTATTTGTTGTCTTGTTACATGTTTATCCGTGTTTGCTTATAATTGGCATGTTTATTCATGAATGCTTATGATGTTGTTATGTCATGGACGATAGTGTTGGTTGTTATGGTTGTTAAGATAAATGTTGATATTAATAAGACTCTAATTAAATAATGGGATTATTAATAAGGGTAATAAGACAGTTAAAGATGATAATAATGATGTTTAAGAATTAAGGAATGTTTTCCAAATTTGTTCATAAGACATGAATATAGTATGGGAGGCAAGGTTATATTCAAAGGTTTAGTTAAAAACCCTAGGACCGGTTCATGAGTGTTTTAGGAACATTATTAATGAAGCTGGAATTAAAGGATTGATTACCCATAATGATAAGACATAGATTAATTAAGAATAATGAAACTGAGGACTCATGGATAGTTTAAAGCCAATAGGATTGATCCTTGAATGCCCTAGGAAACATAGCAAGGGTTCTTAAATCCTTTCTGCCTAGATCAGTATGGCCACGTTCCATTGAGCACTGTCGTGCTCAATAGTTAACACGATCATGATTGACTTAACACTCAGCACGACCGTGCTTCCTTGTGCAGAGCAGAACACACAATAGTAACAAGGGGTGTTTTACCCCAAACGCTTATAATAATGAAGAAGACACCAAAACAAGTAAAGACAAGTTAGATAACTTAAAGATAATAATGTACCTTGGTTGTCGAGTGGCCAAGGGGGCCTTGATGCTTAATGGTCAAGATGTTGAGCTATGGTGCCTATGGGCCAGAGTGTTAATAACTAAAGTGAAAAGATGTTATTCTATACCTTGGTAGCCGAGTTTCCAGAGGGACCTCGATAGCCGAGTGGTCGAGATGTTGAGCTCTGGTGCCTATTGGTCAGAGTGTTGTTTTTCTGTACCTTTGTAGCCAAGTGGCCAAGGGGCCCTTGATGCATAATGTCAAGGTGTTGTTAAAAGATATTGGACCTTGGTAGCCGAGTGGCCAAGGGGGCCTTGATGCTTAATGGTCAAAGTGTTGAGCTCTGGTACTTTTTGGACAGAGTGTAAGTGAAAAGATTATGTGATAAAATATTAAATACTAAAGATGAAAGATTACATTGATGATGATGATGAACTTGGGTAGCCGAGTGGCCCAAGCGGAGGTGGTGATTGTTGGTTGAATACTGTGACGGTCATTCATGCATTGGAGTAGTGGAGTAGCGTTGCAGCGCATAACTTACCTTGTTTGGAATTATATATATATATATATATATATATATATATATATATATATATATATATTGATGTGATGAGATGGTTATCTTTGATATGCTATGTTTTTATGATGCATGTTCATCTTGCTAACTGCTTCCATGCCGTTATGTTGATATATATCTTTGTTACTCCCCGTCTTTTGTTGTCTGCTTGCATGTATCATTTTGAATATGCAGAGGATGGTGAGCAGCTTGCTGAGGAGTGACTCTGAGGAGCCGCTACTCGTAGTTTAGTTTGTTTCAGTTTTAGTTTGTTATCCGAGTTGTTTTATCGGATTGGTTATACCAGCTCAGTAATGTGACATCGGGGTTTTAGATATGTTACGTTTTCTTTTATAAACATGGCAAGTGTTCTCTTTTCCTTTTATATCTTTTACAGATTTATGAATACATGCCGGGTAGATGGTGTCACACTCACTACAGGTACCTTACTCAAATCGATCTCCCCCTCGACTTCTAAGCTAGATAGAAGCAAGTATCCGTGAGCTCCTTCTTTCAAAGAAGTTCTTACTTGGTTGGCAGTTAAAATTCCAGAAATCTCAGGATCAGGAAAAAATAAGGTCTTATGTGTGCAATCTAAAAGGATGTGGTTGGAAGATAACCAATCCATACCTAGAATTACATATAATTGTATTAAAGGCAAGCATATTAGATTGACAAGAAAATGAATATCCTGGATGACAATAGGACAGTTCAGACATATAGAATTCATAATTGTAACACCCTTCTCGAGCGCTACATGGTAAGTGATATTTTAAGGCAAAAAGTAGGTAAATTAAAATTTTCTTATAGGACGGGGTAATTTTTCTTTCTTTTTCGCAAGTCATAAATATAACTACTTTGCTTTACATGAATGGAAAATAAAATATTCCATTATCATTTAGGGTCATAAGTTCGTAAATCATTTACATAATACCCAACCTGACTCATAAACAGAAATCCATTAACGATAACACTAACTCCTAAAATATAAGATACTTTAAGTCGCAGCTCCATTAACGATAACACCAACTCCCAGACATCCCCAGCTGGCCAAACTAAAATATAAAAGATCCTCTCCCGTACGTCGTGAGAAGAACAAACCTTACTGACTAGATCTAGTGGAAACTCTATACGAGTCCACTATCGATGTCGTCATCATGACATTGCTAGAGCCATTACAAAAGTAGCTCTCAGACTAAGCCCTTTCCCTTTCCAAGAGGAAAGTCATAGCCTACAGACTAATGATAGTCGTGCCTATCTTAGTAAAAGAAAGGTTATGCATGACAAAACACAAACACCATCGCCTTGAACCCTCTGAAGTTTGGAAGGAGTCCACTAGAAACTCCACCATAATGTTCGCATGTTCGAACCTCAACCTCTATGGTGAATCAGCTGAATGACATCTTGACATCTCAATCTTCTCAAAGGAACATAGAAAGCACATGGCCAACCGACATAGGCAATATAAAATAAGGAGGTGAGATTCCATTCATCATACGACAGAAGACTGACATGCAATGGTATGACACACATACATGTTACAGCAGACATATATTCATTTTATCTTCCATTCAAATTCTGCAGCTCAAAACTCCAATAATATACTATATCAAACTCAACGGTAAGCTTATCAAGCTTACCAATATCAAAATCAATGGTAAGCTTATCAAGCATACCGGGTATGGTTTGTCCATCGAAGGACGAGAATAGAGAGAAACTGATTGAACCTGCATATATAGTCCTATACCTACAAAGCCTCGAAGAATATTTGATCCTAACTCCGGAGCTAATTGACATTTTGGAAAGAAAATGGTCAGTACAGGTTTCACTTATGCCTTCCGCGAGCATAATGGTACTTTACAATAGTCACAATCCTAACATGTGACATCAAGTTCCTTTACAATAGTCACAATCCTAACATGTGACATCAAATTCATTACGGCTATTTGTGAAACACTCTACATAACCTGTCAGCTCAGTTTCCTAGGAACAAAGGCCACACTGACAATTCATCAGATCAAGCCGATAACGGCATATGCGTTCATATTATCCACCGGCTAAATTTGGGGATTTCTTACGGAAATCATATGCCATCCTATAGGCAAGACAGAACCAACTGGAAATCCTTGTACACTCCCATACCTGCACAATATCAGGATTCCCTCATTGGACCATCCGTGTCTTCAATGACTTAAGTATATTATGAAGATTGATCATTCATCAATCCATTATACTTCTTTAGGTTTTTCCCGAATGAAATTACTTGCCGAGCAAGCAACCTTCAAAATAGTCTTTGTTGTTACGTATTATGGATGTAAGGATAAGTGAATCGTCCTTACTATACGATATATGGTCTTGCTCCACCATGAGTCATAAATCATTATGTCTTTGTTTTCACTAAGCCATCCTAGACTTAGGTTTTCCATTTACTTGAAATACTAGTCTTGAAGACTAAAATCCTCTTTGGCTTAAAACCAAAACCTTTAGATAAAATCAAATCATTTGGACCATAAGTCAATCAATGGTACATAGATATTAAATTTCTCGAAGCATTTTCTCGAAAATCTTTAAAAACGCTTAACGACGGTTTCGCCGCTTTTTACTGGTTTTAGGCCCAAAAGCCATACTTTTGAAAATATGGTTCTTCACCTCAAATCTATTACTCTACTAGGTTATAATACTCATATTAAGATATTGAAACACTGATTTTTGAGTTTTCTTTCCTTGTATACGAAATTCTTAAAAACTTGACCGAACGTCATTAAGTTCGAAAATCACGTAATTTATTTTTCCACGATTTTAAACCCTAATGGTCCAAAACTCATTTTGGTATCTTAGGACACTTAGTTAGGTATGATAAACAGTTTATAAATGGCCAATTATATATATTTTCGAAAATTACAATTTAGCCACCATAAAATTCCAGAAATTACATTTCTGCCCCAAAATTTTACAATATTTGCAAAAAGGTCCCTATTTAGTAAAAATCTTATATCTTTTTATGTATTAATCCAAATCACGTCAAACCAATTTATATGGTCTTGTTTCATCTAAGGTCTACAATCACAACACATAAGAATATGATTTTTAGAACAGCCCCTGAAATTCTCAGAATTTGCATATTAGTCCTTATATCTTCAAAAGTTCATAACTTTTAATATAATCAACCAATTCCATTCGAACAAATTTCTATATTCTTATATCACCATTCACTTCAACTATATCCCATATTTTCATATTTATAACTCAGTCCCTCAATTTTCCAGAAATTGCAAAAAAAGTCCTTAAAGACTCATAAATTCATATCTTTTCACATACATATCAAAATCAATCCAAACCAATTTCTATACTCTTATATACTCATTCAATCCTTATAAAAATTATCCAAACAAATTAAATCAACATAGAACCCACTTATTCAGTTATGGCCGAATGGCTCAATAATAATCATATTAAGCAATTTTGTTATATCAACTCAAACAAACAACAATCAAGGTTCCAACTTGAGATCATTGGAACCAAAACAACCATATGGCATATCATACCACAACTTAGAACCAAATAAATTCCTTGAAGAGGATCACACACATATACTCATCAATACATAACCCTCACACTTAAGGTTTACAAGACAACATACAAATACTTTAAACCACATGCATACTTACATTAAGGTAGGATGGTGGTAATCTCCCACCTTACCTCTTTTAGATCACTTGAAATCAAGTAAAAAGATGCTAAAACAACTAAGAGCCTCACGGTTTTGGTCCACCAAAACCTATACACACTAAGCTTGTACATAACCAAAAGATAGGAAATCAAGGCTTAGATCACTTATCTCAAGCCAAAAGGTTGATGGTCAAGTGATTGGTGTTCTTGACCAAGAAATACCCATTTTTGTAGAAGGCTCAAAAAGGATTTTTGGGTGAGATAACTAAGGCTTAGAATGGTGAGAGGATCATGGATCTATGGTTGATTCATGAAACAAACTCTTGGATGATGGAGAAGTGATGAAGGCCGAATTGCTTAAGGAAGAGAAAGGAAAGGAAAACTTGGTTTCATGAACAAGGATGAGAAGAGAATGATGAACATGGTCTTGGTTTTTCAATAGAGTAATTGGAAGGTGTAGACATGATGATGGGAAAGGAAGAACACTTTGATTTTCTATGAAATGATGCTAAGTTAAGATGAAATGAATGAAGTGAAGTTGTGTGGAGTGTGGTCTTGGTTGTGTATATTTTTTGGAAGAGGATAAAACATTTTAGTTTGATAACATAAGTGAAGACCATGGTTGAATGTAATTAGACATAGGTTAGGTTTGTAATATTTTAACTTAGCTAGTCTTATGAATCATTATGCTAGGAAGGAAATGTGTGGTGAAGGTGCTCTAGGATGGTGTGGCCGTGTAGTACACCACATAGGAGGAAGGAGAAGATATTTTTGTTGCAAATCATGGTTGGCTAATCATGGTTGAAGTTAACTAAGGATATGTTAAGTTAATACATAAATATCTAGATATTTTATTCTAGCATTTATGCGCATTTATGAGCATTTATGGTGAAGGTGACTCACTGGGTGACTCATCCTCTCTGAGTCATCATGGATGACTCGTCGTTCTGTCTCCCGGTGTATCTCTGCGCATCCATATCCGATTTCGTTGTTTACTCGATTAGGGTTTTTAAGAGGAAGATGATGAAATGAAATCAAAATAAAATGGGTTTGGTTAAGTGGAGGTGGCTGCACTAAATTGGAGAGGAATTTGGGGTCCAAAAATATCTTGGGGACACATTGGGAATTAGTTAGGAACTTAAGGGTATTATGGACTTTTCCATGTATAAATATTTTGTATAATATCTAAAGTGATAATGACAAGTCACTAGATGAATCATTAGGGTGAGTTGTCCAAGTTAAGTCATCACTCATATCCTCTGGCACACCACTGCAGATTCGTTTCCAGCTCCGTCGGGTTACCCGACTAGGTTTTCCGCTCGTTTTTCGCTAGAATTTCACCCGATAAAATAGAATATTTTATTTTTGGGTATAAATTCGTGAAATATATTTTGTCCCCAACAAGTGGCAACATTTTGAAAATTTTCGTTTTCGGGTCGAAATTAGGGTCTTCTGCCGATATAAAATTATACTGCCAGTGAAAACGCAGACCGGTTTCCGTCTGAGTTTTAAACCCAAAATTCAACCTTAACTTCCTTCAATATAGAAGGTATCGGATATGGTTTTGTTTTCCCCAAAATCATTTTCTAGATCCCTAGTAATAATATAAAATATAAATACCGGTTAAGACGCGAGAAAACGGGGTGTTACAACAATAACTGGTTCAGCAGTTGGAGTTGAAACAATCAAATCATACGACAGGGAAGAAGCAACCAATTTCAAATGTCTCACACAATCCATCGAAATAAAAGAATGTGTTGTACCCAAATCGAAAAGTACAGTTAAAAGATTACCAGTTATGTCGCAACTACCTTGTATGAGATCATCGGAATTTGAAGCTTCAGCACCATTCATGGTGTAAACTCTTCCCTTAGCCGTTAGTTTATTGGTCTTTGAATTGTTTGTAACTGGAACAAACCTCTGAATATTGCAGTCTTTTGCCATGTGCCATATCTGTCCACACTTAAAGCATTGCGCTCCTTTTAGCTGACAGTTTTCAGTAATATGGTTCGTACTCCCACACTTAAAACATTTATGAAGTTGGCCTTGGCTTGGTTCTTCTGGCTTCCACTACCTTACTCAGAAGCGATGGGATGATAGGATTGTTGATTTTAATTATTTCCTGGTGGTCGGAAATATGGCTTCCTTTGAGCTCTTCCCTTTTGATTCTGAAACTGACTCTTGGATCGAGTTGGTCCTCCGACATTACCTCAGTTATCTCTTTCTTTTCTCATCTGCTCCACTTTTCGACATTTTTCAACAAAATCTTGAAAGTTGAAGATTTCAAGCGGTAGCATCGACTCCTTGATTTCATATTGTAAACCTCCCTCGAACCTTTCACATTTCCAACCCTCATCCGGTTGAGCTTGGAAGAAACAGAAATACTTGGCGAGTGATTCAAACTTCGCCGCATATTCCCCAAGAGACAGTTCTCTTTGTTTCAGATGTAGAAACTCTTGTTCTTTCTCTGACGCTTTGAGGAAAATACTTATCCAGAAATGTGTTTCGGAAAACATTCCAAGTAATTTCCTGGTTGTCTGCTTCTAACAGTTGTCTAGTACCCTTCCACCAGTACTTTGCATCTCCCAAGAGCAGGAAGGTAGCATATGGAACTTTTACTCCTTCAGGGCTATGGATAAGCTCAAAAATTTCTCCAATTCTTGTATCCATAGATCAGCCTTCTCAGGATCAGCGTCCCCATGAAACTGTGGCGGATTTTGACGTCAAAAGGTAGTTAAACCTCTGCCCTTAGCAGCTTGCTCAGCTCGAATTTGATCTTGTTGATTTTGTGCAGCCATAGAAGCTGTTTGTAGTGCGATGGCAGCTGCAACATTTGCCATGGCTTGTGCTGCTTGATCCATCCCACCAGCAACATCATTGTTTTCCCCTATATTACCACAGCCGCCACCACGACCGCCTCTACGACCCTTCCACGGCCACGCCCACGTCCACCTTCTGGTTCCATAACTGACCTACAAGACAAAATCAGTTAGATAGCAACCAGAAACTGAAATGTATTCTTACGTGTTAAAACACATTACTTCTAAGAAGTAATTCAAACAAGATACAATCAGAGATCACACAACACAAACATAACAGACCTATTTCCAAAGATTCCCGAAAAACTCGACCAGTTCTGATACCACTAATGTAACACCCCCTTGATGCTACATGTACAACTCGTTGCGGAATTATAAAACTAATAATAAATGCTGGTTACTTTCGAAAAATAAAATTTTCTAATTACTTAACTTTACTCAAAAATGGTTATGAAAATTTTCTTTTTCGGTATAAACAAACATCATATATATGTTTGCATCATCATAAATTTTCACAGCAGGACCTTTATACATATAGGTCATTTGTCAGAGTAAAAATATAAGTAAAATAAAAACATAACTATATTGTAGCGGTAGTCTGGAACCACGACTCAAAAAGAGTGGCTCTCAGTAGTGAAATATACATAATGATGAAAATGCCACTACCTCAAAAATGGAAACTAAAATGTCCTACTGTTGGTCACACTAGTGGAAACCATTAGGAAGACTACCATGGTCCTATCCAACTGCAGGGGTATCCTGTGGGTGTACCTCTACCCCAGCTTCAGCAGCGGGGTCCACACCATCATCCATAGGATGATACTCAAGAACCTCCTCATCCTCCTGGGGATCCTCTTCAATCTCCTCGTCTACCTCGGGTACAAGAATCAGAGGGGCTGGAGGTGAATGTGGTGCTGATTCATGAAACGACTGAATGGGTGGAGGCTGATGTACGAGATCTCCCTGCTCCACTAAGGTTCCAAACAATAACCACATAGGTGGTAGTGGGAGTTCCGCAGTATTGGTACTGTGGGTATGTGTCAGTGGTCCTGCAGATAGTGTGCCCATAGTAACACACACCGGGCCAGTATACATTGCGATGCGGGATCCCGGATTAATCACCCACGCTCCTCCATCATCCGCATCATCAAACATCAAGGATAAAATCCTTGAATACGATAGGTCCCTAATGTGGTTCATCTGTACCCAAATATAAAATACCACAATAGAAATCCAACAGGAATAATACAAGGGTGAAATACCGACAAATGAGTTTTATCATGATAACTACAAGCACGACACAAAAAAAAGCATATACATTTATATATAGCACATAAATTCTCAAGATAATCATAATATTTTAAACAATAGGATTCATACCTGACAATCATCGGGATTTGTAAAAAATGCATGAAACTTCAATGTCCACCATCTATTTTTGATATTTATTCTCTGGAGATCCTAACTCTCCTTTGTCGAGTAAAATATGCCACAATAATCCCCATACACAATTATTTCGCGTTGGGTCAGCCTCCCAAATTAGGTATGATCCCCAATTGTTCAAGGGTATCACGTCTCACCTAAATAATATTAAATATTTCCTATTGAGTACATTCGTGTAGGGTAACCGAGTTCCACGAGCCGAGATTGCAAAGCCCCGGGCATTTTGTGGATTTCGAACTCGGATGTCCCTAAAGACCCAAAGACATCTCTTTGGTCCGTAACTATCAAATTTGTCAATCCACACTTTGTGGATTGTATCTCGATAACACAATGGCACGTCTGCCACAATGGCACATCTGCCAGACTATGCATATAAACCAGTTGTTTTCGTTGCTTTTCTTTTTCATTCGTTCTTTCTTTGCCAGGCTCATAGCTCACGACTACCTTTACTCAGGTATTAAACCCATTACATTACCAAAATAGGATTTTTAAATCCGATACCATAATTTCTTTCTCATAGGAACACTAGCCCAACGTCTCGGCCATCTACGTCCTTACCTCTTTCCTCAATTTTTCAACAGGAACACTAACCCGATGTCTCGGTCATCTACGTCCTTATCTCTTTCCTCAACTTTCCAAAACAGTTTTCGTTTTGTGAAACAAGAAATTCCAAACACAAAACTCCAAAACTTATCCAAGTTTATCGGAAATATTTTTACTGATTTAAAATCCTTTTGCAGAAAATCGTTTTCCACTGAAATTCGTTTATAAAATGTTAAATCGCAAAGAAATTCATTTTCTTTTGTAACTCATTTTCTTTTGATATTTCTTTTCCAAAAAACATTAAATCCTTGAAAATCATTTCTAACATGTTTCTGTCCAAAATAATAAAACTATTTCTCATAGTTTCGCCGTAAAGCACAATTTCTAAATTATATTTTTTTTAGCATAAAATCATTTATAAATCAAATGGCTTTTTCTTTTCCAAATTTTTTTTCACCATCAATAGCAACCATGGCAGTAGTGAGCTCGGCATGAAGAGCATAGAAAACTCCTAATAAAGAGGAAATGCAACCCCTTACTTCCTGATGTGAACGTGGACACACAAAGCCAATGACCAAGCATTGAAGACTTGCATGGCCCCATGACAAAGGTAAGGCTTAGAAGAGTCCAAGGAACACTCAAGAAGGTGGTGGTCAATCACTTGACTCATAGGCAACTTTATGAAGAGGGCATCCTGTTGAACCTCTTATGCATTGAGCCATTGACCACCTAGTTATGGATAGGGACTAGGACCTTTGTATAGAGTAGAGTTCATGTAATAAAGGTAGGGATTAGGACCTATGTATAGAGTAGAACTTTTGTAATAAAAGTGCTTATTAAAAAAAACACTTGGGTAGTTTAGGATTTTGGGCTTTTACTCTGGGCTTAGGCTAATTGGGCCTGTTGTACCAAATAGGCCCAACATAAGAATCCTACATTGGGCCAAGAGAGGCCCACACTTGGGAGTTAATAAGGGAGGCGCTGATTTATGTACTTAGAGGGTGATGAGAACTTTGCCTCACCTATATAAGGCTCTCTTGTAACTCATTTCACAACTTTGAATTCATTTGTAAACTTTTCACACTTGAGAGTTGATTAAAGAGAGAGAGTTATCTTCTTATTGGTTCATGATTTGAACCAGTTGATTCTTATCTTGAATATCCTTATTCAAGTGGTGAATCTCCAATGGCTTATCAATTCAATCTCTTCTCCAAGAGTTGAATTGTGGCGCCTTCTTTATCTTCTCACCTCCTTCCATTTTCTATTTTCTTGTTCTTTAATTATTGATCTTTACTTTATTGCAATTTACCTTTTCATAGCTTAGATTTACTTTCATGTTCTTAATTTCTATTCATATCAATTGTTTTCTCTTCTACTCATTTTTTTCCTCTTGATTCTTCACTTGAAGATCAAGTTCATTTCAATTGTGTTCTTGAATTGTGTTTGATCTAAAATATTAAAACAATTTGATCAAAGTAGATCCTAAAATGCTAAGTGATCAATCTTAGATTATAACCTCGAAATATGCCACCAGCAGTAGCACAACCTGGGCATTCACTTTAATCTCCATCAGTATTGCACGTAGACCAACCACACAAAGGAGGATACCAATCCACTTGCTTGATATTTGGTGCTTTTCAAATGTGTCCTTCAATGTTAAAAACCTCATGGCGAATAAAATCATCAATAGAAGATGATATGAAGCCTATAGAATAGGTACCTGACAAATTAGTTGCTACAATAATCATGTTTATGTAACTGTTATGACTAATATAATGTAACACCCCATTTTCTGGATTATTATATGAGGAAAAGATTAAGCATATTTGAAGGCTTAATCACGTTTCTTAGGTGTTAGTGAGTTGTGTTTCAAGTTTGAGGGGAATCGGAGTTAAAACGGGTTCAGATCGCAAAGGAACGTAAATCGAGAGATTAATTAATCGACTAATTAAATCGACTAATTAATTAGTTGAGAATCGGAATATTAAAATTAGATCGAGCTTGAGTATAAAAGGCTTTCGGGAATGGCCTAAAATAATTACAGAAAAATATTCCGGCAGTAGGTTACACAGGATGATGCAAGTGTTGTGTTGGTATGAGACTGGCGAGAGCCAAGTGTTGGGTCCTGATGTGGTACAACAAACCACAGAACAAGTCAAGAAAATAAGAGAGAAAACGAAGGTAGTTCATGATAGGCACAGGAGCTACAGTAACAAGAGGAGAAGACCCTTAGATTTCCAAGAAGGTGATCAAGTGTTTCTGGATTAGTATATGAGGAAAGGATTAAGCATATTTGAAGGCTTAATCATGTTTCTTAGGTGTTAGTGAGTTGTGTTTCAAGTTTGAGGGGAATCGGAGTTAAAATGGGTTCAGAACGCAAGGGAACACAAACCGAGAGATTAATTAATCGACTAATTAATTAGTTGAGAATTGGAATATTAAAATTAGATCGAGCTTGAGTATAAAAGGCTTTCGGGAATGGCCTAAAATAATTACAGAAAACTATTCCAGCAGTAGGTTACACAGGATGATGCGGAAGAAAACACTCAGTTGTTCCAATGGAACAACACGCAGTGACACGTGTCGTGACCAGGAGGAAGGTGGCCATGATGGCGCCACCTCACACTCCACTAACATATCCTAATGACACTTGTTCAACTACCCTTTGTATGCATGACACCTAAAATGCATGCATGGCACTTGTTCAACTACCCTTTGCATGCTTGACACCTAAAATGCATGCATGACACTTGTTGCACTACCCTTTGCATGTATGACACCTATCTCCCACTACCCCTTTGCATGTATGACACTTGTTTTACACTAACTTACCAAAAATCTACCTAAATTCATCTAATATAAAAGCAAGACCACAAAAGTGACTTCATTTCACTCATCCTTCCATAGCCAATATCGTTCCCTCACCTCTGTATGTGTTGGCTGAATATTTAAGTGAAGGAAAGAACAAGTTGCACACTCATTCACACCCAAAAACTCATCCTATCATGTCTTTGTAAATCCCTCAAAACACCTTCATCCACCGTTAGATCGTGTTGAAATTTTATAGGGAGGTTCTGGACTGATATTCTTGCGTATCCAATGGTTGGGATTTCTGTATAACCCTCTGAGTGCGAGTTATTCAGCTCATAAGAAGAAGATAAGCTCAACTCGGGTAGCTCCAGACCAGTCACCTTGGGAGATTCATCCTAGGCTCATCCACCATTGGATCGAGCTGAAATTTTTGGAGACGGTAAAGGAAAGGTATCTCTTTAATCTCACTGTTCACGTTTTTTTAAAACAAATCTAGATTGTGATATATAGAGCCGAAACAATGGTGGATCTTGTGGTGCTTACTGCAGATTTTGAGTTTCTTATTTGGTGTCTTTCAAAATGTGATGTTTCGGTGGGATATCGGAGATTCGGGGACCTTGTTCGGTGTGAGGAAGATTCGAGAGGAGTCGAGTAGGAGTGATCTCGTAGTGCTTTCGAGGTCGTACGTTCTTCAGGTGGGGGAAAGAAATTATTTAACGTCGGAAACACAAAGTGGCATTTATTTCGATAACGGCGAAAGGCGACCTAAACCCTTCACGGGAGCGAGTAATGGACAATATCAATATCATATTGGGGACTACTTGGTGGCACCAAGGAAGATATTGAGATTGTACGTTTATCGTAATTACGTACAAATATATTATTTTATTTATTGTATTACCGATGTTGTCTGTGTGACTATTTGGCCTGCTTTGACTGATTTGACTGGTTGAATTGAATTTGGTAATTGATGGATGATATTATGAGTGTTGTAATTATTTTTGAATACGTTTATATTTATTATTATTAGATTTTGGTAATGATTATTATTTTTTGAAATGATGACATGATGGTAATGATGACATGATTGTAATGATGATTTTGATAACATGATGGTATGATGTGATGAGTGTTATGATTATGCTTAGAGGTTAAGTAAGTGATAAGTTATGTTGAGACATGATGATGTATTAGGGAATTCATACCATATGTGTTAGTAGTGCCTAACCGAGATGATTACTGTGATATGATGGTGAGATTGATGAGACGAGATTATTATTGAGGTTATTTATGAGATTATGATGAGCGGTTAGGGAACTAGGGGGTGACCTGAAACATGGTATGTGATATGGTTGATCTGAAACATGGTCTGATGGACCTGAAACATGGTCGTGTGGGGTCTATTCCTCGGAGGGAGAATTCCCAGGGTTTAGACTAATGGCGGACCATCCCAGACATGATTTCATTTTACTTGCAGCTATAGTCATGCGTTGCATGAGCACCCTGACCATGGTTCAGAGGTGTGACCGGATTGTGCAGCTATAATGCCATTGCTTTGTATGGGCATCCTCCATCCGCGGACGAGGGTGTGCGCCGGGGCCTCTGGGACGTGCCATTGTGTTGTATATCCAGATATGGCCGATACCTGATGAGATGATTTATACAGCATTTGCATTGCATCATGATGGAGGGTAGATGAAAGATCCTAGATGTGGATTTAGGATGATTGTGCCATATATATATGCTTATACTTTTGGAGACGGATATTTGTGTGCTGTTATAGAATTAAATGGTGCTAAACCCTTTCCGCGCTTGACTTTATATTGTTTCTTATCCCTTTTCTTCTTGCTGTTGTGTGTATGTTTTATTTATGTGATCGCTATAAGAAGACTCGGTGGAGGAGCCAGCTATGGAGGAGCTAGATGGAACCCCTTATGAGCTAGATGCTAGAGGACGAGTAGTGGACCCGAGTGAAATAGACAACTATAAACACGAGAGGGGGGGGGGGGGGGTTGAATTGTGTTTATCAGAATTTAAATAAAGTTGAAATCTTTTCGTAAACAGAAGCTTAGTTCAGACGAGTGGAAGGAAACTGGACAGACAGGTGACTTTGGCAAACACACCACTTGATAGACGTAAGAAAACTAAAGCAATTAAAGAGGTTATAAGGAAAAAGAGATTGACACAGTTATTTATCCTGGTTCACTCTTCAAAGCAAAGAGCTACGCCTAGTCCTTGGCAGCACCAAGATTTATCCACTATAACTGATCAGGTTAGACTCATGTATTCTTTGCACATATAGCCTCTTCAGGCTCCAAGACAAGTATTCTTTGCTCACCTAGCCTCTTCAGGCTCAAGACAAGTATTCTTTGAACACTCAGCCTCTTCAGGCTCACTCAGGTTTGTTTGAGAGATTTGGTTTGTAATAGATACAACTTCAGACAGACAGAACTTTCACTAACACTCAGAGAGTGGTTTAAATGTAAAGCTTAGGAAAGTCTGCATAATAACTTCAAATGATTGAAGAATACAGAATGAAAGAATGAAGATATTAATGCACAGAGTAATGGATTTTTAATGCAATGTGTATTCTCTTGTTCTTCATCTTCAATGACTTATGTATTTATGGTCTTCAAGCATTTAGGATCCGACAGAGACATTCCCTCAGATGTTAGCTTCAAGCAGAACTTCATTAAATGCAATAGAGTCGTTCTGGGCAGCCATTAATGCAATAGGAACGTTGGTTGTACTCTAACATGAAGGATCATGGCTTTATGCATCGTGATACATCCATATCAGAGTTGTGAAGAGAGCTTTTTGTACTTTGCTGAGTACTCTTCCCTTTTCGTGTAAAGACCAGAGGTACTAGGGAATAAAGCATGTTGGAAGCATTCTTTAACTGGTCTTTGGTTATGATAATCCGAGGTTTTTTGAGAGAGTAACTTCTGACTTTTCTTGATTCTGGTTCTTGAAATAAGATTCTGATAATTCTTATAGAATTCACGTTCATAAGATAAGCGCGTCCATCTTGAAAACAACCGCGTCCATCTAGTCATTTAAGATTTTACATTCGGGCTAGTAGACGAGCTCCATATGCCATGTTATTGGACTGAGCTTCCCATTAAGGTTTTAGCAAGTCCAAAGACTTGTGTGGACGAGCGCTTCTGTTACCTTAGTGGACGAGCGCTTCTGTCACTTTAGTAGATGCGTGCTTGTGTTACTTTGATAGACGAGCGCCTCTGTCACTTTAGTAGACACTGGCTTTTATCACTTTAGTGGACGCTGGCTTTTACTTTAGTGGATGCTGGCTTTCATCACTTTAGTGGACACTGGCTTTTATTTTAGTGGACGCTGGCTTTTACTTTAGTGGATGCTGAGATTCTATCACTTGCGTTGGACGTGAGCTTCAATCACTTCAGTGTTGGATGTGAGCTTCTATCACTTGCGTTGGACGTGAGCTTCTATCACTTGTGTTGGATGGATGATTCTATTATTTCAGTTTCAGACGGATGTTTCTTACAGTTTTAATCTGCATACTAGATTGACAGCTTAGCAACCAATATGAAGGTTAATTAAATCATTAACCAATGTTTAGTTCTCATCAAAACTTAGGGAAATGCACATCAGACATTTTAGAGACTTAACAATCTCCCCTTTTTGATGATGACAAACATGGAGATGATTTAATGAACCTCAGAAAATATCAACAAGAAAATAGCATATATCAGATAGACTGAAATTTTCTTAAGCAGACAGGTCATGCAGATGCTAGATCATACATTAAGTTTAATCATATAATCCGTTTAACTTAGTCACACATAAGTTCGACTTGTTTAACTTTGAAATTATTATCACAGTAATCTTACTTAAGATTTATCTGAGAAATTATGGCAACTATCAGAACATACTCATGTCCATGTATTATTTAAGATTCATATCATATTCATTCTCCTATTCTTCTATAACACATTTCTATCTCATTTCTCATTTCTCCTATCTCCCTTTTTGTCAACATCAAAATGGGTTATCAAGTTTTATTTAAGAGATATGTTAAGGGCAAGATAACATGTTAAGAAAATCATAGTAATGCAGCAAGCATATGAGACATACTCCACTTAAACTATTGTATCATTACTCCCCCTGAACTAATGCTTAGTTAAAAGAACATGTATATAGGAGTAATGACAGATTTAGCATAGACAGGTGATAAAGCACAGACAGATTAACATTCAGACATGTCATTCAACAATGCAATGTATGTTTAGATTATCTCTAATAAATAAAAACCTTTCTTCTGCGAGGGGTTTAGTGAAAATATCAGCCCGTTGATTTTCAATTTTAACAAACTTAATATCAAAGATGCCTTTCTGAACATAATCCTTAATAAAATGATTTTTGATTTCAATATGGTTAGCTTTAGAATGCTGAATTGGATTTTTAGTTAAGCATATAGCACTGGAATTATCACACCATACAGATATGTTATGTTCATAAATAGAGTAATCCTCAAGTTGATGTTTTACCCATAAGAGTTGAAAACAGCAACTATCAGCAGAGATGTATTCTGCTTCAGCAGTAGACAGGGCAATGGTTGTTTGCCTCTTGCTTGACCAGGAGACTAAAATTGCTCCAATGAAGTGACATCCTCTACTGGTGCTTTTTCTTTCTATTCTGTCTCCATCAAAATCAGCATCACAATATCCCACTAATCTGTATTCTTTTGATCTTAAATACAGCAAACCAAGATTAGTAGTTCCAAGCAAATACCTAAATATTCTTTTAACATCTTTAAGATGAGATTCTCTAGGATCAGATTGGAATCTAGCACACATACAGACACTAAATTGAATGTCAGGTCTGCTTGAAGTTAAGTACAGTAGAGAGCCAATCATACCTCTGTAGACAGTTTGATCTACCTTTTTACCTTCATCATCTTTGCTTAGTTTTGCATTGGGTTACATAGGGGTTTTCATGAGCTTTGCATTTTCCATTTTGTATTTCTTGAGTATCTCCTTGGTATATTTTTGTTGATGAATGTAAATTCCATCACTTGTCTGCTTGATTTGTAATCCAAGGAAGAACTTCAATTCTCCCATCATGCTCATCTCAAATTCAGCTTGCATTAGATTTGAAAATTCCTTGCACAACTTTTCATTAGTTGCTCCAAAAATAATATCATCAACATATATTTGAACTATAATAAAGTTCTCTTTAGAGCATTTTTTGAACATAGTAGTATCTACTTGTCCTATAGTAAAACCATTATGCATGAGAAAAGAACTGAGTCTATCATACCATGCTCTAGGTGCTTGTTTCAAACCATATAATGCCTTTTTAAGTTTGAAAACGTGATTTGGTTTATCAGTATCCTCAAAACCAGGGGGTTGTTTAACATACACTTCTTCTTCAATTATACCATTTAGAAAAGCACTTTTTACATCCATTTGAAACAGGGTAATTTGGTGTTGTACAACATATGACATTAAAATGCGTATGGCTTCTATTCTAGCTACAAGTGCAAAGGTTTCAGTATAATCAATACCTTGTTGGTTATAGCCTTGAGCTACTAACCTTGCCCTATTTCTGACAACTTTACCATATTCATCCAATTTGTTTCTGAAGACCCATCTTGTTCTAATAACTGACTTGTTTTTAGGCTTAGAGACAAGAGTCAAGACATCATTTCTAGTGAACTGGTTAAGTTCTTCTTGCATAGGAAGAATCCAGCTTTCATCCTCAAGAGCTTCTTCAATGCGTTTAGGCTCCAAATCTGAAATAAAGACCACGTTGCTTGATTCTCTTAATGTGGATCTGGTTCTTACTCCTTCAGAAGGATTTCCAATAATAAGATACTTAAGGTGATGAGTGTTGAACTTCCAATCCCTTTTGAGATCAACATGAAGATCTTGACTTGTCTGCTGACTCGTTTGCTCCACTTGTCTGTCAGCCTCAAGAACAGGTTCTGTTTTGGTTTGATCGGGTTGTTGACTTTTTGGCTTGTTTATATCAAGACCTGCAAGATCATCTTCTAGATTTGACGATTCTTTATCAGTCTTTAATCCATCATTGAATTTAACATGAACAAATTCTTCAATAATACAAGTTCTTGAATTGTAAACTCTAAAAGTTTTAGACTTTTCAGAATAACCTACGAAAATACCTTTATCTACCTTAGAATCAAACTTTCCAAGATTACCTCTGGTATTCAGAATAAAACATTCACATCCAAAAGCATGAAAATAAGATATGTTGGGGCTTTTACCTTTCCACATTCATAAGGAGTCATTTTTAGAAAAGGCCTAATAAGTATTCTGTTTTGTACATAACAAGCAGTGTTTACAGCTTCTGCCCAGAAGTACTTAGGGAGATTATTTTCATTGAGCATAGATCTAGCCATCTCTTGCAGAGATCTGTTCTTTCTCTCAACCACTCCATTTTGCTGTGGAGTTCTAGATGCAGAGAAATTGTGGTGCAAATTTGTATCAAAGACCATGCCGACATCCATCTAAGTAGAAACATGTTTCAAACTTTATGCATTACATACTTGGTGATTTAATTAACAAAATACTCTTGTTATTTATTTATTTTAAAAATAAACATAAAAAGTAATGGACATTATAACTGTGGATTTATTTATTTTATTATTCTTTTTAAAATGTTTATAATCATTGTAATTTTCCGATGTTAGTGTGATTAGACTGTTTTGTGAAAAGAATCATATTTTTGCCACAAACATACCATAAATTTATTTCAACACAATATCTTTTAATGTTGATTTCTTTTAATATTCTCCGTAGGAAACTCGTGACCTTTTTAATGTTATATGGGGTGCACTTTTATTATTGTATGAGGAATGGCATAATTTGAATTGATGTAATGATATGCTAAAGAATAGCCTTACCATCTTAAAAAAATAGTTTTATGACATTCCAAATTATGAACAACTAGAAGTACTATTGGGGAGCTAATGAAAAAATATATGTAACTAATGAAATAAATGTATCAACTTAAGAAATTTAAATTAAAAAGAAGAAATAATAAAACAAAATACACAAAAATAAATAGAAATCATATAAATAATTAAATGCTAGAAATAAGAAGAAATAATAAAACTTAATTACCTCAATGTTGTCGTGAATGTATGCACTCATGAACTAAACCTTGAAGAGCGGCCCAAAATAAGCAACATAATGGAAAAAAAGTTAACTATAACGACTTAGGCCCAAAACTAAGTTATAGGCTCAAGAAACATTTTGGATTGTTCAACGACGAATGTGAACTCTCTTTATAAGAAAAGGTCAAGAGATATCGTTAGAATTTTACCATGTGGGACTATGCTTCAACTCACACATACATATAATATACTATACAGAAAAATCAACAAATACAAAAACAAATTCAAAGTTTCATTTCTAACAACTGGGGGTGATTAATATGTTAACACTTGAGAATATGCACCTAAAGTTATAAGCCATTCCCGTGCTCTTCGAAGAATGATGTTTGAACATGGATTGGTAATGGTTTAAGCAAATGTTGTATCAAAAGTGCATACTAGTTACTCCTAGAATAGAAGGATAGAAAGCTCAACTTTGAGTGGTTGAAAGCTTAGAAGCTTCAAGCCTCGGAAAGAATGAGATTCCCTACGTGGATGGTATCATTTCTTAGGAGAGTAGTATATTATCTACATTCTTAGGGCTTATCCATAGGCAATAAAGGTTCAACTAGATTTTATCACAAATGAGCTACGGAGTCAGTCCTTTGGTGGTAATTTGAAATAGTGGTGTGAGATAATCTAAGATATAGTTTTGGCAGATATGATTATTGTTGAAAAATCTCTTAGGCCTTGATTTTCTAGAAATTATGGATGTGGAGGAATAGGCAGGTATTTGATGCAAACTTTACGCAACCTCATTGTCATAAAAGATTATTTAGTTTGGAACCTTCCCTGCACATTCGAATCAGAGGAGGTTTTTCATGTGAAGTGGTTCCCTCTAGTTAGTCCTTGAGTTAGGATAAATAGATACCAGGCTTTGAATTTTGAGGAACAAATGTTTATATGAGGATGATGACTAAGTAATTACAAGGGGAAGTGGTTTTATGGCACTGTGCAAAATCTTGAGTTTTCTACTACCTAGATAGCTGAGTTTTAGGATGGGTTGGATGTTCATGCATTAGCTTAAAGGAAGGGGCTTCAAAAGGTTGCTCTTAATATGTTTTCGTTAGTGATAGTTAAGCATATTTAGGACATATGTCGTAATAGCTATAATGGGAGGATTGAAGTATAAGGACTCGAGGCCTCATAGCGTAAATTGTGAGGTTAGACTTTAGAAGATGTATTGATTTATTACCTTAGCTGTAGCCTTTATAATAGATGAGTAACCATCCTTCAACACGCACAAGTAGATATTAGACAAATGACGTTGTTTTTGGCATAATGAGTTTCTCCAATTGTCTCCATATAATCTTTTTTTTTCTTGTTTAGGTCGTTCCACTATTTATTCATTATATATAGCTTTAATATCACCAATCAACTCTTAAAAAGCTTAGTTTTAATGTTATAAGAATACATTATGTTTTTAAGAGTAATACTTTTTTAAGACATAAGTAAATATAAAAATAGTCACCCCAAGATTTTGCTTCAAGATCCTTTAGATACTCGAGGGCAATTTTCTTCTAGGTTCTAGCTTGAGGGAAAAATTCAAAAGGGGAACCGAACATAAGACATCAATTGGATTCTAACATTACCTCAGTTGTATTGGAGACTCGAGCACATATTCTGGATGTACTCGTTGCCTTGGTTGCAGTGGTGTAGTCAGTTGCGTGAAACGATACTCTGGTTGCCCTCAGCCTCGATTTTCTCTCTCTAGAAAGCTCACACACTCCCTCTAAGATATTCAGGCTGCAGAAGAAATAAAAGGGTAAAGGGCCAAAGATAAAACTTAAGTAAACCTCAAATTGGCCCTTAGCAGTGAGCACGAGCGTGCCCACGCTCTATCGTCGGACCTTCCCACACTAGAGCATGGCCCCTCGTTGCCACGTGTTTTAGGCAAACGACGTGTGTACACTACGTGTCTAACCCCGTAGAATGCTTGAGCGTCTAGCAACCCACGGTAAAACATTCTAATGCTCAAACATTGAGCTCTTCCATGCTTAAACGGTGGGTGTTCTGCCAGTACCTGACTTTCTTGCATTTTGATGCGTTATTAGCTCGTTTCAAGTCTAATTCTTCTCAAATTTTAAACATAAGCTCATTAACACTTAAGGAACATAATTAAGCCTTCAAACATGCTTAGTCCATGTCCCACTCACTATTAGAGAAAACAGAGCGTTGCAGAAAACATAGAGTTGTATAATCTGGAGTGACGTTTTTTTTATAAAGGATTAAGGCATGCAAAAGCATCACAATAGAGAAGGCCATCTCAACTATGTTGGCACCACGAACTCTACCTATCATTTGCAGTACACCTAAATTTTATTATTTTTTAAAGTAAAACGGCATGCAAATGCATCACAATGAGCCAAAAAATCCCAACTAGTTTGGCACCTTAAGACTCAACAATCATTTGCAGCAAGCCTAAGTATTATTAAAAAGAAAAAACAATAAAGAATACAAAACCCATGGGGGTCCAAATTAAAACCCATGGAGAAAGTAATTTAAACTTGAAATTAGGAAGCCAAAACCTATTACGGCTAAAGTCTTCCAAAATAAAAATAGGAACCAAGTCCCAGCAACATAGACCATGAACAGAAAGTCCATAATTGGCAAGCATATCCGCACAAGAGTTGCCTTCCCTAGAAATATGAGATACAAAATTTTTACCATCTAATTATGAACTTCCATGAGACTAATTGAGTGGATTTGAAGGCATCAACAACTAGTTTTGAATCGCATTCAATCCAAAGATTATGCCAACCTCTTCCATAAGCAATCTCTATGGCTAACATGGCACCAATGATCTCAGCATGAAAGGAATTTACTAAACCAATATGAAAAGCATAGCATCCGAGAATAGCAGCTCTACTGTCCCTAAAAATACCACCACAACCAGAAACACCTGGTCTACCTGTAGCTGCCCCATCTGAGTTACATTTTATCCAATTACAAAGGGGGAGAAACAATCCACTTGAGTAATGACAGAAGGTTCTGGAGGATGAACATCAATTGCAAAGTTTTTTAAAACTTTGAACTCCTCTATAGAAGATTGCATAGTTCCAACAGATAGCTTTTCCGAGAGTGCAACATCAGCAAAGATTAGCTTCTGCACAGATCTTAGAGAAACTATATTATTGTTGAACCTGTAGTGATTTCTACTGAACCAAATATGCCAAAAGAGTTAATTACACCAGCAACAATAACATCCTTAACTTGAGAACTACACTAAGATTCACAAACCCGAGGCACTGCTGAAACAGAAGTGATAGAAATATGACAGTGCAGGATGAAATAACCAAGGTTAACACAAGAAGGGGGGTTGACTTGTGTTTACCAACATTTTAGGAAACTTTGAAAATTATTTTCGTAGGCACAATAAGCAAAATAAAGCTAAAGAGAATTAGACAGGTGACACGTCTAATTTCAAAACATTACACATGCGCATACAAAGAAGGTTAAAATAGAATTTGATATTCACAAAATTAACTCCCCAAGTTAAAAGCTTAAACAGATAAACTCTTAAATAAATTAAAGAGATTAGGGAAGAAGAATATCACTCAAGTTTTTTATACTGGTTCACCACAAAACCAACAGGGCTACGTCAAGTTCTTGGCAGCACCAAGGTTTCCACTATAACTGATCAGATTACAGTATAAGTATTCTTTCCACACCTAGCCTCTATAGGGTCACACTCAAACAAGTATTCTTTTATCACCTAGCCTCTTTAGGCTTACACTCAAACAAATATTCTTTTCTCACCTAGCCTCTTCAGGCTCAAACAGTAAAGGATGGAAATTTTTGAGTATTTAATACAACTTTGCAAGTCTTTCAGATAACACTCAGTGAGTGGAATAAATGAAGGAATGAAAGACTGCGAAATTTATGTCAAATGATTGAAGAGCTATTCAATGAAGGAATGAAGAAGTAAATGATCAGAGTAAATGCTTCTTTGAATATGTGCACAAAGCTCTTAAAGTCATCTTCATGGTTTGCACTATTTAAAGCTGGCTTCAATCAATTTGATTCGTTAGACACAGCTTCAGAAAGTGTGCTCCTTTGAGTGAAATTAGACGGGTGTTGTAGAGTCTAAAATTAGACAGGTGAGGTGATCCAAACTTAGATGGGTGAGCAAGTCAATTTTAGACGAGTGATCTACTCAAGCTTCGTCAGACTTTTGATCCTTGCCACATCATCAATTAAATCAGAACTTTGACTGAGAGTTGACTTGGTCTCTATCTGAGTTGACTAACTTTCAGACTGGTGGTTTTTCAGACGAGTCTGAAAAACTGTTCCTTAGATAAATTTAGACGGGTCATATTTAGACGAGTGACCTTTGTAATAGTCTGATTTTTAATTACGCTGTTTAACCGGTTAAAAAATAATTAATTATATTTTAATCTAAGAGTTAGAAAGTTATTTTAAATAAAATAAAATCATATTCATAGTCTCTCTTATGGTAGAAGGTTACGGTGAAATTTTGGGTTTAAAACTCAGACGGAAACCGATCTGCGTTTTTACCAACAGTATAATTTTATACCGGCAGAAAACCCTAATTTGACCCGAAACCGAAATTTGTAGATTTTTTATATTTTGTCCGTGAGGAATTCTATTTTCCAAATTTCTGAGCAGAAATAAAATATTATGTTTATTTAGACGAATTTTGGTGAAAGTTCGAACGGAAAACGGTCGATGTTTCCACTGACAGTAAGATTTTAATGATCATAAAACCTAATTTTGACCCGTGAACGAAATGGTTTATGTTTAAATCATATTTCCAACGAGTTTGGTTGTTTTGAAAATTTTCAACCGAAAACGAAATATTATGCTTTTATTCGGGCGTAAAACCCTAATCGGGAAACCGACAGAGTTGACAAGGGAGGTGTAGAGACATAACTGGACACCGAAGGAGCTGAGTCATGGGGTGAGTCACCACCATGACTCACCAAGCATTTATGAAGCATTAAATGTAAATTTAGGTGAAATGACCATAATACCCCTAAGCTTAACCTAACCGACGTTAAGTTAAATTTCAACCCTGGTTGAGGAACCAAGGTTAGTTCTTGTGGCCAAGAATTAGTCACACCCTCCACTAAATGTGAGCCACGTGTTTATTAACCATAGTTAACAAAGTAACCCTAGTTAAGTTAATTATTAACCATAGTTAACTATTATACTATTTAATATTCACAAAACCCATTAATTAAATTCCTAAAAACCAAACAAAGCCTAAGATATACCCTATAAATACCCAAAGGCCGCAGCCTCCCTCCCCATTTTCACTCTTCATCTCTTTCATTTCTTTTCTTCACAAAAAACACACGAAACTCCATTTTCTTCTTCAAGAGCTTTAAGTGCTTCCATTGAAGAACTTGCCAAGATCATCATCATTTCTTCATTTCCTTCACAAACTTGAGGTAACATGATTATCCATGATCATCTCCTCTCTTCTTGAATTCATTTTCTTCCTATTTCATGAGTTTTCCATTTCTAGATCTAGAACTTTAAATAATTCTAGAAATTTGTAGAAAAATCATAAAAATGTGAAACCAATTTCTGTGATCTAGTTATGATCCCTAGCATGCAATCAAAACCATTTTCCTTCCTCATGTTCTATAGATGGCCGAAACCCTCTCAAAAATGAGTTTGATGATTTTGTTCAATTTTTAAAGTCTAATACTTGATTAAAGCTCACTAGTACTTGTATGATTTAAATCCAAGATCTTAAGTCCAACTAAATTTTCTAACCTATTTTTATACTTGAGGCCGAAACCCTACCCTAAGTGGTTGGATGATTTTTATTTCATATTTTCAACTTATAGAAATTTATCATAGCTATCTAAGACCTAAGTAGTAGTACCCAAAAGATTAGAATGAGAAAATAATCCTAGCCCCAATTTGAATTGAAGGGCCGAACCTAGCTATTCTAGGATTAAGGGTGATTTTGTTAATTAATTATAGTTATGTTGTTTGGTTGAAGGAGAAACTGTTCAACTGTGGTGTGATAACGAGGAACGTCAGATTCAGGATTCCGGTGATAACTCAGGTGGGGGAAAGGATCAACCTGTCGTCGGAATGGATAAGTACTATATTATATGATAATTGTGTAGGGTGACCTAAACCCTACTAGTAGTCGGATAATCGACAAGACCAAAATCGCATTGGAAACCTTTTCTGTGAAACCAATGGTGATTCAAGGATTGTAGGTTTATCGAAATTAGGTTAGTTTTAAGTATTTGATGATGTCTGACTTTATGTTTATTTAATTGATTGTGATACCCTGGTTGAGGTATTCCACTGCATGTGACATATTATTTTTAATGTTTGAATATTCTGTTGATTAATGTGTTATGTATGATCTGCCTGGTTTAATATTGTTCTTAATGGACTTTAATCAAAGATATATGTTGTTCGGGAGATATTTGTTTGGGTGAGAGAATGAATTGAATGTGTCTTAGAGGTGCCTAGTTTAATTAAATAATTTAATGGATTAGGTGTGACCTACAATGCGAGTTGAGGCTATGATGGGAGCTTGAGGAACTAGGTTGTTATTGATACAAGATAGTGAGATTCATATAGAGGCTTTGATGCATATACTTTTTCAGTCTATGACGCGTTGATCTAATTTACCCTATCAAAAGATAGAAGTGCACTATATCGTGTTATAACCTATCAAAAGATAGAAGTTCACTATACCGGATCTTATCTTATCGAAAGATAGAAGTGCACTATGCTGAGTCTTATCCAAAGATAGAAGTGTACTATACTGAGTTATTTGCATCGAACTACCATGGACTACTGACGAATGTGAAAGGAATAGAGACAGTTATGTTAGCATAAGGATTTAGAATGCATGAGTTAAGGGTAGAGGACAATATCATAATTAGAGGATGATATCGTAATTTGAGGATGATTGCTAAGTATGTGTGTTGATTGTCTGTCACATTTATTGTATAATATACTATGATGCTTTTCCATTTTATGATGACAGAAATGTTCCTTATCCCCTGTATTCTTTTTGTGTGTGGTATTTTATTTTATTATGGTATCGTACAAGAAGACCCTGTGGCTGAGCTGAATGAGGAGGAGTTGGATGGAACTCCTTACAAACAGGAGGCTGGAGGACGAGATGTGATCCATGGTGATTAGGATCTAGATAGTATGGCCAGTGTGTCTTATGAAAGTTTATATATTTTTCTGCTAAGTATAACTTTTAGTTAAGTTTATGCCTGTGAGGGATTCTACTGAGAGGATACCCTCAACAGTGTTTTGCAATATGTGTAAAAGACTTATGTGTGTATTTTCAATATAACTATGGTGTGATGTTGAAGTTATATGTTTATTAACTTAAGTTTTTAATTTTTACGTATTTTCAAGTTAAGCGTGTGATTAAGAAATTTAATAATGAGGTTTTAATCTAATAACACAACGGGGCACAACGGGGTGTCTCAACCTTAAGTCTATTTTCCTGCACACTTAATAGATTTGTCAGTAACTTCATATTGTTCAATATTACCATACTGAATATATTTGGAATCATCAAAACTTAGATAATTTACACTTTGAAAGTGTTCCAGACTTAGGATGTCTCAGCACAGGACAGAACCAAGCTAGCTCCACACATCTCTAGCAAAAGGAGCATTCCAGGAACAAATACTGAGCATATTCAGAGGCAGAAAGATAGAGGCAGCAATGAGAAACTATTGTGCAACCTTTTTCTCTTAACTTGTCATCTGTTGGAACTTTTCCATGCATTAGTCTCCAAATAAAAAATGACCTTGAAGGAGGAATTGTAGAACTCTAAATAATCTCACTCCAACAAACCTGTTGAGAAGGATGGAATAGGTGCAAATATGCATCTTTAAAAGACAACAAGCCATTGTCTCTATTTTTCCAAACAGGAGTATCTACTGAATTAGCAAGAGGCAGAACCTGATTCCTTATTTCAGAAACTACTGTAGGGAGACCATGCTCAAGCACACTCGGGACAGACCAAGAATGATCCTGGAGGAATTCAGAGACATTTGATGAAGCATTTTTCTAACATGTGAAGGAAGTTGCAGCATATCAGCAATGGAAGTAGATAACCAAGGATCATTCCAGAAGCTAATTTTCTGACCATTTCCAACAATCTAGTGACAGTTCTCCATAGAAATAGGAAGAAATCTTTTTAAACCAAGTCCAATAGATGACTTCACATATCTAGGAATAGGGACACCAAGCTTTATCAACCTAGCTCTCAAGAAAGCAGCCCATTGATTTTCATAAATCAGTAATAACATTCTCCTCTCATTTGATCTGCCCTCAATCGAATGAAGGCACCCAATCAGCCCGACTTTCCTAAATGCCCACCATCAGCCCTTCTCCTTTTCGGGTCTAGATTTTTTGCGGTGTCGTGGTTCCCCAAGAGATCAAGATTGTCAAATTAGCCAGAGTATCTAGATGTAAAAGGTCAAAATACACATTGTAACATCCTGATTTTAGCAAGTGAAAATAAGATATCTTAATACGTTTTGGATGAGGGTTAGATAAATCAAAACCATTTAAGAATCCGAACGGATATGTAAGTTTAGAACAAAATTCAAGCACCTCAATTTAAATCCTTAATTAAGGTGGTTTATCATTAACAAGATTAAAAGATAATTAGACATGGATATAGATATTAATTATAGCTAGATAATTATAATCAATTTACTTAAGTTTTACTGATCATTATTAATTAGTACTAATCTTAATTAACTATACCTTAGTTACAAGTTTTAACTTAATTAAATTAACTAAAATAATTTTTTAAACCATATGAGCAAGTAGCTCACGATAATGTATACATGGAGGACACCTCCATCTCTTCAATTTGTGGTTGCATGAGCTTTGGGGGCGCCACCTCCTCCTTATGCATTCTTCATGCAAATGGGATCATCTTATTTAACCAAGTCACGTTCTTGCCATTTTGTGACCTGATTTCTTGCCTTTCCTTTCTTTAATTTATTTAGCCATTGCATGGTCACCTAATAAACACGCCAGCTGCTTCCCTTTCTTTTTTTTAATCCGCACAAAGTTCAGCCCATTTTATGATCAACCAAAGACCACACAAGCTGCTTGCTTTCCTTGACCTTGTTTTATTTTCTTCATCATTAAGAATCACAAAAGGAAATTTCATTCCATGATCAATAAAGAAACACGCCAGTTGTTTGCCTTTCTTTGTTCACACCACCTCCTCCTTGTCATTTCTCAATCTTCATGCAACTTCTTTGATTCTCAATCAACCACGCCACCAGCTTTCAAAAATTTATGACCTGATTTCCTTCCCCCCTTGAGTTCACGCCAGCCTTTAAGTCTAAGGACTATAGCCTTAAGTGAGTAGTCCTCATCCAAGTCTTAAGTGAGTCATCATATGAAGAATTTGCTTTTAGTTTCTTTGCAATAAAAGTAAAAGAAAAAGAAGATAGATAGTCAGAGTGAGATAGCGTAGAAAGAATAGAAGGAGAGAGAGAGAAGAGTGAGGCCAAGTGTGAGAGAGAAAATTCTGAAGGGATTTCCGAACAATCCTTTTGTCCTATCACGAAACCGACTATACCGTTGTGATCCTCACGACGTCTACTTCATTACCCTATTTTTCTTTTCTTGAATAGGCTAAGGTAAACCTATATCCTTTTTATGCCGAAATGTCGTCGACGACATTATTGAGGTTATCTTTTTATTCGTTTATCGGTTTCCAATTCCGTCTTCAGATTTGGGTTACTCGTAACATGGGCTTCATGAATATGTATTCAGGTGAATTATCGGAGCCTCGGAGGGTGTGGAACTGCACGTGGCATATTTGACGAGTATAGGAGTGGGCTTGTTTCGTTGCGTTAAAGCTAGCCTACGACACTTTAGGTGGGGAGAAAATAGCCAACATCGTTAGGGAGGCAAGCGTAGAATAGTAATTATATAGGCATGTGTGTAGGGTGCCCTAGACCCTACTAGAATGTCAAATAATCGACAACGGCTAAACCAAAACAAATTAATATTTTAATCTTGTCTTGGGTTTAGTGGTTGTAGATTTATTGACAGTAAGCCTGATACCTAAGTTAGCAATTTTATGTTGATGGAGGTTGTCTGAATTGCATGCTACTGTGCTATCTGCTATACTTGATATGTTGAACGTGATTATGTGATTATTTTAAATTGGTATATGAGAATTGATGATTGACTGGTTGTTATGACGAATATATGTTGTATGGATGAGTTTAGGGTTAACACAGTGGTAATGCCTTGAGACTATGGCTTTGAGGCCGGCGATGTATGGACATTCGTTGTGAGAGTGTGAATGTGTAAGAAGGTTCCGGTGTTAACTAAGGCGATGTTTGTTGCATTGCATTTTGCCAAGGTGGCGAGCAGTATGACTGGGAGTCATACGAGGTTAGTTGTACTCGAGTGCGAGTACGGATTACGGAGGGGCCGGTCTTTGAAAAGACCTCGGGGATGTAAAACTGGACTCGGGAGGCTCATAGTGACCATTAGGTAGCTCCTAGTGCGTTGTGTACCCCTGTAACAACCTGATTTTAATTACTCTGTTTAACCGGGTAAAAATATAATTAATTATATTTTAATATGATAGTTAGAAAGTGATTTTAAATAAAATAAAATCATATTCATAGTCTCTCTTATGGTAGAAGGTTACGATGAAATTTTGGGTTTAAAACTCAGTCGGAAACCGGTCTACGTTTTTACTGACAGTATAATTTTATACCGGAAGAAAACCATAATTTGACCCTAAACTGAAATTTGTATATTTTTTATATTTTTTCTGTGAGGAATTATATTTTCCAAATCTATCATCGGAAATAAAATATTATGTTTATTCGGACGAATTTTGGTGAAAGTTCAAATGGAAAACGGTCGGCGTTTTCACTGACAGTAAGATTTTAATGATCAGAAAACCTAATTTTGACTCGTGAATGAAATGGTTTATATTTAAATCATATTTCCAACGAGTTTGGTTGTTTTGAAAATTTTCAACCAAAAAGGAAATATTACGCTTTTACTCAGGTGTAAAACCCTAATCGGGAAACCGACAGAATCGGCAACGGAACTGCAGAGATAGAACGGGACACCAGAGGAGCTGAGCTATGGGACGACTCTTCAAGAATTTATGAGGCAATTAATGTTAGGAATTATGAGTTTTTAAGTGAAATGACCAAAATGCCCTTAAGCTTAACCTAACCGACTTTAGTTAAATTTTAACCATGGTTAAGGAACCATGGTTAATTCTTGTGGACAAGAAGCAGCCACACCTCTCTTTCAATGTGAGCCACATGTTTATTATCCATAGTTAGCAAAGTAATCGTAGTTAAGTTAACTATTAACTATTAACTATGGTTAATCATATATTAATTAAATAATCACAATACCCATTAATCTAAAAGCTAACAAACGAAACAAGGTCTAAGATTTTCCCTATAAAACCCCCTTGAGGCCGCAGCCCCCCTCCCCACTTCTTCTCTTCATCTTCTTCATTTATTTCCCATAAACTCCATTATCATCTTCAAGAGCTCAAGTTCATGCTTTAGGAAAACCATGCCAAGATCATCAACATTTCTTCACACTCTTAAGGTAATAGGATCATCCATGATCATCTCCTTCCATTTTTAAGCTTTTGTTCTTCATATTTCACGAGTTTTCATTTCTAGATCTAGAACTTTAAATAATTCTAGAAAATTGTAAAAAAATCATAAAAATGTGAAACCAATTTCTAAGATCTAGTTATGATCCCTACTTTCACTCCAAGAGCATGTAATCAAAAACATTTTCCTTCCCTATGATCAATAGATGGCCGAAACCCTCTCAAAAATGAGTTGGATGAATTTTTTCAATTTTTAACGTCTAATACTTGATTAACGCTCACTAGTATTTGTATGATTTAAATCCAAGAGCTTAAGTCCAACTAAATTTTCTTTCCTAATTTTTTCATGAAGGCCGAAACCTTAGGGAAAGAGAAATGGATGATTTTTGTTCAATCTTAAACTTATGACAATTATCTTGTATACTTAATACTCTAGGATCATTTATCTAAGAGATTAAGTTGATTTGAAAATCCTAGCCAATTTCACTATACATGGATGAAACCCTAACCTATTTGATTAGAGGATTATGTTACATATTTTTGAATTATAGCAATTTATCTATGTTTGCTAATACCTTAGGAACTAGCATCCAAAAGATTAGAATGAGAAAATGATCCTAGCCCTAATTTGAATTGAAGGGCCGAACCTAGCTATTCTAGGATTAATGGTGATTTTGTTAATTAATTATAGTTATGTTGTTTGGTTGAAGGAGAAACTTTTAAACTGTGGTGTGATAACGAGGAATGTAACACCCTATTTTTCATATGCCTCTTTATCAGTAAATACATGCTTTAATGTGTTTATTTTTGATAAAATCTAGAGGATGATTTTATTTAAAATAAAATCATTTTCTTGTGTTGTTTTACTGTATGAAGTCACAGTAAAATTTTCGATCGAGAATTCAGACGAAAACCGACCTGGGTTCTCACTGCCAGTACAAGTTTATTGAGCTAGAGACCAAATTTTAATTCGTGAACGGGACGGTTAGTGTTTTTATGATGTTTTGTGTGGGTTTGGAGTTTTTCAAAAAATCTTGTTCGGGGCCAAATCTTAGGGATTTCCCGGGAGAAATCGTCGGGAAATACGATCGGGGAAGTCATCTGATACGCAATGGAACAGAGCATCAAGAGGATGAAGTAACATGGAATGACTTGATGTGAAGGCCATGACACATCGCAAAAGTGAATCTTGACTTTTCTTTTCAAAATCTTACTTTTCATCTTTCTCTCTCCAATCACACCACATCACCTTAACTCCTTATCCTCTCTACAGGCAACCCACCTTCTTTCTTGTCTTCTTTCTTCCTCTCCAAAACCATGCCACTCTCCCTCACTCTCTATAAATACTCTTCATTTCCACACTTCATCACTTTCCTCCATTTTCTCACATTTTCACCTTACTTACAAAGTTTACATTTTTATCAAGCTTTTCTCTTAGATTTCTTCATAAAAGTTGTTCATCTTGTTAAGGATAATGCTTCTATGTAGTTCTTTTTTCAAAGTTTCATCTTTTATTTCAAAGTTTTCTTCATATGTCCTTTATGTGCTTTTAACTTCTAAAACCTCTCAAAAATGGTAGAAAACTCCTTTTGAGTTGAAACCACTTTCTATATTCTTGTATTTACTCATACTATCACATACTAAAAGGTTGTGTAAAACAAAGTTTCCTAACCTCTTCTTTCTAAGGATGCCGAAACCATGTATATGGTTTAGGTGGATCTTGTTTCAACTTTTACATGTATGAGTTTGTATTTGAGTTTCATTTCCAAGATGATCATGGACCAAGGCTCCTTTATGTTAAAGGATTCTATGTCTAAGTGATTGGAAAGATTAAATATTTTTACCCTATTTTATGTAAAGACCAAAACCAATGAGTTTTAAGGCAATGGTGTTTAAGTTTTGTTTTCCAAAATGATCATGGATTAAGACTCCTTGATATAGGAGGATGCTAAGTCCAAGAGATTGGAAAGTTTGAAGATTTTTAACCCCTATTTCTTGAAAAGGTTGAAACCTTAAATGGTTATGGCAAAGATGTTGAGTTTTGTTTTCCAAAGTGATCATGGACTAAAAAGCTCCTTATGTTAAAGGATGCTATGTCTAAGTGATTGGAAAGTTTAAAATATTTTCTTGCTTTATTTTCCTAGGATGGTCGAATGTAACATTTGACCTAGGATGTGTTATTTTATTTTGTTTTCCAAGATGATTATGGATTAAAGCTCCTTTATGTTAAAGGATGCTATGTCTGAAAGATTGGATGATTTAAAGATCTCTAACCATTCAAACTTGTTAAGACCGAACCTAAGAGTTCATGGTCTAAGACATTTAATTTTTCCATTTTCTAAAATGATCATGGTTTCAAGCTCCTTACTATGTATGGATGCTAACCTAAAGAGATTGTAAAGTTTAGAAATTCCTAGCCTATTTATCTATGCTTGGCCGAAACCCTAAGTCAAGTACTTAGTGGGATTTTTAATTCAACTTTGTTAAAAGATTGTTGTTTATGAACTTCTAGCACTTAAGGATCATAAATCCAAGAGTCGCATAAATTTTGGAAACCCCTAATCCTAGTTTATTGTATGAACCGAACCTATACCTTGTGGTTAGTGTTCTCCAGTTGATTTCTTTTTTTTAACTCATGATTTTATGTTGGTAACCTTAGACTTCCATCGCCGGAGAAGCGAAGACGTTTGTGAACCTTCTTTTTCAAATCCAAAACTCTTAACTCCGACGTGAGGTAAGAGGGGATTTCCTAAAGATATTCAATAACTGTATGCATGTGTGTATGTGTTTGGCTGGATATTTATATGTTGATTGAGCTTACTTGGTTATCTAATGTACTTGAACTGTTATGCTATTATCTGACGTTGAATTGTGCTCACTAGTGGAAAATATACATTAGACGGTAAAGGTTTACGTCAGTTAACCAAAAGCTAGACATTAAAAAGGAGGCGGTGGCAGTTTTGTAAATATCAGAGTTCATTAATTCAATTTTAACGTCAGTTGTTTTAATGACTGACGTTAAAAGTGAAGTGACTCACTTTTAACGTCAGTTCAATAAAGAACTGACGTTAAAAGTGAACATTTTAACGCCAGTTCGATAAAGAACTGACGTTAAAAGTAAGTCACTTCACTTTTAACGTCAGTCCTTACATCAACAGACGTTAAAGGTTATTTTAATAATTTTTTTATCTAGTATACGATCCCTTCCGCATTTCCTTCCTCAAAGTTTCAGTTTCACATAAATTGCTTTGATGTTTTGTGTTTCTGTTTTGAAAACTATAAGTTGAATCAATAACCCAAACCGGATCTCATTCATGAAGTCTTCGTGTCTGATCGATACAAAAGATTGAAAGGGTTTAAAATCCTATAAAAAGTTACATTGAAAGGGTTTTAAATCCTATAAAAAGTTACATTGAAAGGGTTTAAAATCCTAAACATTAAAGCTACATCCCATCAGAGAGTTTTATGAAATATGCCAAAGGGAAAACTATACTCCGAAGACCTCAGAAAACTGGGGGGCATGAGAGAGCTCAAGAGAGAGGCAAAAACAGGTGCACTAGATCTGTTTCAAGCAAAGGCAGTGGTTCCAGAGACTTCCAAGACGGTCACTTGCTGCCAAAGCCGAGGTTTTGGAACTGTGACCCCGAGCACCGATTAGCCCTCCAAAGCTGATTCTCCGGAAGGTGATAAGGTGAGCAACTCACATAATGTAATTTACTCAGACTTATCACCCATGTAATGTAATTTACTCAAACTCGAAGTTGTTTGACCATTAAGACAAAGACCTTTGAGTCTAGGAATAGGAAGAAAGAGTGATGAAGTTAATCCCCCCCCCAAAAAAAATATTGAACAAAAAAATTAAAAGGATGGAAGGAAGCTATTTATAGGAGCAGGGGATGAAGTTACTAAGATATTCGATTTTCTTGAAAACTTACCTATAAACTTAATGCTCATTAAGAGGATTGAGTTAAAATGTAAAAGGAGGAAGGAAGTTTTTGTTTTAGTAGTTTTCAAATAAAATATTGTTTTAGGGTTTTTCTTGAAAAATATAAATTAATGTTAAGAGGATGAGTTACAAGGTACATGGGTATCATTGAGTCGCTATGATCCATAATAATGGATTTGGGTGTGGGTCACCCATATAGTACTGTTTCTAAACCTTTTTTTTATACAAGTTTATTTTTATTTTTTATTAATTAGCTTGAATTATTAAACAAATTATTGTGCAAATTAAAATAAATAAACACTTAACATAAAACAAGTTATATGTATAATCAAATCGTATGACATTGAAGCGATTCATAAGTTAAAATTACATGATTAAAAGATAAAAAATTTCTGCAACATAGCCCTAAAATATAAAAAAGTTTCTGCATCAACATCATTTTCTTCTCAGTCCTGTCATCAGAAACTCCAATGGATGCATCACCTCCCTCACTTGAATTCCAAGATGCAAAGTAAATCCTCAATCACTAGCAGCGAAAGCAAAGTGAAATGGATCTTTGCATCTTTCTTCTTCAGTGGAGTTCCTTGATGCATCATCTTGAATCCACAATCACTTGCTTCCAAAGCAAAGTGAAAGGGATGACGGGGATGAAATAAAGTGAGAGAATCACATTACGTGATTCACCCAACCTTAATATCCATGTAATGTGATTTACTCAAACTCAGAAGTTGTTTGACCATTAAGACAAAGACCTTTGAGTCTAGGAATAGGAAGAAAGAGTGATGAAGTTAATCTCCACGGCAGAGCCATATTGTGAAGCAGAAAATTAATTAAAAGGATGGAAGGAATCTATTTATAGGAGCAGTGGATGAAGTTACTAAGTTATTCTGATTTTCTTGAAAACTTATCTATAAACTTAATGCTCATTAAGAGGATTAGGTACAAAGGTGAATGGGTAAGTAGAAAAGTAGTCAAGGGAATGAATGTTTTTGCAGAAACTAATAAACCTTTAACGTCCATTGTGTAATACAACTGACGTAAGAAGTTGTGAGTGTTTTTAACGTCAGTTTCTTAATACAACTTACGTTAAATATATGACCTCTAACGTAATTTATTACTAACAACTGACGTAATAAGTGTGAGAGTTTTTAACGTCCGTTTATTAAGACAACTGACGTTAAATATATGATCTTCAACGTCAGGTTTTACCAAAAACTGACGTAAAATGTTGTTTTATTTTAATTATAACGTTTACCCCCGCGCGCCTTCTCCACTTCTCTGTACGTCTTTTCTCTTTTCATCACGCTCAACCCTCACTCTCGCTCTCACTCTGCCCTAATCGCGAGCTCATCTCCACCGCAACCACCGCGAGGGCTTCTTCGCCACCACCTTGAGGTACACTCTTAACCCCTAACTCTGTCTTTCCCGCTCATTCTTTGCAATACCTTGACATCTCCCTTTCCCCTAGCCTTCCCGCACACTAACTCTCCTTGTCCCTCTGCTCTCAGTAACCACATCGAACGTTGGCCACCACTCGAGCTTCCCCCCCACCACCACGCGAGCGCCTATTTCTGGTGAGTCTTTAATTAGGGCACATTTTTTTATTCACGGTTTTGAGTGCATGCATGTTGCTCTGCTGGTTTGAAACTGTAGTCTCAGTAGTTGAAACTTGAAACTGTGAGTTTGAGTTGTTTGGAATGTCTCTATTTTTGGTTTTGAGTGTATGTTGAAACTGTAGTCTCAGTAGTTGTAACTTTAAACCGTGAGTTTGAGTTGTTTGGAATGTCTCTATTTTTGGTTTTGAGTGCATGTTGCTCTACTGGTTGATCTGTCACGGCCGTGATGCTCATCACGGCTAGGCCGTGATCAGTTCTACCTATGAGGGTCTGGTTCAGTTGGCATGTTACGGCCGTGACCAGTGTTTGGCAATCTTCAAAAACTATAGTTTTCAATCTCCCGTATTGTCCTTATATTGGATATATAGATGTTTTCTATATCTACAGGACCTATCTAGTTATTTTTATTTATACTTCTGTATTTATTTTGAGTTATAACCTATGTTAATACATATATATTGTTTCTGAACAGGCATACATATGGATCAGTCGGATAGCCCACATGCACGGGAGAACACTGTGGGGGTTTCGCAGGACCCGATCACGCCTACGCCTGATTCTAGTGTAAGTTTACATGTTGTATACTATCTTTAGTCCTTCTTGTTAATGTAAGTTTATAATGTTACAACCCTCTATTTTATCATTTTTTTTGTCCATACAGACATCACAGACTCATAGGAAACGGGGTAGAGGAGCCACCTCGTTGAAGAAACTAGAGAAGGACAGGCAGAGCGGACAGAAGCTGAGGTGTCCTTCGATGCTAATCTAAATGCCTAGGGACCCCGTGCTAAAGAATTTAATAAGTGGGTGTTTCTACAAGCGAAGCAGCACGTAAGCATCAACTACAACCACTGGAATGACGTTCCACAGAACGTTAAGGATCAGATTTGGGAGGCTATCACGGTATTTTACCTTTACATTCGTTTGATTTACATTATTAGATAATTATCCGAGTTATAATCCATCCAGTTGTTATATATGTATCTAATGTGTAGGTAGCTTAGACTGTGCCAAATGACGAGGATCATCGTCATAAATGTATGAAAATGGCATCAAAGCGTTGGAATGGGTTCAAGCATGATCTTACCAGGTACTATGTATCTGGGAAGAAGCGGCTTGATAAAATGTTCTCGGATTATCCCTGGATTGATCAGGATACTTGGGATATGTTTGCCAGGAGTCGACATGATGGAGAATTTCAGGTTGGTTGATTAAGTTAATTTTGTATGCTTATTATAGATCATTTAACTGTATTTAATTATGTGTTTTTGTTTGAATAGGCTAAGGCAAATAAGGGTCGGCAGAATCAGGCGAAGAACGTCCACCGCCACACCATGTCTCAGGGTGGGTACCATACTCGGATCCAGTAGATGATGGCGGATAGGCTGAGGGCGAAGCAGGAAGAGCACTCTGCTAGGATTGAAAGAGGAGAGGTGCCTGAGGGCACACCATCAAGTCCTCCATCGGACATCGACCGCGAGGATGTCTGGTTAGCCGGCAGCATGACAAAGGCGGGATCTTTTAAAGTTGATGCCACTCGCGAAGTGGCAGATAAGATTGTAAGTAAATAATTAACTTGATTTCAATTGGTATTTGTATAGATATTTGCAACACTTTTCACTTGCACGTTTTTTCATTTCTTTTCATTGTAGATGGATCTTAAAGCAAAATCCTCCCAGGGCGCATTCGTCCCTTCTGGACAGCAGGACGTCTTGATGACTGCTCTAGGCAAGAAAGACCATCCTGGTCGGGTTCTCGGTGTTCCTGGGAACGTGACCATCAAACAATATTATGGCAAGTCTGCTTCACGAAAGCGGGTGATCAATGAAGCATCAATTTTGGCTGACATTACTCAGTACCTCATGTCCAACCCAGATATTACAACACATCTGATGCAAGGCTTAATAGCCAACCCAGAATTCAAGCAGGTGCTTGCCAGAGAGCTTTCCTCCGTCGGTACATCCCAGGACACCGCAGGGCTTGCCAACGCTTCACATGTGAGCACAAAAGAGAGTTTTAGTATGGCACATGTGGAGGACGATGAGTTGGTAGCTAGGGAGCGGGAGTTGGAAGACCAGCGCCATGAGCATGAGTTGGAAATGAAAAGGCGTGAGCTTGAGTTGGACTCCAAACGACGTGAGCTCGAAATGTTAGCAAAGGTATTTATTCATTATTAATGTCCAAATTAGTCAAATAATTACTTGTGTTTTTTTAATTATCAAAAACTTATATATTTTATTTTTCCTAAACTGAAGGCCAAGTCGACGTCGGTGTCGCTGTCACCTATCACTCGTTTGTTCTCACTTGGTGAGGATTATGCGTTTGAGATTTTTGAATGTCCATTGGATCACGATGGATGGGTGGCACGCCCAGATCAACAGAGGATATTTTCCTTCGTTGGTGACGATCTCGAAACGCTGCGAAATAACGTCTGGATGAACAAGCAATGTCATCGGTCTCCCGTGCACGTAAGTTTATTTTAATTTTATAACTTATTTATTTTTGGTATTTTTCCATTTAATAATTTATTTTAATTTCAATATATATATTATGTAATTAACATCCACACCTTTTCATATCTTAGGTATCTCCATTGTCTTCAGCTTGATAAGGGCGTTGCATCAGTTTACGGTTTCTTAGATCCGTCAATCCTTCTGCCCGAGTTCTTTGTTGGCGATGCATTGAGTAAATACTTAGGGAACTTGTTGGGAGACAATCCAAAAGAATTATATCTGGCTCCCTACTGTATGGATCGCCATTGGCAGTTGTTCGTACTTCACCCGTCTAGGCATACTGTCATATTCTTCTGCTCTCTCCACCATGATCCGCCACCGAAGGTGGTGGAAGCTGTAAATATGTAAGTAACTAATCTTAAATTTAATTTAAGTTTTAATATCAGTTGTTTTTAGTTTATTACACACATGATATATGAGTTTGTTAATTGATAGACATGATTATTTGTTTATGATAGCGCGCTGAAGGCGAGTAGCATAAGTTGCGCCAACGGGAGAAGTAGGACTTCTAAGGCTAAAGCAAATCCTGTATGGAACATCCTCAAGGTTTGGTAGTTTATTTATCAAATAATTAATATTATAATTACTAATTTATGTGTATATTCAACTGATGTTGAAATTAAATTTGTTGGTAGTCTCGATTTCAAACTGACAGTTGGTCGTGCGGCTATTATGTGATGCTTCATATGCTGAACATAGTTTCCGCATCTATTACGGATGGATGGAAGAAGGTAATATTTAAACAACTTGTTAAATTATATATTATAGTTTTGAAGATGACTTGCATTGATGTTATTGCTATTATTTGAACGTGTCTAGGCATTTATCGACCAATCGCCTATTGAAGAAGATGAGTTAAGAGACTTGAGGATGCGCTTCGCTGAATTCTTCTTCAAGTATGTGGCTGAAAAAGGAATTGACAACATACCTCCGCACTACTTAGATAAATAGTTTTTTTGTTAGACTTTAGAAACTAATTAATAACATGTATATATATATATATCCTTAGATAGTTTTGTTTTTTAGACATTGGAACTAAAATTTATTTATATATATACATGGGTTTTGGTTTTAAGTCCCCCCATTGTTCAATTTTCCTTTGCAATTCTGTAATGTGTGTGATATTACGTGTTCTTGGGGTGAATGTAGGGATAGCTGAGGGGAGTGATATTTTAAAACTGAATTTAAAAAAAAAAAAACCTATTAACGTCAGTTGTATCAAACAACTGACGTTAATAGTATTTTATAAAATATACAGTACACTATCAACGTCAGTTGTTTATTACAACTGACGTTAAAATTAAACCTTTAACGTCAGTTCTTTATAACAACTGACGTTAGTTTTAACAAAATCAACGTCCGTTGTATTAAAGAACTGACGTTAAAGGTTTAATTTTAACGTCAGTTGTAATAAACAACCGACGTTAATTTTTACAACATTAACGTCGTTTTTGTTAAGGAACTGACGTTAATAGTGTTATATTTAACGTCAGTTCTCAACTGACGTTAAAATATTAACTATTAACGTCAGCTGTATTTACGTCAGTCAGTATTCTGGCGTAAAAAAACAATTTTAACTGACGTAAAAAACACTTATTGCACTAGTGGCTTGTTCTAAATGTTATAATGCATATCTGTGATGAACTGCTTTCAACTGTCATATTAGCATTGAACTGAGAATATATACTTCTATTGATTGAAAGTTTGCTAAGCCAGACTTGTGTCTGTGCTCAGCTGTTATAAGGATTAAAAACCTTATTAAGCTTTGAAGATGAAGGGATTGGTGTTCTTTTCCAAAAGCTCATTAACTTAAAGTACTTGATTTAAATGTTGAAATAGTTTTGGTGAACTATTGTTATACAAGAGAAAAATCCTTTTCGAACTATGTGTCTTCATGTGAAAACTTTCAAGATTATTTGGCAATATCCTATTGGGGATTTTCAAAGATAAAAGTATTTCAAAGATGCTTTATAAAATATTTTCAAAGAAAAGGTTTTCTCCTAAATGTTTTAGAAACTTTCTGATAGCTTGGATAGGTTATCGAGAATTCGATTTTGAATTTGATTTTCACCGAACGAAAAATAAGTACTTAAGAAAGAGAATCTAGTACGCGAGACGTCACCTCTGGTATTCAGTTATAAGCACGTGATCTTGGATCAGTGTTAATTCGGGACCATGAGTCCTATTCATGATGTTCTGGACTGAGAGTCCAATTCTCGAAATCGTGGACAGTGCGTTATGATTTCGTTGTTGTGGAGTGTGTGTCCTAATCACGTTGTTGTGGACCGTGTGTCCTAATCACGTTGTTGTGGACTGTGTGTCCTAACCACGTTGTGATGAATGTTGTTAAAGGTGAATGTTGTTTTCTACGACCACAAGCCTAGGACTGGTGCATCGGTCTCGGGCGTTGTGATTGAGCATTCGGACTATGTGTCCTATGCTTCTAAGTTTTCAAGTGATGGGGAAATGATGATTAAGTCGTTAGCTTTGAGCCGCGACAACCAAAAGAATGAACACAAAGAAAACCTTTTAAATAAAATATTTTCTCATGTGCATTTCCCTAGGCAGACGTGCTTTCTTACATATCATATACAAGGTGGTATCTGGGAGTCAGTCCATGTGACCGGTTCAGAGGCACATATGACGTTGCTCGTCCTGAGACCTTAAATGCATGATGGTATGGAGGCAACTGCCCGGTGGGCTAGAGATTGACCAACTCTAATTCTTTTCCAGTGGAAAACAGTGTTGATATCTCATGAGATTAAGTTAGAGCCTGATGTTGAAGTGCCATGCATATTTTCAAAGATTGACTGTGCGGGTTTGAGACCCTTTGATATAACACTGTTATGTTATGTATATGCATGATTCAACTTCTTATATGATTATGTGATGTATGTATCATGTATATGGTTTTTGTGGGATATATCTTATGACAGTATCTCACTCTTGCACATCTGTATGTTCTGTTCTTTTCTTCTTGTATCGGGTATGCGCGTGCTTTTAGATGTATCCGAACGTTCCCTTGGCATAGTCGAGCTCGAAGAGCGAGGTGTTTGATCATGCTGGGATGGTAGGGAACTGGAGGATACATGAGGGTGCGACGACCGTGACGTATCGAGGACCAATCACGACTACTAAGACGAATGCTTAAGGAGTGCCCATATGAAGGATTCATACCATTGAGACAAGGATTGTGGCACTTCCACCTTCATGGTACTACCTTCATATGCTACAAGTCACCGGTCTCATTCATAAGCATTTTGATCCGGTTGAACCACTTGCAGAGGATCCAGTGGAGGAGGATCCCGAGGAAGAGCCTCTTGAGTTCATAGAGATTGAGGACGACGAGGAGGAGGAGCCAGAGTACCATTCGTAGGATCCCGAAGATGACGACGTCCTTATCGACGATGGCGGTGACGTTATCGATCCGGCATCTGATATCTCGTCTGAGGGTAGCGTCCGTGGTCACTCTGCATGCAGGAGGCATTAGTAGATCGTTCGTCGGCTTTTGGAGTTGTCCCGATAGTCCCCAGGCTTTGAGAGCCATCTTTTGAGTCTTGTACCCAGTTCCCTATCCCCGGTTTGATGCTTCTTTTCACCTGTTTCTTCAGTAGCTGTTTTAGTGTATGTTGGCCAGTTCGACAAGGCCGGTCTTGTAATCAAATCTAAGATCCCAAGTGGGACAGTTATATTTATATGTATGATGTTTGTTTTCATGTTCTGAGTGTTCATCACCTTTTCTTAACTTCTTTTAACAAAAAAAAATTGAGTACCCTTTTTCAGTAACCTTATATAAAAGGTTATTTTTCCGAAGGCGACCAGCGTTTTAAATAAGTTTCTTTTACGCAACAGGTAACCATGTGATGCCGGGTTTTAGGGTGTCTCAAGGAACGTCAGATTCTGGATTCCGGTGATAACTCGGGTGGTGGAAAGGATCACTCTGTCATCGGAATCAATAAGTAGTATAGTATATAATAATTGTGTAGGGAGACCTAAACCCTACTAGTAGTCGAGTAATCGACAAGAGCAAAATTACATTGGAAACCTTTTCTGTAAAACCAATAGTGATTCGGGGATTGTAGGTTTATCGACATTAGGTTGATTTTAAGTATTTGATGATGTCTGACTTTATGATATTGAATTTACTGTGATACGCTGGTTGAGGTATTCCACTGCATGTGACATATTATTTTTTGTGTTTGAATATTTTCTGATATTGTGTTATGCATGATCTGCCTGGGTTTTAGTACTATGCTTAGTTGATTTTAAGCGAGGATATATGTTGTTTGGGAGATTTATTTTGGGTGAGAAAGTATCGGTGAATTAGAAGTTCCTAGCTTAAAATGATTATTTTAAAGATGAAATGTGTCATAGAATGTGAGTCAAGGCTAGGATGGAAGCTTGAGGCACTAGGTTGTTATTGATGTACTTCAGTGAGGTTTATAAGTTGTATTGTGTTTATAACCGTATGTACGAGGTCCAAAGTCCTTGTGGGACCATCCAATGTTAGATTTAATTTGTGCAGCTATAGTGTCAATGCTTTGCTTGAGCAGCCTCAAGAGAGAGAACCTGGGTGTGCACCGACTGTACCGTGCAACTATAGTGTCAATGTATTACATGAGCATTCTTATAATGGATGAGGTTGTGCACCGACTGTACCGTGCAGCTATAGTGTCATTGCTATGCATGAGCACCCTTGATCCAGGGTGTGCACCTACTGTGCCGTGCAGCTATAGTGTCATTACTTTGCATGAGCATTCTCACCATTAATAAGGGCGTGCACCGGTTTTGGGGATGCGTCGCTTGGACAACGAACTAACATCCCTAACGGATATGGGGAATTAGTGGCCACATCATCATAAAGGTTTAGATTGTATGAGTTAAGGGTAGAGAATGATATTGTTAATTGAGGATTTAGGTGGAGTTGGAGTGATGATTGTTTGTGACTTTTATTATGTTATATACTATGACTCTTTTTCCGTTTTTATGGTGATAGAAATGTTTCTTATCCCCTATATCTTTTTGTGTGTCGTATTTTATATTTATGGGATCGTACGAGAAGGCCCTGTGACTGAGCTGAATGAGGAGGAGTTAGACGGAACTCATTACGAACCGGAGGCCAGAGGACGATCTGTGATACATGGAGATTAGGGTCTAGTTAGGTATGGCTAGTGCTTCTTGTGAGACATTTTATGTTTTCTGCTAGTATAACTTTTGTTTAAGTATATACCTGTGAGTGATCCTACTGAGAGGATAACCTCAACAGTGTTTTGAAATATGTGTAAAAGACTTATGTGTGTATTTGCAATATAACTATGGTGTGATGTTGAAGTTATATGTTTATTAACTTAAGTTTTTAATTTTTACGTATTTTCACGTTAAGCACATGATTAAGAAATTAAATAATGAGGTTTTAATCTAATAACACAACGGGGCACAATGGGGTGTCTCAACCCCAGTAGAGCCTAGTTATCTCGACTTTACCCTGAGTATCCACGTCGAAGGTTAACTATACGAGGCGACCCAGATACCTCTGGTGGAGCTGAGCTCACAGAGAGATGCACTCTTATGGGTCACGTCGAGCGGAAAAGTTTCCTAGACAAACTAACTGATATTCCCTAAGCAAAGAGGCTTGATAAGGGAATATCTCGGGGTTGAGACCCGGATGAGAAATATCGGCCGACATGTAGAGGAGTGAGACTCCTTAGAGGATTGAACTGAGAGTGAACTTTGAGGATATTTTGTGTTGGTGTGATTCAGAAGATGGTTGCCAATTACTTGTTGAATGTGTATATGTATATGTCATTATTACTCTATGTGTCCCCATCCCCATTTTCACGACTATGTTCTGTTGCTTATCTCACTTCTTCCTTTATTCTTTGTGTATATTATCGATACGGTAGATGACCAGTAACAGTAAGGCGGGGACGACAGTTTGGAAGGACTACCGTAATGGAGAGGGAGAGGGAGAGGGTAGTTCTAGGCACCCATATCGTCTGTGATATGACTGAGTCGGATGTGCCTGTTAGTTTGTGTGCCTCTGTGAGCTTATTTTGTATTTTGGATGTATTTTGAGAGGCGGGTTGGGTAGCTATTGGACTTTTCTCCTGTTTTCTATGACCAGTTATGTATTAATATCAATTTTATTTTGACAGTGTTTGTATAGCTTTAGTTAGTCTAGAATCCCTCTGTTGGGATTTATTGTACTTGGATGACAGACGTACTTATTTTTTATATATAGCTGATGTGTGTTTTATTCCGCTGTGAGTGTTTTAAACGAATTAATTTTATCGCTTCCACAACGTAAACTATTTTCGTATGTAATATACACGTTAACGTTAATACAACGGATTAAGGCTTAGATAATTAGGATTTCTTTCGTGGAACATCGAGGTGTCTCACACATGATGATACTAATAGGTCTTTGATAGTTCAACAATTCACATAAACCATGAAAAGACACAAAAAGATAATGATAAACTAGGAAATGTAAAGACAATATTATGCATCACTTAAAATATTAATAGACATTGTAGCACTTCCAACACTAATATTGATTCTCGAAGCATAGCATATGAAAGAGATCCCAATCACTCAATGGCATGATCTATTGGTATATTGAGAGGATTTGATGGAGAATTATTTCCTTCATTTATTGCTTTCTCAACCATTCCTGTAACATCCCCATGGGCATTACTTATTAATACGCGCGGAGATAAATTAAAAATTAATTTGCTAGTTGCTTTCGGAAAATTTATTTATTTTATGACAGAAAACTCGAGTGTAAGAATTTTCTTTCTGAATACTTCAGCAAAGTGATACACACACCACAAAAGTAAAATCACATTATACTTGATGATACACATAAACTGGGTTTATTCATAAATCGGGCCACCACAACATATAAGCGTTCTTGAAATTGTTTTCGTACTAAAAATTACCAGTCATTCCAAGAGCTTCCGAATCCAATAAACTGATTTTCTCAAAAAATTTACAACACAAAGAAGAATCCTAAGCTGGTCACTTTACAAAACACCTAATGGAAGAACTCTGTAGTTCTCACCACTATTACCAACCTCTTCAAGGATCGAGATTAGTATCCCCGATTGAAGTTAAGACTTCCTCTGCACCATCTACTACCAGTACCAAGGTACAACGGCAAAACGAGTAAAACCTGATATATTGTAAGGGTGAGACACCAATATATGGATATAAGCACGATAACTATATGCGTGACACACAAAACAGCATTTAGGCATAACAATATAAATTTCTCAGAAATAACAAGTAATTTACCAATGGGTTTCATACCCGAACAATCATTGTCCTTTATAAAAAGATTAATGGCACTTCACAGTTCAACATCTAATTGTTATACCTAATCTCTGGAGATCCCGACGCCGTGTAAAATGAGTTGATGAAGCTCTTGAATGGCACATTGTCAATAAAAGAACAATGGTCAACATCATAATGGCATATTTTCCAAACTCTTGGTACAATGGTCAACATCATAATGGCACATTATCCAAACTCCCGGCACAATTGTCAACAAAACAAATGGCACATCGCCCAAAACTCCTGGCACGATGGTCAACAAAGAAAATGGCACATCGTCCATTAAGGCACAATGGTCAACTTTACATGGCACGTTGTCCATTAGGCACAATGGTCAACATAAGAAATGAATATCACCATGATACCATGATTAACAAATACATCGTGACATGAATATCATAAAGATACCATGATTAACAAATACATCATGACTTGAATATCATCAAGATATCATGAATAACTTCGTAGGCATGTCTGTCGAGTAAATTCATATAAAACATTTTGTTCCGTGAAATACAAGTTCGAAACCAAAACTTCCATAACTCATCCAAGTTGTCGGAATAACACCGTTGAGTAAAACTCGTTTACAGAAAATATTTTATGTTATAACTTTTCAATAAAACGTCAAATCATATTGAAATCCATTTTCTTTTGGAAACTCCTCTTCCCAAAATAACGTCAAGTCTTCGTATTACCATTTCTAATATAAATTCCTTTGTAAAATCATCAAATTACTAAAACTCATTTTGTTATGAAAATATTTTTCCGAGAAACTCTAGTTCTTGAAAAAGAGGTGTTCTTAAACTAAATCCATGTGTGAATGATAACTACTGTTTTTAAGAATGTTTTCCGTAAATATTTTCGGAATTAACCGTCATTTAGCATTTAAAAAACGTTTAAGTCGAAATTTGTCCTTTCCTCTTAGAATAAATTTTTCTAAGATAGAAATTAAGTTATTTTCGAAGATTATTTTCTCAAAATAACTTTTTACAATATTTTGGAATTTCACACGTAAAAATTAGCAGTCCTCACTGTGACTCATAGATCACTCTTACACCGTTCAATCATTAAAATAATAGTAGTTCAACTATTTCTCGTTTTCATCAAATCAAATATTTAAATGATATTATATCCCAATATTTCTCAATTAAATATTGAATATTCTTCATGAAGCTTTTAACTGATTAATTAAATGAGCACCGACCACTGTCAGGCTTCTGAATCAACAATCCACATCATCAAATATTTCACATCAATGCTATAACGGATAATACAGTTCATATCATGTATTTAAAACATATTATAACACATAACTATAGATAATCAATCACAAATAAAATAATAGCTTAGCACAGAATTAAACAACCACCACAAATCTCAGCCAAATATTACAAATCATACACTAAATCACACATATAATTATCGGGAAAAATCCCTCAGGTAAGCTCCCTTTACCTCTTGAACTTTTCCTTACGATTAGAGCTTCGTCGAAAAATCTGAAAGTCGGTAGCACACGCACCCGATACCAAAGTTATCCTTCAACAAACCACAACAATAATCATTAATCAAATAATAAAAATTACTCCTATTTCCTATGTATGGTTCACGGCCATGAGGTAATAATTTGGTTAAAAATTTCCAAAATTCCTAAGCTCTTGGATTAGTGATCCTTAAGCACTTGGAACACGTGATTAATGATCAAAACACAAAGATTGAAACAAAATGTTTTCAACATCTCAAGACCACAAGGTCGGCTATGAACAAGACCATAGGCTAGAGATTTTATTTTGATTCAATAAATTGGATTCAATATACACACGAACTATAAGGATTGAATCAAGTATAACTTAACAAAAATATGAAACAAAACTCCTCCACCCACAAAGTTTGGGTTTCGACCATGAATGGAAAAGTGGGGAGGAAATTTTTGTTTGATTCATGCTTTTGGATTATAAACATAGAGATGATTATAAGATCATATAAATTGTTTTCATGATCATAGGATTTTTCTACAATTTTCTAGAGATTTTCAAACTTCTAAATCTAAGAATTGAAAAAGATGATCTTGGCCTTGAATCATAAAAATATTTGAAGAACATATAGCTTATTTATGATGAGGAACAAGGTTTACCTCTTGGGAATGGAAAAATTGCAAGAGATCAACTAGTTTCCTCACAAACCTTGGCTATGGAAGCTTAGAGAAAATAAGAACAAGTGAGAAGATGGAAGAAACCTTGAGAATATGTTGGAGTCTTCACGTTGAATTAGGAAGATTAGGATATTTGGGCCAAGAAAATGGGCCTTGGGCCGTGCACCTTGGGCTTGGAGGAACAAAATTTGGTTCAACTAAATGCAAGAGTGTAAATGGGCTTAAGGATCAAATTGCAAAATAAGAAAGTTTAAGGATTAAAACACAATTATCATAAAAGTTGTCATCACAACCATGTGCCTCATTAATGACTTCACATGGATGACTCACTCTTGAATGACTTGAGATTTATCCATTAACGGGTCCCGAAAATCCCGTATTCAGCTCCGTTGCTTCCTCGATTCAATATATCGCCCAAATATAATATTATTTCACTTTTTTATGAAATATTTCAAAAATACAAAAATCGATGGAAATTAAATAAAAACCATAAGTATTTCCTTCACGAGTCAAAATTAGGCCTTCTAAATCAGCATAATGATACTGTCAGTGAAATTCACAGACCGGGTTTCGTCTGACTTTTCAACCTAAATTTTAATCGTGACTCTCTACCATTAAGTAGAGTATAAATAAGGTTTTGGTTTAATTTAAAAGATTTTCTAATCCTCAGATAAAAATATAAACGTATTTATATAATTACTGATTTTAGAAAGCCGAAAAATCGGGGTGTTACAATTCCACATCTTATACCTCTTTTGGCCATGTTACCATCATCCATTTTAGATAACTGTTCTCCAGAACCAACTTTTTTTCTTTTTCCATTGCACTTCACTGATGTATCTTGAACCTTACTGGTCACTTCACTAAGCACATTGATATCAGATCCTTCAACTGAAATATTTATATGATCCTTGTAACACCCTAAGATTCACCCTTATGTTTATATGTGTTAGTTTTGGAATATATATGTTGTTATATGTTTGATATGTTTGATATTTATGCATATGTGTATGTTAGAGGTAGTTTAGCCTTTAGGAGGGTCTTAATAGTGAATTCTGGTTTTCTAGGATCCGCCCGGCCCAAGAGTCTGCGCCCAGCCTAAGTTTATGAGCCCGGCCTAAAGTGCAGAAAAACTCACATTCTAGTTTTCTGCAGAATCTGCTCGGCCTACGTTTTCTGCACCTTAATTCATTTTAAACCTCTAAGTCATGCCCTAAACCCTATTTTACACGACTCTAACACTCAGAAACTGCCTCCCACCTTTCTCTTTGAGGTCTCATCTCTTTTCTCTAAAAACTATCTCTCTAGGGACCATTCTGTTCACTGTTTTCCATCGTTCTTCAATTGGGGAACACCGTTGCGAACACGTGTTCATTGTGTTTGCTGTTTGAATCTCTAAACCAGGTAAAATTCGTGTACCTTGACATTCCTTTTTGTCAATCTCCTTTCTTCTTCTTGAATTGGGGGTTAATGGTTTCCCTTTTTACGTTTTGACCAAGGCTTGGGGAACTCTTTGAGCCGCTCGAGGGAACGCGTTTGGTTTACCGCTTAGCTTTTGTTGGGAATCTTCATACCAGGTATGGGGAGAAGGATAGTGTATACATTAGGCAAGGGGTAGCGTAAGATGAGGGGTCCCCCTAACCCCGTTATTGTTGTTAATTGCTATGAATGCCTATTCGTTATATGTTGTTATTAATTGTTATTGATATTGCTACCAACAGGACACTCGTTAGTAACATCCTTAATTTTAATACCTCATAAATAATACCTCATAAAAGGATCTTGCCACCTCCCTCTTCCTTTATTTTCTTCCTTTATTTCATAGATGCGCTTATTTTAATATTTTCCCCTACCAGAACCCCTCGACTCCTTCCTAACTTTTCTCTATTATTCTCCCACATCTCACAGTGGACAAACACATGGAGAAAAGAAAACAACTGGACTCCAGATTTCAATTTTTTCCCATTTTCTTAAATCTCACAGTGTATTAAAAGAGTTTTTAATACACACGGAAACTTAGTTTCCATATGTATTATGAAATTTTTAATACATACGGAAACTTAGTTTCTATATGTATTAAGAATTTAAAGTTTAAATGGTTTATTAAAAGGGGAAGACTTAGGTACAGTACCATACATCTTGTTGGTACTGTTCTCTAATCAAAACATAACACATCAATTATTTTTCCACGTCACCTCTTAAGATGTTAAATGATGTGAACACTCCGTCTCATTCCCAGTCATGCTCATATCTCCTCTTCAACCTGTAACTGCTTAGTAGTCTCAGTCCTATTTCTAATGAGCAGCTCGCGTCGCCACCGCCGCCACCGAATTGAAGACACTACTCGTGTTCATCGAAAACTTCAGCAAAACCTGTAACTTTTTAACTTTGATTTAGATGTAGAAACTCATCCTATGTATGCTACTTTTGTAAATTTACGTTACTGAGTCAACTGCTAAAATCGTTGTTGAAGGCATCTTCTAGTGCTTATCATCGCTTTGTGGACAAAGCATATGTGGAAGAGAGACAAAATCATGAAAAAACACAGGCAGAGAGAGAGATAGTGAAACAATGTATGTAGATCACGCATTCTTGATTTTGGAGGAGGACATAACGATGGAGACATCATACACGGGGAGCAACAAGCCACCCCTTTTATGATGGCCTACAACCATGTCGGCGACGACACTCAGGACAGCAACAACCACGCCCCTTTTCTTTTTTCTTCTCAATTTCAACATCTATATATCGTTTTCCCCCTTGCTTGAGATTTCCCATTCGATCATTCTTTGATTGATTCAGAAAAAGGTTAATTTAAAATAATAATCATTAATAGCTTAATTTTAGATCCAGAGTTTTTCTTTTAGAAATAAAAATGGACACTGAAGGCTGAAGGCTGAAGACTGAAATCAATGGATATTATATTGGATATTGCCTTTTTGGTGGCTTGAAATCTGAAATCAATGGAGAAAATCGGGTGAGGCAAAAATGGGAGACGGGTCAGAGAGAATGGAACGTTAATTCATCTAAGTGAAGAGTACACGTGTTATATATTGATTGGGCAACAGTAAAAACATGATATATGGAACTCCATATAAGCTTTATCCTTATTAAAAAGATCTCTCCCTCTTTACCTCCCATCCTCCCTCTACTACCAAAATCTCACATCACCTCACCCTTCTCCCTCACCATCCCCACCGTTACCCCGCACCCACTACCACAAAAAACAACCACCTGCTGTTTGTGACACAACACAAGTTTCATAAACACTGCACCATGGCTATTTCATCTTACTTATACAAAAGTTGTATTTGCTACATTATTCAACAACCATGGTGATTTATCAATCAAAATATATTGTTGAAATTAAAAATAAGTATATTTTACAGCATTGAACAAAGGGTGCTAATAAGGGCTTTGGATTTGGTGTTAATGAAACAAATACTATATCTGAGAATGGTAATTCAGCAACTTTGTAAAGTGTGCATGTGCTTAATTAGTTAAGTAAGCTTATTATCCATCTTGCTTCAAAATCTGAGAAAATATACAAGTTTATATCATCAGAACTAGAGCAAATCTACAAAAAGGCCACAATGGATTTTGAAATGCAAACTAGTAAGGACATACTTATTACAGAGACAAGTTGTCAAGATACAATCATGTGTGATCAAGTAAACAAAGAGCCTGAATTGAATATTAGAGACCCAATGATATCACAAACTAAAGGAAGACAAAAGGATGTTGTTAGAGTGTCTCAACCCGGAAGAATCAAAAGTAGTCTAGAGTTGTCAATGAATCGTCTCTCAGCAAAAAGGTCATGTCAAATATGTGGAAAACATAGTCATAATCGAAGGAGTTGAAATAAAAAGGTACATGATGAAGGAACTAATCCCTGTTAGAGTGTCTTAATCCCTTTTGTTTGGAGTTGTTGCAATCACCGGTTGATTATTTGTGATATAGGTTTTTTTTTAACATTATGTTGATTTTGGGGGACTATTATTATAAACTAGTGTGTTTTTAGTTTTTTTTTTACATTATTATGATTTTAGGAGTATTGATTTTATGGCTTATTATCATTATCTTGATACTCATCATTGAATAAATTGATGTTTATGAGGACCATATTATACTGGCTCATTAAATCCTGGTATTTTATTTCCACTGTAATATTGGTTGTACAGGATGTGGTCATATAGTTAGAATCTAAGATGAACCAATAAATGCATTTGAAATCTGAACAAATATATCTAAAAATAAGTTGTGTAATTCCGAAGGTACATTGGCATTGCTACAATCCAGGTTGGTACAAGATCTTGGTATCAATCCATAATTTCAAAATCTACAATTTTGCCACACTACATTTACCAAGTGTGCGTAGTTTTTTACAAATCAAAATCGCTACCATTTAAATATAATAAATCGGGTTCTTATTTGAATAAGATTCAGTTGGGTAGTCAAGGATCCATCCTTCTGCTAACAGATGCTTGGTAGCTTTCAATCTCCTGCAATGTAAAAGAGTTTCAAGAAATCATTCGGAAAGGACTCTTAATTATACTTCAAACTAATATGTAAATTAGCATCTTATATCTGTCAGGCCCAGCGCAAAATATAAAGAGTGCCATATACCCAATAGAACAAGACAAGTTGTGTACAATATTTTGATATGGCAACTTTAACAACTATCTTAATTTCAGAGGACTAAATATAACTCTTTGTTATGTACACCTCTGAGCTTCCTCTGATTAGTTGTGAGGAGAGTATCGCTTTCAAACCACACAAAAAACCCAAATAATGTCCATTTTATAAGGATATGTTTGGAAGGATGGGGTGGGATGGATAGTAATAGAGTGGAGTGGTTAAAATGGATTTGCCCATTGTTTGGGAGTATATTAAGTAATGGAGTGAGATGGTAACCCAAACCCCCAATTTTTATACCCTCCAAATTGGGTTGGTTTGAGATTTTCTCATTAAATTTCCAAACAATATAGTGGTTTGCTTCACCACTCCACTCTATTCCATCCTAAACCACTCCATTACTAACCACTCCACTCCATCCCCTTAAAAATTCCCAAACATAGCCTAAAGCATTTGTAACATATCTCATGCAAAAATGAAGTGATTTCTACATCGCTTGTATCTTATAGGCTAAAGTCTAAACAACAAAATTTGATGGTTAAGTAATGAAATTTGACTGTTCTGGTGAAATTAGAAATGTTGATAAAACTCAACCACCCAAAATCTTCAATTGTCAATATGACAAGGTGCTTTTATATCAGCCATGACCCTCCAAGATCCAAGTTAGTATACTTTTATACTGAATGCTGCATTTCTATAATTTATGTCCACCTTAGAGTAGAAATTGTAGAAGTTATAGGTTCAACAATACTTTATCGACGATATACAGGTTGGGATAAAGCAAGTAAAAAATACACAAACAACAAAACGAAAATTGTGTCACATTATTCTTTATCAATATTAGTAACTTCAAAAAAAAAAATTAGTAAGTGATAAAGCTAGTTGTTTCCTATAGCAGTTTAATAAGAGGCCTACAATCACAGATAGCACAAGACATGTAGCTGTCAGCCTCAATTTTTTTCTAATTTTCCAGAATCAAGATAGTAATCAAATTAGTCAAAACCCACACCACACGAATTATTTTGAGTCAAATTTCGAGAAAAATAAAATAATAATAATAATAATAATAATAATGATAATAAAAAAAAATAAAAATAAAAAACAATTGAGAAACGACAAAGAAAAAGCATTGACATGGCCAAAAAAATTTCTCAGATAGCAGCAAAGTCGATATCGAAACAATGAAAAGAAAAAAGGAAATTTAGAAAAGATAAAATTTTAATCCCAACAATTTGAAATATTTTAATCCCAACAATTTTAAATGACATTCAAAGTAGTCCTTGGTAGGGACTAAAATGCCCCTATAATTTATTCTCAAAATGATTATTTTGAACATCATTTAAAAATGTTAGGGACTAAAATCTCTCAAATCGGTATTTTTCATTAGTCAGAGACCAAATATGTCTTCGTGTTTTTTGGCAGGACTAGTTTGAATCTTTACTTAAAAAAACGAAGGGAATGAGTATCGGGGATCTTACGGAAAGGGAGGAAGAATAAGGGGGTATTTTAAGTCAATCAATAAAAAATAAAAGTAAAATTGAAATTACTTTTAAAATGGAAGTGATAAAACTATCATTTTTTGCAAGTTTTTTTTTGCAGTACTACCGGAAATGGAAGGTGGACGATTACTGCAGCTTAGCTTCCATTTTAACTCTAAAATCAATTGCAATCTTACTTTTTCTTTAGGCAAACAAAGCCAAATTGGGATAAAATCAAGTTCAAAATCTCAAATAAATTGATGAATCCACTCAAAAACAATAATGAAAACTAAATAAGCCAGTGAATTATCAACTTACAAGCGTATGGATTGGTTCAATCAATTGCCTTATTGCACTTGGGATCCAAACTTTTGGAGCACCACTGGATAGTCTTGGAAATGCATTAGGGTAGAAATCATCAACAATGACAAAATCTAGCACATGAAATATTCTCCATTTAATGCCACATTGGATAATACATCAAATGAAGCATATACACATATATACAACCAATAATATCAACTGATCTATACAACTCTATTCGAGAATGAAAGGTTTCACCCATGAACAATTAAAATAAATTTATACAAGTTTACTTTGAAGCAACAGCAATAAAATTGAAATTTTGGATTAATAAAATATAAGTCCAAACCAAAAGCCTACACATTTACATCTTACACAAAATTTTATTTTATCTATTATAATAGTTAATATCCTTTTCAAAATAATTTTGATTTCACACTATGAGCACATCTAGGATATCATTTGAGAATAAAGTCAAATTTTGTGGTGCAAATGTTCATCAAAGACCACACCAACATCCATCTAAAGTTGAAACATGTTCGAAACTTCAAGCATTATGTACTTGGTGATTTAATGGACAAATGATTCTTTTTATTTATTTATTTTAAGTATATGCACAAAAAGTAATGGATAGTATACCATGAGTTTATTTATTTTATTATTCTTGTTAAAATGTTTATAATCTTTTTAATTTCATGTTATTAGTGTGATTAAATAGTGTTTTGTGAAAAGAACCATAGTTTTGCTAGAAACATAAGAAAAATATATTTTACCAATGTATCTTTTAATATTGGTTTCTTTTAATATTCTCGATAGGAAATTTATGTCCTTTTTAATGTAATTGTTTATTAACCGAATATCCAAAAAACATTGATTTTACAAATCATGAATCATGTTATAAAGGGTGTACACTTATTATGTACTTAATTTGGATTGATATAAAATTTTGCTAAGGAATACCCTTGTCGTTGTCAAAAATTAGTTTTGTTACTTTCCAAATTATGAACAACCACAAAAACAATTGGAGAGCTAATTACAAAAAAAATAAATATAACTAATGAAATAAATTAATCAACATTGAGAAATTTAAATTATTTAACAAGAATAAGAAATAATAAAACAAAATACACAAAAATAAAAGAAATCATATTAATAAATTAATGATAAAAATAAGAAGAAATACTAAAACAAAATTAACTCAATGTCATCATGAGTGTGTGCGCACATGAACTAAACCTTGAATAGAAGCTCAAAATGACCACCAAAATAGAAAATTTGTATCGGGAATACTTAGGCCCAAAACTAAGTTATAGGCCCAAGAAGCATTTTCGGTTGTTCAACCACGAAGAGATGAATTATCTTTATATCAAAATGGTAGGCAAATATCGTTACAAATATCCCATGTGGGACTATGCTTCAACACACAGACATATAATATACCATACAAAAAAACTCAACAAATACAAAATCAAATTCAAAGTTTCATCTCTAAGAACGTGGGCTAATTAATATGCTGATGCTTGAGAATAAGAACCTAAAGTTTCAAGCCACTCCCCCTGCTCTTTGAATAGTGATGTTAGAATATGGCTTAGTAATGGTTTACGTGAATGTTATATCAAAATTGCATACTAGTCACTACTAGGATAGAAGGATAACAACCTCAATTTTGAGTGGTGGAAAATTTGGAAGATTCAAACCTCTGAGAGAGTGAGATTATCTATGTGGATGGTATCATTTCTTAGGAGAGCGGTATATTATCTACATCATTAAGGACTATCCATAGGCATTATCGTTCGACTAGATTTTATCAAATGAGCAAAGGAGTCAGTCCTTTGGTGGTAACTTGAAGTGTGTTGCGAGATGAATCTAAGATATAGTTTTGCGAGATGAGTCCTTATTGTTAGAAAAGCTCTTAGGCGTTGACTTGCTAGAAACTTTAGGTGTGGAAGAATAGGCATTCATTTGATATAAACTTTGCACGAACTCTTAGTCTTAAAAGACTATTTAGTCTAAAAGAGAATAAATTAAGGGGGACATGGAGTGGAGCCGCCTTCTCTCCCCAACTAGATCAGAGGAGGTTTAGGTTGTTCCCTCTAGTTAGTCCTTGAATTACGATAAACCCAGACCTGCCTTTGAAATTTGAGGAATACAAGTTTATGTGAGGGTATGAAATTACAAAGGGAAACAGATTGGTGGCACTGTGCAAAATCTTGAGTGTGCTACAACCTACGTAGCTAAGTTGTATGAAGCAACAACTTCTAACTTTACAACTTTGCAAGTCAATCGAAGAACACTCAATGAGTGAATAAGAATTTAGGTTGGTATGACTGCAGTAATAACTTCTTAATAAATACAAATGATTGAGCAGAGAAGTATTCTAAGAAATAAGAACTTAGAGAGCTTTTGAATGCTAAGAGAGTATTGAATGCTTGAGTGATTGAGTTCAGGTGTGTATCTTCAACAGCCTTCATAGTCTTCTATTTATACTCATCAGCAATAAATCCGTTGAGTTGCATTCTTCAGATGAGTAAAATTTTTGTTCTTCAATCATTAATGCCAAAGAGCCATTCTGAGTTTTCATTTAATGTTTTTGATCATTGGAGAGCTTCAAGACAAGTTGAATGTATTTCTTGGCATTGCTTTATCAGAGTGCAGCATGATTCAGAGCAGTAGCAGTTGCTTTTCTGACTCTGGCAGCACGACTTTCCGTATTTGTGCTACATGGGTTTGTGACCGCATAAAGGTTGCTTTGCTTGTTGCAACAAAAGGAATTTCCAGCATGGCTTGATGCTTTATGCTTTTGAATTCAATTTTCTTGATTTTGAAAGGCAAGGGAATATTCTTGTCTTTTGAATAAGAGTGGAGAGAAAGACTTTCAGCCAAGATGTAGGGTCAAATGCATTTTCATATCTTGTTGATAATGAGTCTAACTTCAGATGCATTGTGTAAGTAAACACAGATGCATATTTTAGACATGATGTTTGCCAAAATTCTTTTTCTTTATGATCTGCACACTTAATACACACATTAGTGGATTTCAAAAGTTTCTATTAAAATCTTTCTTTGTTTGGATTAATCAAAATTAGAGATGTCAAGACTTAGACTTCACGCTCTCCCTAGGATCGATGATCGCATGGACCAATTTGTAGGAGTTTGCATCTTTCTAAGATAGATCTAAGGTCATAATACCATCAAATTCATGTCAAGTCAGAGGACATTTTGAAGACTGCATTCAGAGCGTGTTATGGTCACTACGAGTACTTGGTCATGCCTTTTGGTGTGACTAATGCTCGTGCTGAGTTCATGGTTTACATGAACAAGACCTTTCACCCTTACTTGGATAAGTTTGTGGTGGTTTTCATAGATGACATCTTAGTGTACTCCAAGAATAAAGTGAAGTTGACACAGGGAAACACAAGAAGGGGGTTGGATTGTGTTTCTTAACAGTTTTTCCAAAAATCTTTTCTTAAACCCTTTTTACAAGAAGAAGAAGGTAAATTCACACAGATAAAATAATTTTTCAAAGGAGTTAGCAAACTCAACTTCAAATCCCCACAGTTAAAATAAACAAAGACTGTAAAATCTAGGGAAAGAGGATTCACACAAATGATTTATCCTGGTTCACTCTCTTCCAACCAAGAGCTACGTCCAGTCCCTTCTACCTGAAGGTTTTCTCCACTATTCTCCAATAGATTTACAAGTATCAACACCTATTCACGCTTACAAGTATTTTTTCTATACCAAGCCTCTTCAGGCTCTAACTCTAACAAAGAGATTTAAGATTGATCTAAGAACTCACTATGAGTGAGAGTATGAAAGTTTAAGATCAATAGAGATTACAAATGAAAGTATTTGAAAGAACTTTGAGCAGAGCTTTGGCACTTTGAATATCATAGCTTCAATGATCACTTTACTGGGGGTCGTCTAGTATTTATAGGTGAAGTGCAGCTTTGGCTTGTTCTTTTTCAACGGTCTTCAAATTGTAGCCGTTTAGAGATAGCATTTAATGCTAGGATCCGTTGAGTCGTCTAGTATTTATAGGTGAAGTGCAGCTTTGGCTTGTTATTTTTGATATGCTTTTTGCGAAATGTGCTCTTGGTTATCAGAAGAATGCTCAAAGTAGCATTGTCATTTCTCTACTGTACTGAAGGTTGCTTTCTGACTTTCCTTCTTTATATTTTGTTCAACTTTACAGTAACTTATGTGATAGAGTATAAAGGTTTGTGTTCTCAATGGTACTATGTTTCTCTTACCAAGAAATAAAGTATTAAACAATTCAAACAACACAGGAAGATGACACAAATTCTTTCATATTAAATAATCAATCATTTGAAATAAATACGTTTTTGTCTAGACGAGTTCATTTCCAGTGTTCCTTTTGACGCATGCATGTATTACTTATAAAGAGTAATTGGGTAGTCTAACTTAGTGGACAGGTTAACCTTATATTTGTTCACATTACCTAGTCCAGTTAGCTACTCGTCTAGTTACAAGTCTTTGGACTTGTTATAATTACTGTTGGACTTAGCAGTTTATCTAGCACTTTACTGAAGAGGTAATCTTAGGCACTGATCATCTAGTGCCTTTTAGTGCCTTGTCCAGTGATAACTAAGTGGACGGGTTTATTACCAATTTTTTGAAGGGCTCATCTAGCATGTGGGATTTGGAACCGATATTTCTTTTAAAGCTATTTAAAGTAACTTAGACTTAGTTCCCTCATCTAGCGATATTCAAAACAGTCCCGCAATCTATAATAGACGAGTTATTACTTTAACATGACTTTGCCATACAAATTTAATCTTTTTGTTAACATCAAAAATTAGATATTATTTAACCAAAACTACTTTGGTTCCAACAATCTCCCCCTTTTTGATGATGACAAAAACTTATTAAATTTGAGTGAGCAAAGTCTAAGAGAGCTACCCCTAAGACAAAGCATACAAAACTTTAACAACAATAATCACCAAGCAAGTATGCATAGATTATAACAAGTATCAGAGCATATAAGAAAAAAATATTTAATCAGACATTAAAATCAGGCATGTCAAGCAAGCAGTAAGAATAAATATGAACATATGCAAAGATTAAGGATTTTTCAAATTTAACACTCCTTCATTTTTCCACCTTTTTTGTCATCAGACAAAAAGGTAGGATAAGTTGGACCATCATTGTCAGTTATAAACACAAAGAGAAAAGAAAAAATAATGAAGATTAGGGATTAGAGGGTGGAGGAGGGTTCTGAGGAGGCCCCATCATAACATTATGCATCATCTTGAATATCTCTTGCAGCAGATAGGCATTATTAGCTTGAATAGCTACTTGAATGTCAGTTTGAATGTCCTTCCTAACTTGTCTAGTAATAGACTCTTGAAGCTCTGAAGTGTTGATAGTTCTGGAACTCTCAGCAGTTGCATCCAAATTCCCTTGGTTAGGTATAATGCTTAAGGCTCTGGATTGCTGAGGTGCCTCTGGATGAATTACTGTCAAGGTCAAAGGGTGAGAACTCTGTTTTCTAGAAGTTCCTTTCTTGCTTCCTGACTCCACAATTTATTCCTTCAGTTTGCACAGCCTGATCAGTTTTCTCTGCTCCTTCCACATTGATTTCTTCAATTTCTTATGAGGAAGCTGCAATTTCATTGTCATGTGCTGCATTGTTTGAAGCATTTGATACTCTGTTTGACCATCTATGTTCCATTCATAGATGTTGTTGGCATTGAAACTCCTGAAAGCTGGAGTCTTTTCTTCAAAGAGCATATCCGGAGGAGTTGCTCTAGGATAATAAAGTTTTGAAGGTTGCTTCCAAGCTTGGGTTGGAACAAGATTGATATTTATTGGGGGTTTATCCGGAGGATTTGGTTTAGAAGTACTAGCTACAGATTCCGTCTCTGAGCCATCTTCATTGATGACGTTTATTGTTGGACCTTTATCCCTGTCCAAAGGTCTTCCTCCTTGATTATCAGATGGAGAATCTGGAACAACTAATTGTTTAAGCTTTTCTTCTATTTTCTCCATGAATTTTTTTTTTCTTTTTTGATATTGGGTTGAAGAAGAAGCAAACTTTCTTTGATCTTCTTATTCATCTTAAAAGGTTTGAACAAGGGTTTTTCTAAGGGAATATCCTTCTTAATTCCCGAAGTAGATACCTGGGAAGTTGCATCTTTTTTGATCAAGTGTTCTCCTAACACTTGAAGGTATTTATTGGTATAATTGGATTGCTCCATTAGCTTGCTTATGTCCATAGCTGAGATTGCTTCATCAGCATTCTTGTTTTTGAACGGAGCAGCAATAATGGGTTTGTTGGTAAAAGCATCTTTGATATTAGGGAGTTGGAAAGAGTTTTTTGGTGGTAGCTCTGTCTTGACCAACTCACCATTCTTCAAATGCCATACAGTAATGACATTTGTCGTTTTATCAACATCTATCCTCGTCTTCCAAGGATAATTAATTGAATATTTGACTACGTAAGCATGAAACCAGTCAAAAAATAAAACCTTTGTCTTAACATTGTTAAGAAATTGATAATATTCTTCCTGAATATTTTTTCTTTTTGTCCCCTTAAACTCTTGCAAGAACCACTCTCTTTGAGGTTTCCATTCCTCAGAGTAAAAATCCTTGCGAAAGGATTCCTTATCTATAATGAACTTACAAATCATTATAAGATTCATTAAGAGAGGAAAAGGTTGGAGACTGAATTGATCGTTGATCATCTTCTGTCTGATAAATTGGTCTAGGGATGGTAGATGATGTATCTAATCCTTGAAGATTAATGGAGGTCATCTGAGATGCCGTTGAAAAGGATTGTCTTGAAGGGACGGATCTGAAGTCTTCTGATCTGAGACTAGAGGATCTAGCAGAACTGAAAGAATTTCTTCTTTTAAATATTAGTTCAACTCTTCCTGTTGGAGTTTGAACTATATTGTTGAAATCTGTTGTTTCCCTTGGTAAAGCTGGAACATCCTTATCCAAAATCCATCTTTCTAGTAGGACTACATCCTTCCAGAGGATTATCTTTGGGACAATCACGTTTGCTTTTGTAACATCAGTAAGAAATAGAGTTGTCTCTCCCGATGTTCTATTTTTGAGAACTTTAGAATTATAGGAATTCATAGCCTTGTATTGAATCCTGTAAAGCAAAGCTGCTGGGATAGATCCAGGCTTCATGTCTAAGCCATAGATCTTAAGGTTTAGGAACAAAGAGTCTAGGATATTTTGATCCTATAAACTCAAAGTTCTATTTGGATAACAATTGAAATAAATTGGACCATGACTTAGGCTGGTTTCTACCGTACCTAAGAGGGAGTCTTGAAACTTATTGTGCCTAATATCTCTTAAACACATCAAGATTGAGGCGTTTAATCCTTAGCGGATTAAAGGTTTGACATCTACTTGTACACATCCTATGTGCAAGTATCTGTACTTTTGTTTGTGATTCTTCACTGTAAACTCTCAGAGTTTCTCACTCTAAACTCTCTCTAAGATTCATACCATGATGATAATTGGGTAATTCCCAGAATACCCACAAAAGAGTTATACAAGTCAGAAGGAAAGTTCTTCACTACTTCTGATTATGTAATCAAAACGAAAGAGAAAAACATTCCAATTAGTCCAGAGAGTGAGGAATTTCATCTTCTCTCAATGGATACAGTGAAGAATCACAAACAAAAGTACAAATACTTGCACATAGGATGTGTACAAGTAGTTGTCAAACCTTTAATCCGCGAAGGATTAAACGCCTCGATCTTGATGTGTTTAAGAGATATTAGGCACAATAAGTTTCAAGACTCCCTCTTAGGTATAGTAGAAACCAGCCTAAGCCATGGTCCAATTTATTTCAATTGTTATCCAAATAGAAGTTTGAGTTTACAGGATCAGAATATCCTAGACTCTTTGTTCCTAAACCTTAAGATCTGTGGCTTAGACATGAAGCCTGGATCTATCCCAGCAGCTTTGCTTTACAGGATTCAATACAAGGCTATGAATTCCTGTAGTTCTAAAGTTCTCAAAAATAGAACATCGGGAGAGACAACTCTGTTTCTTACTGATGTTACAAAAGCAAACGTGATTGTCCCAAAGACAATCCTCTGGAAGGATGTAGTCGTACCAGAAAGATGGATTTTGGATAAGGCTGTTCCAGCTTTACCAAGGGAAACAGCAGATTTCAACAATATAGTTCAAACTCCAATAGGAAGAGTTGAACTAATATTTGAAAGAAGAAATTGTTTCAGTTCTGCTAGATCCTCTAGTCTCAGATCAGAAGACTTCAGATCCGTCCCTTCAAGACAATCCTTTTCAACGGCATCTCAGATGACCTCCATTAATCTTCAGGGATTATATACATTATCTACCATCCCTAGACCAATTTATCAGACAGAAGATGATCAACGATCGATCAATTCAGTCTCCAACCTTTTCCTCTCTTAATGAATCTTATAATGATTTGTAAGTTCATTATAGATAAGGAATCCCTTCGCAAGGATTTTTACTCTGAGGAATGGAAACCTCAAAGAGAATGGTTCTTGCAACAGTTTAAGGGGACAAAAAGAAAAAATATTCAGGAAAAATATTATCAATTTCTTAACAATGTTAAGACAAAGGTTTTATTTTTTGACTGGTTTCATGCTTACGCAATCAAATATTCAATTAATTATCCTTGGAAGACGAGGATAGATGTTGATAAAATGACAAATGTCATTACTGTATGGCATTTGAAGAATGGTGAGTTGGTCAAGACAGAGTTACCACCAAATAACTCCTTCCAACTCCCTGGTATCAAAGATGCTTTTACCAACAAACCCATTATTGCTGCTCCATTCAAAAACAAGAATGCTGATGAAGCAATCTCAGCTATGGACATAAGCAAGCTAATGGAGCAATCCAATTATACCAATAAATACCTTCAAGTGTTAGGAGAACACTTGATCAAAAAAGATGCAACTTCCCAAGCATCTACTTCGGGAATTAAGAAGGATATTCCCTTAGAAAAACCCTTGTTCAAACCTTTTAAGATGAACAAGAAGATCAAAGAAAGTTTGCTTTTTCTTCAACCCAATATCAAAAAAGAAAAACAAGAATTCCAGGAGAAAATAGAAGAAAAGCTGAAACAATTAGTTGTTCCAGATTCTCCATCTGATAATCAAGGAGGAAGACCTTTGGACAGGGATAAAGGTCCAACAATAAACGTCATCAATGAAGACTGTAACGCCCTCCCTTGGGCATTACATACGTAACACATGCGGAATTTAAATTAAAAGATAATTTGCTGGTTGCTTTCGGAAAATTTGTTTTCTCTTAAGTCAGAAAACTGGGGCATAAAATTTTCTTCTATAAGGATAACTCTGAAATCCATCATACATACATTTAAAATGTAAAGTCACGTTCGTAACAAAGTTACCATGACATACAACATTTCTCTAAGTTTCCACTTTCGGAAGAAAAGTTCAAACTACATATGGAAGTATATAACACTACATTTACCAACCTCTTTAGATATACAACCCAACTCAAAACTCCTAAGCTGGTCATTCTATCAAATATTCATTGGAGAGACCCCCAATCAGAATACTTTCCCAACCTCTAACACTAGGTCATCAATTGACTTAGAAAGACTCCTCTACAACATCGGTACTAGAGTACCAAGGTACTACAGCAAAACCCGAAGAGACCTGATATAATTGTAAGAGTGAGATACCATCATAAGATATATCCCACAACAACCATATACATGATACATACATCACAGAATCATATAAGCAGTTAAATCATGCATATACACAATATAACAGTGTTATATCAAAGGGTCTCAAACCCGCACAGTCAATCTTTCGAAAATATGCATGGCATTTCAATATCAGGCTCTAACTTAATCTCATGAGATATCAACACCGTTTTCCACTGGAGAAGAATTAGAGTTGGTCAATCTCTAGCCCACCGGGCAGTTGCCTCCTTACCCTCATGCATTAAGGTCTCAGGACGAGCAACATCACATGTGCCTCTGAACTCGGTTTACATGGACAGACTCCCAGATACCATCTTTGTATCTGATATATATCAATAAAGACGTCTGCCATTGGGAAATGCACATGAGAAAATATTTTATTTAAAAGGGTTTCTTTATGTTCATTCTTTTCACTGTCGCAGCTCAAAGCTAACGACTTAATCATCATTTCCCCATCACTTGAAAACTCAGAAGCATAGGACACATAGTCCGAATGCTCAATCACAATGCCCCAGACCGCGGCCGCAGTCAAGGGTTGTGGTCGTATAAAACAACATTCACCTTTAACAATGTTCATCACACGTGGTTAGAAGACACAGTCCAACACAACGTGATTAGGACCTAAAGTCCATCACAACGAAATCAAAATGAACTGTCCTCAATTTCGAGAATTGGACTCTCAGTCCATAACATCATGAATAGGACTCATAGTCCCGAATTAACACTGATCCAAGATCACGTGCGCATAACTGAATACTAGAAGCGACGTCTCGTGTACTAGATTCTCTTTCTTAAGTACTTATTTTTTGTTCGGTGAAAAACAAATTCAAAACCGAATCCTCGATAACCTATCCAGGCTATCGGAAAGTTTCTAAAATATTTAGGAAAACCTTTTCTTTGAAAATCTTTTATAAATCATCTTTGAAATACTTTTGTCTTTGAAATATTTTCCCCAATAGGATATTGCCAAATAATCTTGAAAGTTTTCACTTGAAGACACATAGTTCGAAAAGGGTTTTTCTCTTGTATAACAATAGTTCACCAAAACCATTTCAACATTTAAAACAAGTAATTAAAGTTAATGAGCTTTTGGAAAAAAACACCAATCCCTTCATCTTCAAAGCTTATTAAGGTTTTAATCCTTATAATAGTTGAGCACAGACACAAGTCTGGCTTAGTAAACTTTCAATCAACAGCAGTATATATTATCAGTTCAATGCTAATATCACAGTTGAAAGCAGTTCATCACATATATGCATTATAACATTTAGAACAAGTACAGTTCAACATCAGATAATAGCATAACAGTTCAAGTACATTAGGTAATCAAGTAAGCTCAATCAACATATAAATATCCAGTTAAACACCTACACACATGCATACAGTTATTGAATATCTTTAGGAAATCCCCTCTTACCTCGAGAAGGTAAGAGAATGCGAGAAAATAAACAGTTTCACGAACGTTCTTCAAAGTTGGTTAGGATGCAAGTCTAGGTTTCAAGACACAAGGTTCAAAGGATTAGAACTCAACCAAGAACTTAGGGCTAGAAGTTTCCAAAACACATGCAACTTAGGGATTTATGATCCTTAAGTGCTAGGAGTTTAAAACATGATTACTTTAAACAAAGTTTGAACAAAAATCCCACCAAGTTACACTTGATGGAGATTCGGCCTTGACCAATAAGATAGTCTAGGAACATTTAAACTTTCCAATCTCTTTGGTTTAGCATCCATTAATAGTAAGGAGCTCAAAACCATGATCACTTTGGATAAATGAAAAACGAAACACCCTAGGTCCATAACCTTTAAGATTCGGCCATCCTTGGGTTTTTATGATAGAAATATTTAAATTCTTCCAATCTCTTCGACCTTTTAGCATCCAATAACTTATGGAGCTCAAGTCTATGATCATTTTGAAAGCAACATAGGACTTTAAATAACAAAGCTCATAAGCACATAAAGTAAGAACAACACAGGCTTATAAGTAATTAAAGTATAATGACATAAGTAAATGAATCTTAAATGGCATAAACATAAATGACATAAAGTAAATGACATAATGTAAATGACATAAAGTAAATGACATAATTATAAATGGCATAAAAGTAAATGACATAATGTAAATGACATAAAGTAAATGACATAAATATAAATGGCATAAAAGTAAATGACATAATGTAATGACATAAAGTAAATGGAATTAATATAAATGGCATAAAAGTAAATGACATAAAAGTAGAGTAAAAATCTTTAAACTTTCCAATCACTTTAGACATAGCATCCTTTAACATAAAGGAGCCTTGGTCCATGATCATTTTGGGAAAACAAATCTTTAAACTTTCCAATCACTTTAGAAATAGCATCCTTTAACATAAAGGAGCCTTGGTCCATGATCATTTTGGGAAAACAAATCTTTAAATACAAACTCATATTTGTAAAAGTTGAAACAAGATCCATCTAAACCATATGCATGGTTCGGCCTCATTAGAAAGTAGAGGTTAGGAAACTTTGTTTTAAACAACCTTTTAGTATGTTAAACTAAAAGTAAATACAAGACCATAGAAATTGGTTTCAACTCAAAAGGAGTTTTCTACCATTTTTGAGAGATTTTTGAAGATAAAAGCTCATATATGACATAAAGAAGAAACTTTAGAAAAAGATGAAGTTTTTAAAGAAAAGAATACATGAGAGTATTACCCTAAACAAGAGGAACAACTTTTATGAAGAACACTTAGTGAAAAGAAGAAGAAAAACTAGAGCTTTGGATGCTTGAAGTTAAGAAAAGATGAAAACTTAAGAGTTTTAATGGAGTAGAAGAAAGGAAAGTGATGAAGTGAAGTTGAAGAGTGGTATTTATAGAGTAAGAGGGAGGGGGGGCACGGTTTTGTAGAGGAAAGAAGAAGAAAGAAGAGAAGAAAGAAGAAGAAAGAAGGTGGTTGCTTGTAGAGAGGTTAAAGAGTTAAGGTGATGTGATGTGATTGGAGAGAGAAAGATGAAAAGTAAGATTTTGGAATGAAGTAAGGATTTACTTTTTCTTAGGTGTGTCATAAGCATTTAATGAGGCTTCCCATCAAGCCTTTTCTCATCCTTTAGGGTTCCTTTAACTGCTTAAATACGTAACCGGTTGCACATCCGATCGTATTTTCTGAAGGTTTTGTCCGGATAAAATATTATATTTTATTCCCGGACAACAAAATTCGAAGATTTACCAAACCCACACAAAACATCATAAAAACACTAACTGTCTCGTTCACGAATTAAAATTTTGTTTCTAGCTCAGTAAACTTATACCGGCAGTGAGAATCCAGGTCAGTTTTCGTCTGAATTTTCGACCGAAAATTTTACTATGACGTCATATGGTAAAACAACACAAGAAAATGATTTTATTTTAAATAAAATCATCCTCTGGATTTTATCAAAAATAAATACATTAAAGCATTTATTTACTGATAAAGAAGCATACGAAAAACAGGGTGTTACAACTCTACCCCTCTAAAAAGAATTTCGTCCTCGAAATTACGTAACTAGAAACTTAACAGGATCTTTCACCATCCATATCATACTATCAGAAGAAAGTATCTAAGATAATTTCATCGATAAAAAAAAATACAGAAACATCTAATGTATGAAGATCCTTTAGTATATTCAGGGAGGTAAAAATGTATGATCGGTACACATTTACAATCATGAATCTAAAAAGTTTCTCCTTTCACTAGAATTTCCTGGTCAACAATTTAAAGGAGTTGCAGTTCGATAAGAATTCAAACTGAATCACTTCCACCAAAAGTAAAAGTGATTAGATTAAGTTTCATCGAGAAACTTCTTTTATAAACATACCCATCCCGTGCAACAACAAGGCAATTCATAACTCTAGGAAAAGAAAGATTGGATCCAAAGTCTAAACTGACCACAACAATCAAAAGAGAAGGGAACTGGAATAAATTTCTTAAGGAGACTTTTATTCCCAAAAGTCATAAGAAACATACATTCACTGGAAAGACTAGTAACATAGGAGACCCTAGAGAGTCAAATACTCAAGGGCGTCAAAACGCGATTATACTTAGAATCCTATTACAACTTAGAATTATAGACCACTGCCATAACACCTTCAAATTGTGAAATTTTTCAACACTACTTCTATTGTAAAAGATCGTCAGATTGTTAAGCTTCAGCGCCATTCATGGTGTAGACTATTCCCGTCATTTGTGGGTCTACCAGTTCCTAAGGTGTTGACAGGCTTTTCAAACCTCGGTGCATTACAATCCCTTGAGAAGTGTCCTAATTTTACATAATTGAAACACTTCACTCCTTTGCGTGGGCAAACATTAGCCATGTGGTCTGGGTCTCCACACTTGTAACATCTCCTAACTTGGTCTCGGTTTTGGTTTTGTTGACCTCCACTTCCCGATTCAGAATTATCAGAACGATGTTGTTGTTGATTCAGGTCATTCCTCTGTGGCCGGAAATAAAGTTCCCTCCGATGTTGCTTCCCTTTTTGAGTCTGATCTTGACATTGGTCTTTGGAACGAGTGGGTCCTGTAACAGTTTCTCTATTGCCTCATTCCTTCCTCATTAGTTCCACTTTTCTACACTTCTCTACTAAGGCTTGGAAATTCCGGATTTCCAATGACATCACAGATTCCTTGATCTCAATGCGAAGACCGTCGTCGAACCTTTCGCATTTCCATTCCTCATCGGGGTTGTTCTGGAGAAAGCGAAAATATTTGGCAAGGGACTCAAACCTTGCCGCATATTCACCCACTCATGTCCCGTCCGACACAGCCTCAAGAATTCTTGCTCTTTCTCTGTCCGAGCACTCTGGGGAAAATATTTGTCCAAAAATTTGTTGCGGAATACTCCCCAAGTGATCACCTAATGCTCAGCTACCAGCAGTTGTCTGGTATCCTCCCACCAGTATTCAGTATCTCCAATCAGTTGGAATGTTGCATAAGGCACCTTTGCTCCTTCCGGGGTGTGAACCAGCTCAACGATCTTCTCGAGCTCTTGAATCCAAAGATCAGCCTTTATTGGATCCACGTCTCCATCAAACTGTGATGGATTTTGACATCGAAAGCATCTAGATGTCTTCCCTCCGCAGCTTGTTCCCGCCTCGGTTGCTCTTCGTTGGTTCCGGGCAGCAAGATTAGCCATCTCAAGAGCTATGGCAAGCAGCAACGCCGCCCAAAGCATGGGCAGCGAAGTCCATCCCGCCGTCACACCGCATCATGTTGGCACGACCGCCGATAGGACCACCTCTCGTGACCACGCCCACGTCCACGCCCACGATCGCATCCACGTCCTCGTCCCACGCCCACCTTCTCGGTGCTGGTTCCATAACCGACTTGCCGAACAAATCACCAAAGCCACAACCATAAAATGAAACGTGTAAAAGCATATCAACACCCATTACTTCTAAGAAGTAATCCGAATAAAACTTAATTCAGAGAAAACACAACGTCAACACAACAGACCTATTTCCCAAAGATCCCGAAAGACTCGACCAGCTCTGATACCACCTTGTAACGCCCCCCTTGGGGCATTACTTACGTAACACATGCGGAATTTAAATTAAAAGATTATTTGCTGGTTGCTTTCGGAAAATTTGTTTTCTCTTAAGTCAGAAAACTGGGGCATAAAATTTTCTTCTATAAGAATAACTCTGAAATCCATCATACATACATTTAAAATGTAAAGTCACGTTCGTAACAAAGTTACCATGACATACAACATTTCTCTAAGTTTCCACTTTCGAAAGAAAAGTTCAAACTATAGATGGATGTATATAACACTACATTTACCGACCTCTTTAGATATACAACCCAACTCAAAACTCCTAAGTCTGGTCATTCTATCAAATATTCATTGGAGAGACCCCCAATCGGAATACTTTCCCAACCTCTAACACTAGGTCTTCAATTGACTTAGAAAGACTCCTCTGCAACATCGGTACTAGAGTACCAAGGTACTACAGCAAAACCCGAAGAGACCTGATATAATTGTAAGAGTGAGATACCATCATAATATATATCCCACAACAACCATATACATGATACATACATCACAGAATCATATAAGCAGTTAAATCATGCATATACACAATATAACAGGGTTATATCAAAGGGTCTCAAACCCGCATACCAATCTTTCAAAAATATGAATGGCACTTCAATATCAGGCTCTAACTTAATCTCATGAGATATCAACACCGTTTTCCACTGGAGAAGAATTAGAGTTGGTCAATCTCTAGCCCACCGGGCAGTTGCCTCCTTACCCTCATGCATTAAGGTCTCAGGACGAGCAACGTCACATGTGCCTCTGAACTCGGTTTACATGGGATGACTCCCGGATACCATCTTTGTATCCGATATATATCAATAGCACGTCTGCTGGGGAAATGCACATGAGAAAATATTTTATTTAAAAGGGTTTCTTTGTGTTCATTCTTTTCACAGTCACAGCTCAAAGCTAACGACTTAATCATCATTTCCCCATCAGTTGAAAACTCAGAAGCATAGGACACATAGTCTGAATGCTCAATCACAATTCCCCAGACCGCGGCTGCAGTCAAGGGTTGTGGTCTTAGAAAACAACATTCACCTTTAACAATTTTCATCACACGTGGTTAGAAGACACAGTCCAACACAACGTGATTAGGACCTAAAGTCCATCACAACGAAATCAGAACGAACTGTCCTCAATTTCGAGAATTGGACTCTCAGTCCATAACATCATGAATAGGACTCATAGTCCCGAATTAACACTGTTACAAGATCAAGTGCGCATAATCGAATACTAGAGGCGACGTCTCGCGTACTAGATTCTCTTTCTTAAGTACTTATTTTTCGTTCGGTGAAAAACAAATTCAAAACCGAATCCTCGATAACCTATCCAGGCTATCGGAAAGTTTCTAAAATATTTAGGAAAACCTTTTCTTTGAAAATCTTTTATAAATCATCTTTGAAATACTGTTGTCTTTGAAATATTTCCCCCAATAGGATATTGCCAATTAATCTTGAAAGTTTTCACTTGAAGACACATAGTTCGAAAAGGGTTTTTCTCTTGTATAACAATAGTTCACCAAAACCATTTCAACATTTAAAACAAGTACTTAAAGTTAATGAGCTTTTGGAAAAAAACACCAATCCCTTCATCTTCAAAGCTTATTAAGGTTTTAATCCTTAAAATAGTTGAGCACAGACACAAGTCTGGCTTAGCAAACTTTCAATCAACAGCAGTATATATTATCAGTTCAATGCTAATATCACAGTTGAAAGCAGTTCATCACATATATGCATTATAACATTTAGAACAAGTACAGTTCAACATCAGATAATAGCATAACAGTTCAAGTACATTAGGTAATCAAGTAAGCTCAATCAACATATAAATATCCAGTTAAACACCTACACACATGCATAAAGTTATTGAATATCTTTACGAAATCCCCTCTTACCTCGAGAAGGTAAGAGAGAAAATAAACAGTTTCACGAACGTTCTTCAAAGTTGGTTAGGATGCAAGTCTAGGTTTCAAGACACAAGGTTCAAAGGATTATAACTCAACCAAGAACTTAGGGCTAGAAGTTTCCAAAACACATGCAACTTAGGGATTTATGATCCTTAAGTGCTAGGAGTTTAAAACATGATTACTTTAAACAAAGTTTGAACAAAAATCCTACCAAGTTACACTTGATGGAGATTCGGGCTTGACCAATAAGATAGGCTAGGAACATTTAAACTTTCCAATCTCTTTGGTTTAGCATCCATTAATAGTAAGGAGCTCAAAACCATGATCACTTTGGATAAATGAAAAACGAAACACCCTAGGTCCATAACCTTTAAGATTCGGCCATCCTTGGGTTTTTATGATAGAAATCTTTAAGTTCTTCCAATCTCTTCGACCTTTTAGCATCCAATAACTTATGGAGCTCAAGTCTATGATCATTTTGAAAGCAACATAGGACTTTAAATAACAAAGCTCATAAGCACATAAAGTAAGAACAACATAGGCTTATAAGTAATTAAAGTATAATGACATAAGTAAATGAATCTTAAATGGCATAAACATAAATGACATAAAGTAAATGACACAATGTAAATGACATAAAGTAAATGACATAATTATAAATGGCATAAAAGTAAATGACATAATGTAAATGACATAAAGTAAATGACATAAATATAAATGGCATAAAAGTAAATGACATAATGTAATGACATAAAGTAAATGGCATTAATATAAATGGCATAAAAGTAAATGACATAAAAGTAGAGTAAAAATCTTTAAAATTTCCAATCACTTTAGACATAGCATCCTTTAACATAAAGGAGCCTTGGTCCATGATCATTTTGGGAAAACAAATCTTTAAACTTTCCAATCACTTTAGAAATAGCATCCTTTAACATAAAGGAGCCTTGGTCCATGATCATTTTGGGAAAACAAATCTTTAAATACAAACTCATATTTGTAAAATTTGAAACAAGATCCATCTAAACCATATGCATGGTTCGGCCTCATTAGAAATTAGAGGTTAGGAAACTTTTTTTTACACAACCTTTTAGTATGTTAAACTACAAGTAAATACAAGACCATAGAAATTGGTTTCAACTCAAAAGGAGTTTTCTACCATTTTTGAGAGATTTTTGAAGATAAAAGCTCGTATATGACATAAAGAAGAAACTTTAGAAAAAGATGAAGTTTTTAAAGAAAATAATACATGAGAGTATTACCCTAAACAAGAGGAACAACTTTTATGAAGAACACTTAGTGAAAAGAAGAAGAAAAACTAGAGCTTTGGAAGCTTGAAGTTAAGAAAAGATGAAAACTTAAGAGTTTTAATGGAGTAGAAGAAAGGAAAGTGATGAAGTGAAGTTGAAGAGTGGTATTTATAGAGTAAGAGGGAGGGGGCACGGTTTTGTAGAGGAAAGAAGAAGAAAGAAGAGAAGAAAGAAGAAGAAAGAAGGTGGTTGCTTGTAGAGAGGTTAAAGAGTTAAGGTGATGTGATGTGATTGGAGAGAGAAAGATGAAAAGTAAGATTTTGGAATGAAGTAAGGATTTACTTTTTCTTAGGTGTCATAAGCATTTAATGAGGCTTCCCATCAAGCCTTTTCTCATCCTTTAGGGTTCCTTTAACTGCTTAAATACGTAACCGGTTGCACTTCCGATCGTATTTTCTGAAGGTTTTGTCCGGATAAAATATTATATTTTATTCCCGGACAACAAAATTCGAAGATTTACCAAACCCACACAAAACATCATAAAAACACTAACTGTCTCGTTCACGAATTAAAATTCTGTTTCTAGCTTAGTAAACTTATACCAACAGTGAGAATCCAGACCGGTTTTCGTTTGAATTTTCGACCGAAAATTTTACTGTGACGTCATATGGTAAAACAACACAAGAAAATGATTTTATTTTAAATAAAATCATCCTCTGGATTTTATCAAAAATAAATACATTAAAGCATTTATTTACTGATAAAGAAGCATACGAAAAACAGGGTGTTACAACTCTACCCCTCTAAAAAGAATTTCGTCCTCGAAATTACGTAACTAGAAACTTAACAGGATCTTTCACCATCCATATCATACTATCAGAAGAAAGTATCTAAGATAATTTCATCGATAAAAAAAAATACAGAAACATCTAATGTATGAAGATCCTTTAGTATATTCAGGGAGGTAAAAATGTATGATCGGTACACATTTACAATCATGAATCTAAAAAGTTTCTCCTTTCACTAGAATTTCCTGGTCAACAATTTAAAGGAGTTGCAGTTCGATAAGAATTCAAACTGAATCACTTCCACCAAAAGTAAAAGTGATTAGATTAAGTTTCATCGAGAAACTTCTTTTATAAACATACCCATCCCGTGCAACAACAAGGCAATTCATAACTCTAGGAAAAGAAAGATTGGATCCAAAGTCTAAACTGACCACAACAATCAAAAGAGAAGGGAACTGGAATAAATTTCTTAAGGAGACTTTTATTCCCAAAAGTCATAAGAAACATACATTCACTCGGAAAGACTAGTAACATAGGAGACCCTAGAGAGTCAAATACTCAAGGGCGTCAAAACGCGATTATACTTAGAATCCTATTACAACTTAGAATTATAGACCACTGCCATAACACCTTCAAATTGTGAAATTTTTCAACACTACTTCTATTGTAAAAGATCGTCAGATTGTTAAGCTTCAGCGCCATTCATGGTGTAGACTATTCCCTTCGCTGTGGGTCTACCAGTTCCTAAGGTGTTGACAGGCTTTTCAAACCTCGGTGCATTACAATCCCTTGAGAAGTGTCCTAATTTTACATAATTGAAACACTTCACTCCTTTGCGTGGGCAAACATTAGCCATGTGGTCTGGGTCTCCACACTTGTAACATCTCCTAACTTGGTCTCGGTTTTGGTTTTGTTGACCTCCACTTCCCGATTCAGAATTATCAGAACGATGTTGTTGTTGATTCAGGTCATTCCTCTGTGGCCGGAAATAAAGTTCCCTCCGATGTTGCTTCCCTTTTTGAGTCTGATCTTGACATTGGTCTTTGGAACGAGTGGGTCCTGTAACAGTTTCTCTATTGCCTCATTCCTTCCTCATTAGTTCCACTTTTCTACACTTCTCTACTAAGGCTTGGAAATTCCGGATTTCCAATGACATCACAGATTCCTTGATCTCAATGCGAAGACCGTCGTCGAACCTTTCGCATTTCCATTCCTCATCGGGGTTGTTCTGGAGAAAGCGAAAATATTTGGCAAGGGACTCAAACCTTGCCGCATATTCACCCACTGTCATGTCCCGCTGACACAGCCTCAAGAATTCTTGCTCTTTCTCTGTCCGAGCACTCTGGGGAAAATATTTGTCCAAAAATTTGTTGCGGAATACTCCCCAAGTGATCACCTAATGCTCAGCTACCAGCAGTTTGTCCGGTATCCTCCCACCAAGATTCGATATCTCCAATCAGTTGGAATGTTGCATAAGGCACCTTTGCTCCTTCTGGGGTGTGAACCAGCTCAACGATCTTCTCGAGCTCTTGAATCCAAAGATCAGCCTTTATTGGATCCACGTCTCCATCAAACTGTGATGGATTTTGACATCAGAAAGCATCTAGATGTCTTCCCTCTGCAGCTTGTTCTGCCCTCGGTTGCTCCTGTTGGTTCTGGGCAGCAAAGATTAGCCATCTCAAGAGCTATGGCAGCAGCAACGCCGGCCAAAGCATGGGCAGCGAAGTCCATCCCGCCGTCACAATTCGCATCATGTTGGCACGACCGCCGATAGGACCACCTCTGTGACCACGTCCACGTCCACGTCCACGACTGCATCCACGTCCTCGTCCACGTCCACCTTCTGGTGCTGGTTCCATAACTGACTTGCCGAACAAATCAGTCAGGCCACAACCATAAAATGAAACGTGTAAAAGCATATCAACACCCATTACTTCTAAGAAGTAATCCGAATAAAACTTAATTCAGAGAAAACACAACGTCAACACAACAGACCTATTTCCCAAAGATCCCGAAAGACTCGACCAGCTCTGATACCACCTTGTAACGCCCCCCTTGGGGCATTACTTACGTAACACATGCGGAATTTAAATTAAAAGATTATTTGCTGGTTGCTTTCGGAAAATTTGTTTTCTCTTAAGTCAGAAAACTGGGGCATAAAATTTTCTTCTATAAGAATAACTCTGAAATCCATCATACATACATTTAAAATGTAAAGTCACGTTCGTAACAAAGTTACCATGACATACAACATTTCTCTAAGTTTCCACTTTCGAAAGAAAAGTTCAAACTATAGATGGATGTATATAACACTACATTTACCGACCTCTTTAGATATACAACCCAACTCAAAACTCCTAAGCTGGTCATTCTATCAAATATTCATTGGAGAGACCCCCAATCGGAATACTTTCCCAACCTCTAACACTAGGTCTTCAATTGACTTAGAAAGACTCCTCTGCAACATCGGTACTAGAGTACCAAGGTACTTACAAAGAAAACCCGAAGAGACTGATATAATTGTAAGAGTGAGATACCATCATAATATATATCCCACAACAACCATATACATGATACATACATCACAGAAATCATATAAGCGGTTAAATCATGCATATACACAATATAACAGGGTTATATCAAAGGGTCTCAAACCCGCACAAATCAATCTTTCGAAAATATGAATGGCACTTCAATATCGGGGCTCTAACTTAATCTCATGAGATATCAACACCGTTTTCCACTGGAGAAGAATTAGAGTTGGTCAATCTCTAGCCCACCGGGCAGTTGCCTCCTTACCCTCATGCATTAAGGTCTCGGACGAGCAACGTCACATGTGCCTCTCGAACTCGGTTTACATGGGATGAGACTCCCGGATACCATCTTTGTATCTCGATATATATCAATAGCACGTCTGCTTGGGGAAATGCACATGAGAAAATATTTTATTTAAAAGGGTTTCTTTGTGTTCATTCTTTTCACTGTCACAGCTCAAAGCTAACGACTTAATCATCATTTCCCCATCAGTTGAAAACTCAGAAGCATAGGACACATAGTCTGAATGCTCAATCACAATTCCCGGCTGCAGTCAAGGGTTGTGGTCTTAGAAAACAACATTCACCTTTAACAATTTTCATCACACGTGGTTAGAAGACACAGTCCAACACAACGTGATTAGGACCTAAAGTCCATCACAACGAAATCAGAACGAACTGTCCTCAATTTCGAGAATTGGACTCTCAGTCCATAACATCATGAATAGGACTCATAGTCCCGAATTAACACTGATCCAAGATCACGTGCGCATAACTGAATACTAGAGGCGACGTCTCGCGTACTAGATTCTCTTTCTTAAGTACTTATTTTTCGTTCGGTGAAAAACAAATTCAAAACCGAATCCTCGATAACCTATCCAGGCTATCGGAAAGTTTCTAAAATATTTAGGAAAACCTTTTCTTTGAAAATCTTTTATAAATCATCTTTGAAATACTGTTGTCTTTGAAATATTTCCCCCAATAGGATATTGCCAATTAATCTTGAAAGTTTTCACTTGAAGACACATAGTTCGAAAAGGGTTTTTCTCTTGTATAACAATAGTTCACCAAAACCATTTCAACATTTAAAACAAGTACTTAAAGTTAATGAGCTTTTGGAAAAAAACACCAATCCCTTCATCTTCAAAGCTTATTAAGGTTTTAATCCTTAAAATAGTTGAGCACGACACAAGTCCGGCTTAGCAAACTTTCAATCAACAACAGTATATATTATCGGTTCAATGCTAATATCACAGTTGAAAGCGATTCATCACATATATGCATTATAACATTTAGAACAAGTACGAGTTCAACATCGATAATAGCATAACAGTTCAAGTACATTAGGTAATCAAGTAAGCTCAATCAACATATAAATATCCAGTTAAACACCTACACACATGCATAAAGTTATTGAATATCTTTACGAAATCCCCTCTTACCTCGAGAAGGTAAGAGAGAAAATAAACAGTTTCACGAACGTTCTTCAAAGTTGGTTAGGATGCAAGTCTAGGTTTCAAGACACAAGGTTCAAAGGATTATAACTCAACCAAGAACTTAGGGCTAGAAGTTTCCAAAACACATGCAACTTAGGGATTTATGATCCTTAAGTGCTAGGAGTTTAAAACATGATTACTTTAAACAAAGTTTGAACAAAAATCCTACCAAGTTACACTTGATGGAGATTCGGGCTTGACCAATAAGATAGGCTAGGAACATTTAAACTTTCCAATCTCTTTGGTTTAGCATCCATTAATAGTAAGGAGCTCAAAACCATGATCACTTTGGATAAATGAAAAACGAAACACCCTAGGTCCATAACCTTTAAGATTCGGCCATCCTTGGGTTTTTATGATAGAAATCTTTAAGTTCTTCCAATCTCTTCGACCTTTTAGCATCCAATAACTTATGGAGCTCAAGTCTATGATCATTTTGAAAGCAACATAGGACTTTAAATAACAAAGCTCATAAGCACATAAAGTAAGAACAACATAGGCTTATAAGTAATTAAAGTATAATGACATAAGTAAATGAATCTTAAATGGCATAAACATAAATGACATAAAGTAAATGACACAATGTAAATGACATAAAGTAAATGACATAATTATAAATGGCATAAAAGTAAATGACATAATGTAAATGACATAAAGTAAATGACATAAATATAAATGGCATAAAAGTAAATGACATAATGTAATGACATAAAGTAAATGGCATTAATATAAATGGCATAAAAGTAAATGACATAAAAGTAGAGTAAAAATCTTTAAAATTTCCAATCACTTTAGACATAGCATCCTTTAACATAAAGGAGCCTTGGTCCATGATCATTTTGGGAAAACAAATCTTTAAACTTTCCAATCACTTTAGAAATAGCATCCTTTAACATAAAGGAGCCTTGGTCCATGATCATTTTGGGAAAACAAATCTTTAAATACAAACTCATATTTGTAAAATTTGAAACAAGATCCATCTAAACCATATGCATGGTTCGGCCTCATTAGAAATTAGAGGTTAGGAAACTTTTTTTTACACAACCTTTTAGTATGTTAAACTACAAGTAAATACAAGACCATAGAAATTGGTTTCAACTCAAAAGGAGTTTTCTACCATTTTTGAGAGATTTTTGAAGATAAAAGCTCGTATATGACATAAAGAAGAAACTTTAGAAAAAGATGAAGTTTTTAAAGAAAATAATACATGAGAGTATTACCCTAAACAAGAGGAACAACTTTTATGAAGAACACTTAGTGAAAAGAAGAAGAAAAACTAGAGCTTTGGAAGCTTGAAGTTAAGAAAAGATGAAAACTTAAGAGTTTTAATGGAGTAGAAGAAAGGAAAGTGATGAAGTGAAGTTGAAGAGTGGTATTTATAGAGTAAGAGGGAGGGGGCACGGTTTTGTAGAGGAAAGAAGAAGAAAGAAGAGAAGAAAGAAGAAGAAAGAAGGTGGTTGCTTGTAGAGAGGTTAAAGAGTTAAGGTGATGTGATGTGATTGGAGAGAGAAAGATGAAAAGTAAGATTTTGGAATGAAGTAAGGATTTACTTTTTCTTAGGTGTCATAAGCATTTAATGAGGCTTCCCATCAAGCCTTTTCTCATCCTTTAGGGTTCCTTTAACTGCTTAAATACGTAACCGGTTGCACATCCGTTCGTATTTTCTGAAGGTTTTGTCCGGATAAAATATTATATTTTATTCCCGGACAACAAAATTCGAAGATTTACCAAACCCACACAAAACATCATAAAAACACTAACTGTCTCGTTCACGAATTAAAATTCTGTTTCTAGCTTAGTAAACTTATACCAACAGTGAGAATCCAGACCGGTTTTCGTTTGAATTTTCGACCGAAAATTTTACTGTGACGTCATATGGTAAAACAACACAAGAAAATGATTTTATTTTAAATAAAATCATCCTCTGGATTTTATCAAAAATAAATACATTAAAGCATTTATTTACTGATAAAGAAGCATACGAAAAACAGGGTGTTACAACTCTACCCCTCTAAAAAGAATTTCGTCCTCGAAATTACGTAACTAGAAACTTAACAGGATCTTTCACCATCCATATCATACTATCAGAAGAAAGTATCTAAGATAATTTCATCGATCCAAAAAAAATACAGAAACATCTAATGTATGAAGATCCTTTAGTATATTTAGGGAGGTAAAAATGTATGATTGGTACACATTTACAATCATGAATCTAAAAAGTTTCTCCTTTCACTAGAATTTCCTGGTCAACAATTTAAAGGAGTTGCAGTTCGATAAGAATTCAAACTGAATCACTTCCACCAAAAGTAAAAGTGATTAGATTAAGTTTCATCGAGAAACTTCTTTTATAAACATACCCATCCCGTGCAACAACAAGGAAATTCATAACTCTAGGAAAAGAAAGATTGGATCCAAAGTCTAAACTGACCACAACAATCAAAAGAGAAGGGAACTGGAATAAATTTCTTAAGGAGACTTTTATTCCCAAAAGTCATAAGAAACATACATTCACTGGAAAGACTAGTAACATAGGAGACCCCAGAGAGTCAAATACTCAAGGGCGTCAAAACGCGATTATACTTAGAATCCTATTACAACTTAGAATTATAGACCACTGCCATAACACCTTCAAATTGTGAAATTTTTCAACACTACTTCTATTGTAAAAGATCGTCAGATTGTTAAGCTTCAGCGCCATTCATGGTGTAGACTATTCCCTTCGCCGTGGGTCTACCAGTTCCTAAGGTGTTGACAGGCTTTTCAAACCTCGGTGCATTACAATCCCTTGAGAAGTGTCCAAATTTTCCACAATTGAAACACTTCACTCCTTTGCGTGGGCAAACATTAGCCATGTGGTCTGGGTCTCCACACTTGTAACATCTCCTAACTTGGTCTCGGTTTTGGTTTTGTTGACCTCCACTTCCCGATTCAGAATTATCAGAACGATGTTGTTGTTGATTTAGGTCATTCCTTTGTGGCCGGAAATAAGGTTCCTTCCGATGTTGCTTCCCTTTTTGAGTCTGATCTTGACATTGGTCTTTGGAACGAGTGGGTCCTGTAACAGTTTCTCTATTGCCTCATTCCTTCCTCATTAGTTCCACTTTTCTACACTTCTCTACTAAGACTTGGAAATTCCGGATTTCCAATGACATCACAGATTCCTTGATCTCGAAGCGAAGATCGTCGTCGAACCTTTCGCATTTCCATTCCTCATCGGGGTTGTTCTGGAGAAAGCGAAAATATTTGGCAAGGGACACAAACCTTGCCGCATATTCACCCACTGTCATGTCCCGCTGACACAGCCTCAAGAATTCTTGCTCTTTCTCTATCCGAGCACTCTGGGGAAAATATTTATCCAAAAATTTGTTGCGGAATACTCCCCAAGTGATCGCCTGATGCTCAGCTACCAGCAGTTGTCCGGTACCCTCCCACCAGTATTCAGCATCTCCAATCAGTTGGAATGTTGCATAAGGCATCTTTGCTCCTTCTGGGGTGTGAACCAGCTCAAAAATCTTCTCGAGCTCTTGAATCCAAAGATCAGCCTTTATTGGATCCACGTCTCCATCAAACTGTGATGGATTCTGACATCGGAAAGCATCCAGATGTCTTCCCTCTGCATCTTGTTCTGCCCTCTGTTGCTCCTGTTGGTTCTGGGCAGCAGCATTAGCCGTTTGAAGAGCTATGGCAGCAGCAACGTCAGTCAAAGCTTGGGCAGCGAAGTCCATCCCGCCGTCATAATTCGCATTCATGTTGGCACGACCGCCAATAGGACCACCTCTGTGACCACATCCACGTCCACGACCGCGTCCACGTCCTCGTCCACGTCCACCTTCTGGTGCTGGTTCCATAACTGACTTGCCGAACAAATCGGTCCAGGCCACAACCAGAAAAATGAAACGTGTAAAAGCATATCAACACACATTACTTCTAAGAAGTAATCCGAATAAAACTTAATTCAGAGAAAACACAACGTCAACACAACAGACCTATTTCCCAAAGATCCCGAAAGACTCGACCAGCTCAGATTGTAACACCCTGTTTTTCGTATGCTTCTTTATCAGTAAATACATGCTTTAATGTGTTTATTTTAGATAAAATCCGGAGGATGATTTTATTTAAAATAAAATCATTTTCTTGTGTTGTTTTACTGTATGAAGTCACAAATGAAATTTTCGGTCTAAAATTCAGACGAAAACCGGTCTGCGTTTTCTCTGCCAGTAAAGTTTACTGAGCTAGAAACAAAATTTTAATTCGTGAACGAGACAGTTAGTGTTTTTATGATGTTTTGTGTGGTTTTGGTAAATTTTCGAATTTTGTTGTCCGGGAATAAAATATAATATTTTATCCGGACGAAACCTTCAGAAAATACGATCGGATGTGCAACCGGTTACGTATTTAAGCAGTTAAAGGAACCTTAAAGGAGGAGAGAAGGCTTGATGGGAAGTCTCATTAAATGTTTATGACACACACTAAGAAAAAGTAAATCCTTACTTCCCTCTAAAATCTTACTTTTCATCTTTCTCTCTCCAATCACATCACATCACATTAACTCTTTAACCTCTCTTCAAGAAACTCATCTTCTTTCTTCTTCTCCCTCTCAAGGCCGTGTACCCTCCCCTTTCCTCTATAAATATCACTCATCAACTTCACTTCATCACTTTCCTTTCTCCTACTCCATTAAAACCCTTAAGTTTTCATCCTTTTCTTAACTTCAAGCTTCCAAAGCTCTAGTTTTTCTTCTTCTTTTCACTAAGTGTTCTTCATCAAAGTTGTTCCTCTTGCTTAGGTTAATACTCTCATGTATTCTTTTCTTTAAAAACTTCATCTTTTTCTAAAGTTTCTTCTTTATGTCATATATAAGCTTTTATCTTCAAAAATCTCTCAAAAATGGTAGAAAACTCCTTTTGAGTTGAAACCAATTTCTATGGTCTTGTATTTACTTGTAGTTTAACATACTAAAAGGTTGTGTAAAACAAAGTTTCCTAACATCTACTTTCTAATGAGTCCGAACCATGCCTATTGTTTTGATGGATCTTGTTTCAACTTTTACAAGTGTGAGTTTGTATTTAAAGATTTGTTTTCCAAAATGATCATGGACCAAGGCTCCTTTATGTTAAAGGATGCTATGTCTAAAGTGATTGGAAAGTTTAAAGATTTGTTTTCCCAAAATGATCATGGACCAAGGCTCCTTTATGTTAAAGGATGCTATGTCTAAAGTGATTGGAAAGTTTAAAGATTTTTACTCTACTTTTATGTCATTTACTTTCATGCCATTTATATTTATGTCATTTACATTATGTCATTTACTTTTATGTCATTTATATTTATGCCATTTACTTTATGTCATTTACTTTATGTCATTTACTTTATGTCATTTACATTATGTCATTTACTTTTATGTCATTTATATTTATGCCATTTATTTTATGTCATTTACATTATGTCATTTACCTTATGTCATTTATGTTTATGTCATTTATTTACTTATGTCATTATACTTTAATTCTTGATAATCATATGTTGCTTTCAAGATGATCATAGACTTGAGCTCCATAAGTTATTGGATGCTGAAAGGTCTAAGAGATTGGAAGAATTTAAAGATTTTTATCATAAAAACCCAAGGATGGCCGAATCTTAAAGGTTATGGACCTAGGGTGTTTCGTTTTTCATTTTCCAAAGTGATCATGGTTTTGAGCTCCTTACTATTAATGGATGCTAAAACAAAGAGATTGGAAATTTTAAATGTTCCTAGCCTATTTTATTGGTCAAGGCTGAATCTCCATCAAGGTGTAACTTGGTGGGATTTTTGTTCGACTTTGTTTTAAGTAATCATGTTTTAAACTCTTAGCACTTGAGGATCATAAATCCCTAAGTTGCATGTGCTTTGGAAACTTCTAGCCCTAAGTTATCGATTGAGTTCTAATCCTTTGAACCTTGTGTCTTGAAACCTAGACTTTCATCCTAACCAACCTTGAAGAACGTTCGCGAAACTGTTTATTTTCTCGCATTCTTTTACCTTCTTAAGGTAAGAGGGGATTTCCTAAAGATATTCAATAACTGTATGCATGTGTGTATGTGTTTAATTGGATATTTACATGTTGATTGAGCTTACTTGATTATCTAATGTACTTGAACTGTTATGCTATTATCTGATGTTGAACTGTACTTGTTCTAAATGTTATAATGCATATATGTGATGAACTGCTTTCAACTGTGATATTAGCATTGAACTGATAATATGTACTGCTGTTGATTGAAAGTTTGCTAAGCCAGACTTGTGTCTGTGCTCAACCATTATAAGGATTAAAAACCTTAATAAGCTTTGAAGATGAAGGGATTGGTGTTCTTTTCCAAAAGCTCTTTAAACTTAAAGTACTTGTTTTAAATGTTGAAATGGTTTTGGTGAACTATTGTTATACAAGAGAAAAATCCTTTTCGAACTATGTGTCTTCAAGTGAAAACTTTCAAGATTATTTGGCAATACCCTATTGGGGGAAATATTTCAAAGATAAAAGAATTTCAAAGATGCTTTATAAAAGATTTTCAAAGAAAAGGTTTTTCCTAAATATTTTGGAAACTTTCCGATAACCTGGATAGGTCATCGAGGATTCGGTTTTGAATTTGTTTTTCACTGAACGAAAAATAAGTACTTATGAAAGAGAATCTAGTACGCGAGACGTCGCCTCTAGTATTCAGTTATGCACACGTGATCTTGGAGCAGTGTTAATTCAGGACTACGAGTCCTGGTTATGAGTGTTAATTCGGGACTACGAGTCCTGGTTGTGAGTGTTATTTTGGGACTACGAGTCCTGGTTATGATGTTATGGACTGAGAGTCCAATTCTCGAAATCGAGGACAATGCGTTCTGATTTTCTGGTTGTGGACTGTGTGTGCCCTAATCACGTTGTTGTGGACTGCGTATCCTAACCACGTTGTGTTGAACATTGTTAAAAGTGAATATTGTTTTCTACGACCACAAGCCTAGGACTGGTGCATCGGTCTTCGACGTTGTGATTGAGCATTCGTACCGCGTGTCCTATGCTTCTAAGTTTTCAAGTGATGGGGAAATGATGATTAAGTCGTTAGCTTTGAGCTGCGACAGCGAAAAAGAATGAACACAAAGAAAACCTTTTAAATAAAATATTTTCTCATGTGCATTTCCCCAAGAAGACGTGCTATTGATGAATAAATCAGATACAAAAGATGGTATTCGGGAGTCATCCCATGTAAACCGAGTGAAGAGGCACATGTGACGTTGCTCGTCCTGAAACCTTATGCATGAGGGTAAGGAGGCAACTGCCCGGTGGGCTAGAGATTGACCAACTCTAATACTTCTCCAGTGAAAACGGTGTTGAGATCTCATGAGATTAAGTTAGAGCCTGATATTGAAGTGTCATGCATATTTTCAAAGATTGAATGTACGGGTTTGAGACCCTTTGATATAACACTATTTTATTGTGTATATGCATGATTTGACTGCTTATATGATTATGTGATGTATGTATCATGTATATGGTTGTTGTGGGATATATCTTATGATGGTATCTCACTCTTACAATTATATCAGGTCTCTTCGGCCTTTGCTGTAGTACCTTGGTACACTAGTGCCGATGTTGCAGAGGAGTCTTTCTAAGTCAATTGAAGACCTAGTGTTAGGGGTTGGGAAAGTATTCCGATTGGGGGTCTCTCCAATGAATATTTGATAGAATGACCAGCTTAGGAGTTTTGAGTTGGGTTGTATATCTAAAGGGGTCCGTGAATGTAGTGTTATATATATCCATCTGAAGTTTAAACTTTCTCTTTCGAAAATGGAAACTTATAGAAATGTTGTATGTCATGGTAACTTTGTTACGAACGTGACTTTACGTTTTAAATGTATGTATGATGAATTTCAGGGTTATCCTTATAGAAGAAAATTTTATGCCCCAATTTTCTGACTTAAGAGAAAACAAATTTTCCGAAAGCAACCAGCAAATTATCTTTTAATTTAAATTTCGCATGTGTTACGTAAGTAATGCCCCAAGGGGGGCGTTACACTGATACCACCTTGTAACGCCCCCCCTTGGGGCATTACTTACATAACACATGCGGAATTTAAATTAAAAGATAATTTGCTGGTTGCTTTCGGAAAATTTGTTTTCTCTTAAGTCAGAAAACTGGGGCATAAAATTTTCTTCTATAAGGATAACTCTGAAATCCATCATACATACATTTAAAATGTAAAGTCACGTTCGTAACAAAGTTACCATGACATACAACATTTCTATAAGTTTCCACTTTCGGAAGAAAAGTTCAAACTACAGATGGATGTATATAACACTACATTTACCGACCTCTTTAGATATACAACCCAACTCAAAACTCCTAAGCTGGTCATTCTATCAAATATTCATTGGAGAGACCCCCAATCGGAATACTTTCCCAACCTTTAACACTAGGTCTTCAATTGACTTAGAAAGACTCCTCTGCAACATCGGTGCTAGAGTACCAAGGTACTACAGCAAAACCCGAAGATACCTGATATAATTGTAAGAGTGAGATACCATCATAAGATATATCCCACAACAACCATATACATGATACATACATCACAGAATCATATAAGCAGTTAAATCATGCATATACACAATATAACAGTGTTATATCAAAGGGTCTCAAACCCGCACAGTCAATCTTTCGAAAATATGCATGGCACTTCAATATCAGGCTCTAACTTAATCTCATGAGATATCAACACCGTTTTCCACTGGAGAAGAATTAGAGTTGGTCAATCTCTAGCCCACCGGGCAGTTGCCTCCTTACCCTCATGCATTAAGGTCTCAGGACGAGCAACGTCACACGTGCCTCTGAACTCTGTTTACATGGACAGACTCCCAGATACCATCTTTGTATCTGATATATATCAATAGCACGTCTGCTTGGGGAAATGCACATGAGAAAATATTTTATTTAAAAGGGTTTCTTTGTGTTCATTCTTTTCACTGTCGCAGCTCAAAGCTAACGACTTAATCATCATTTCCCCATCACTTGAAAACTCAGAAGCATAGGACACATAGTCCGAATGCTCAATCACAATGCCCCAGACCGCGGCCGCAGTCAAGGGTTGTGGTCGTAGAAAACAACATTCACCTTTAACAATGTTCATCACACGTGGTTAGAAGACACAGTCCAACACAACGTGATTAGGACCTAAAGTCCATCACAACGAAATCAGAACGAACTGTCCTCAATTTCGAGAATTGGACTCTCAATCCATAACATCATGAATAGGACTCATAGTCCCGAATTAACACTGATCCAAGATCACGGCGCATAACTGAATACTAGAGGCGACGTCTCGCGTACTAGATTCTCTTTCTTAAGTACTTATTTTTCGTTCGGTGAAAAACAAATTCAAAACCGAATCCTCGATAACCTATCCAGGCTATCGGAAAGTTTCTAAAATATTTAGGAAAACCTTTTCTTTGAAAATCTTTTATAAATCATCTTTGAAATACTTTTGTCTTTGAAATATTTCCCCCAACAGGATATTGCCAAATAATATTGAAAGTTTTCACCTGAAGACACATAGTTCGAAAAGGGTTTTTCTCTTGTATAACAATAGTTCACCAAAACCATTTCAACATTTAAAACAAGTACTTAAAGTTAATGAGCTTTTGGAAAAGAACACCAATCCCTTCATCTTCAAAGCTTATTAAGGTTTTAATCCTTATAATAGTTGAGCACAGACACAAGTCTGGCTTAGCAAACTTTCAATCAACAAAGATATATTATCGCTTCAATGCTAATATCACAGTTGAAAGCGATTCATCACATATATGCATTATAACATTTAGAACAAGTACGGTTCAACATCGAATAATAGCATAACAGTTCAAGTACATTAGGTAATCAAGTAAGCTCAATCAACATATAAATATCCAGTTAAACACCTACACACATGCATACAGTTATTGAATATCTTTAGGAAATCCCCTCTTACCTCGAGAAGGTAAGAGAATGCGAGAAAATAAACAGTTTCACGAACGTTCTTCAAAGTTGGTTAGGATGCAAGTCTAGGTTTCAAGACACAAGGTTCAAAGGATTAGAACTCAACCAAGAACTTAGGGCTAGAAGTTTCCAAAACACATGCAACTTAGGGATTTATGATCCTTAAGTGCTAGGAGTTTAAAACATGATTACTTTAAACAAAGTTTGAACAAAAATCCCACCAAGTTACACTTGATGGAGATTCGGCCTTGACCAATAAGATAGGCTAGGAACATTTAAACTTTCCAATCTCTTTGGTTTAGCATCCATTAATAGTAAGGAGCTCAAAACCATGATCACTTTGGATAAATGAAAAACGAAACACCCTAGGTCCATAACCTTTAAGATTCGGCCATCCTTCGGTTTTTATGATAGAAATCTTTAAATTCTTCCAATCTTTTGGACCTTTTAGCATCCAATAACTTATGGAGCTCAAGTCTATGATCATTTTGAAAGCAACATAGGACTTTAAATAACAAAGCTCATAAGCACATAAAGTAAGAACAACATAGGCTTATAAGTAATTAAAGTATAATGACATAAGTAAATGAATCTTAAATGGCATAAACATAAATGACATAAAGTAAATGACATAATGTAAATGACATAAAGTAAACGACATAATTATAAATGGCATAAAAGTAAATGACATAATGTAAATGACATAAAGTAAATGACATAAATATAAATGGCATAAAAGTAAATGACATAATGTAATGACATAAAGTAAATGGCATTAATATAAATGGCATAAAAGTAAATGACATAAAAGTAGAGTAAAAATCTTTAAACTTTCCAATCACTTTAGACATAGCATCCTTTAACATAAAGGAGCCTTGGTCCATGATCATTTTGGGAAAACAAATCTTTAAACTTTCCAATCACTTTAGAAATAGCATCCTTTAACATAAAGGAGCCTTGGTCCATGATCATTTTGGGAAAACAAATCTTTAAATACAAACTCATATTTGTAAAAGTTGAAACAAGATCCATCTAAACCATATGCATGGTTCGGCCTCATTATAAAGTAGAGGTTAGGAAACTTTGTTTTACACAACCTTTTAGTATGTTAAACTACAAGTAAATACAAGACCATAGAAATTGGTTTCAACTCAAAAGGAGTTTTCTACCATTTTTGAGAGATTTTTGAAGATAAAAGCTCATATATGACATAAAGAAGAAACTTTAGAAAAAGATGAAGTTTTTAAAGAAAAGAATACATGAGAGTATTACCCTAAACAAGAGGAACAACTCTTATGAAGAACACTTAGTGAAAAGAAGAAGAAAACCTAGAGCTTTGGAAGCTTGAAGTTAAGAAAAGATGAAAACTTAAGAGTTTTAATGGAGTAGAAGAAAGGAAAGTGATGAAGTGAAGTTGGAGAGTGGTATTTATAGAGTAAGAGGGAGGGGGCACAGTTTTGTAGAGGAAAGAAGAAGAAAGAAGAAGAAAGAAGAAGAAAGAAGGTGGTTGCTTGTAGAGAGGTTAAAGAGTTAAGGTGATGTGATGTGATTGGAGAGAGAAAGATGAAAAGTAAGATTTTGGAATGAAGTAAGGATTTACTTTTTCTTAGGTGTGTCATAAGCATTTAATGAGGCTTCCCATCAAGCCTTTTCTCATCCTTTAGGGTTCCTTTAACTGCTTAAATACGTAACCGGTTGCACATCCGATCGTATTTTCTGAAGGTTTTGTCCGGATAAAATATTATATTTTATTCCCGGACAACAAAATTCGAAGATTTAACAAACCCACACAAAACATCATAAAAAACTAACTGTCTCGTTCACGAATTAAAATTTTGTTTCTAGCTTAGTAAACTTATACCAACAATGGAGAATCCGACATAGGTTTTCCAATTTTCATTTGAAAATTTTACTGTGACTTCATATGGTAAAACAACACAAGAAAATGATTTTATTTTAAATAAAATCATCCTCTGGATTTTATCAAAAATAAATACATTAAAGCATTTATTTACTGATAAAGAAGCATACGAAAAATAGGGTGTTACAAAGACGGCTCAGAGACGGAATCTGTAGCTAGTACTTCCAAACCAAATCCTCCGGATAAACCCCCAATAAATATCAATCCTGTTCTGACCCAATCTTGGAAGCAACCTTCAAAACTTTATTATCCTAGAGCTACTCCTCCGGATATGCTCTTGAAGAAAAGACTCCAGCTTTCAGGAGTTTCAATGCCAATAACATCTATGAATGGAACATAGATGGTCAAACAAAGTATCAAATGCTTCAAACAATACAACACATGACAATGATGACTACTGCTTATCAGACAACGAATGATTGCTCTGAAGAAGCCATTTGCAACATCTTGTCTGCAGGATTCACAGGCCAACTCAAAGGTTGGTGGGATTATTCTTTCTCTGAAACACAGAAAGAAATTTTTTTTCTGCTATCAAAACTGATGCAGAAGGAAATCCAATCTATGATAATGAAGGTGGAACCATTCCAGATGCGGTTAACACCTTAATCTTCTCAATATGCGGACATTTCATGGGAAATACCTCCACTTGGAAGGATAGGTCTGCAGAATTACTGTCCAATCTTAAGTGTAGATCTTTAGCTAGTTTTAGGTGGTATAAAGATACCTTCCTAACTAGGGTTTACACCAGAGAAGATTGCCAGAATAGATTCTGGAAAAAAAGTTCATTGCAGGTCTCCTAACATCGTTAGGTGATCTTGTTAAAGATGATCTTATTGCCCAATCCCCAGATGGAAATATTCTATATGAGCAATTGAGTTATGGTCAACTCATTGTTGCTACCCAAAAGATAGGGGAAAGACTTTGTAAGGAAGACAAAGTTAGAGATCAGTTCAAAAAAGAAAAGGCCGCCAAGAAGGATTTAGGGTCTTTTTGTGAACAATTTGGTATACATCCTTGCCCAAAGGATAAAACCAAGTCTTCTAAAAAATACGAAGGTAAACCCCATAAGACTAAGTATACCAAGTGTACTAAGTACAAGAAGAACAAAAGGTATGGCAAACCTAAGCCAGAATTCAAACCTGAATTCAAACCAAAACCAGCTACTGGTGATACGTTCTCCAAAAAAGCGGTTAGTTGCTATAACTGCGGCAAACCTGGCCATATCAGTAAATACTGTAGGCTAAAAAAGAGAATCAAAGAATTGAATCTCGAACCATCAGTTGAGGAACAACTGAATAATCTTTTGATTCAATCAGATACTTCAGAAGAATAATCAGATGGTGATTTTGCTGAAGATATCAATCAAGTTCAAGAAGATGATATTGGAAATCTCAGCTCCGATTCATCTCCTGAAATTAATGTCTTAACTAAGGAGCAATATCTCCTTTTTGAAGTCATTAATTCTGTAGCTGACTGTTGAGTCACCGGCAAGTGTACCGGGTCGTCGCAAGTAATAAAATAAACACGATAAGTAATTACCGAGGTCTAACACAAGGATTGGGCTACCAATTCGACTAATCCGCGAGAAATTCGATAAGTTGGTCAAGCGAGGCGAGTGGTTGAGGGAGAGAAAATATAAGGTCGCAATCTAAATTAACAAATCTAATAGAACTAAGGTATTAAGATCTGAAATTAAAATATCTAAGGTCTCAAGTCCACCTACCCAATCATGCATAGTACCCAAGTGATGATGATTCTTTCCTAAGTTCAATTACAATGTCAACCAGGACCCCCAAATTCTCCTATATCCACCGTCGTGCTCAATAGGACGTATTCAACGATTGGATTAATTACTTACTAGGTCGCATAACCCTAATCATCAAACTCTATTAAACCTGGTTCCTATAAGGTTGCACTGATCTCCTACTCACTCTCGTGCAATATTCGATCAATGATCCCAATTCAAGTTCTAAAACGCGAATTGCCTCCTAAGCCTCATCATGTTTAACTAGTCAATCACGCATGCATATGATCAACGCGATCAAATAAGAATTGGAAAACATTAATTGAAAGAAGGGAGAAAAACATACATCACATCGAATTCTACACCGCCATGGGTGGTTTCATTGATCCCTCAGACGAGGGGATTAGTTCCTCATGCTCGTAAAGACAGACAAGCAATCGGACATAACCACCATAGTAAAATAAGAAAAAGAAAAGAGGAGATGCTGTTCCAGAAACACAAGGATTCGTCCCTAAACGCTACAAAACAGTGGTAACCAAAAGCTCCTCAATTCTGCCCTAAAACAGCAATATATAGGATTCAGGATCTACGCGATCTCGCGAGGCGAATATTAAAAATGGCGTGCTTTCAAATTGGACTATCGCGAGACGAGAATATGTTTCGCGTGGCGAGTCTTCAAATCCTAGTCTGTCACAGCCGTGACCTTCATCACAGCTAGGTCGTGATGGTCTCTGTCCTCCAGGGTCTTCATGATTCGCGAGGTGAGCAGACTCTCGCGAAGCGAGACAGAAAGGATGACTGTTGCTGCTTAGCTGATCTTCAGGATCACGAGGCGAGCATCCACTCGCGGGGCGAGTATCTCCAGAATGGCAATTTCCACTGTTTCTTGACTTTCCTTGACTCTTAGAGCTTCACTTCTAACCTGAAACAATAAAAAGAAACAAAAAGCGTAATTCTATTCAAAATAGACTAAAAACTACTCAAATTGCTTAGAACGAGTCAAAGTCTAACTTAGGAACAAAACAAGGCCAATTTGGGCGAAAACGAGATTGAACTCGAATAATTAGCACATAAACCACAGTCTATCTAGTTACAAAACTAGATAAGCCAGAGGCTTATCAAAACACCCCAAACTTAAACCTTGCTTGTCCCCAAGCAAGCTAAAACTCAAAAAATACTCAAGACTTGGCAAGCTTAAGGGATTCAATCGATTTCGCACAAATTTCATGCAATCTTAACAAAATAGTTTTTCTTCAATGATTCCCCCCTTGCATCAATGTAATCCCCACATTCATTTACTTTAAACAATTGAGAACTTCATCATTCATGCAATCATTAATCTAAGTTGAGGATCAAAGTCACACACAAAAGGAAGATCACCAATTTCAAACAATTGCCTTCCTCACAAGGGTATGTAAAATTTCACTCATTCGCTCAAATTCGTCTAGGCTATGAACTTTTCACTCAATTTCACATATCAAGAGCACTTCCCATGAATTTGATGTTCATCTCAAAAATAGTTCCCACGAAAACATGTATGCAACATCAGAAGGTCTTTTAAAGGTTGAAATGGGGCCTGGCTAAGGGTAGGATATTCAAGGATACTAGGCTTAAGTCCCTAGGAACTAAGAGAGCATGAGCATTTGACACATATTCCACTCAAATTCCTTTTTCCATTTTTCTTTTTTCCACGGGTGACTACAGCCTTTTCCTTGCTAATCTTTTTGTTTTGCCCCTTTTCTTTTGGCAATTTTTTTTCTTTCTTTTTTTTTTCTTTTTGCCTTGGGTTTCAACCTTTATTTTTCTTTTTCTCAACCCAAAATGACATATCACCTTGTAGCCACCCCAAACTTAGTTTCTCACAACCCTTCTCTTGCTAAGCTTCCATGCTCTCCTAATCCTAAGATTGGGTTAACATGGTTTTTCAGATTTTTGGCTTATAATATAGGGTCATCGAGAAACAATAGACTAATTAGGCTCAATGTGGCTAACTAGGGAACATGCATTAGGGATGGTTCTTTTTAGGCCAAGTAGCTATTTCAAAGAAAATTGCCTAAATCATTTGATGCAACACATAAACATGCAAACCATGAAGAGATTCAAGCAAATTCGGGAAAGTGCAACTTGAAAGTGATCCACACAATCAAAAACAAAGTTGGAGGCTCAAATCCTCACCTGGACATTTTGCAAATTGTTTGACCGAGATACCATTCCTAGTGTGTGCACCCCTTCACCCCAAACTTGTCATAAATCAAGCAATCACAATAAAGTTTCTCAAAGTTCAATTTTCAATTTTTCACATGGGGATCAACTTTTCTATTTTTCAGAACCTAGGGGGAAATCATCGATGGTCAAAATAATTCATGCAATCAATCTATGCTCAATTTAATTAAAATCCAACAAGTTTGTCGACACACATTCATACACATACTCTTGATCTTCTCAAATTATTCAAGAGCGACAAACAAAAACAAAAAAAAAGGCAATTGGTTCCCCCCACCCACACACATACTCTTACTTAAAGCATACATTGTCCTCAATGAAAGAACACAGATATAAAGTAAGAGTGAGAAAAGGAGAGGGTGCTCCCTGATCAAGTTGTAGTGGCCGCTTCCACGCAAAGCTCTTCTATGGTTGCATCCTCATCCAATTGATCTCTCGGGCACCCCTCTGCTGGGCCAAAGGCCTCTCCTGGAAGAAATCCTGCAAATCAAAAACTTAATCGCAGATTCGCGAGGCGAGAGATAACTCGCGAGGTGAATCTGGAATTCCAACAGCTGATGGTGCCCAGAATTGCGAGGCGAAAGTATCCCTCGTGCCGCGAGACAGAGCGTGTGCAAGCCTCTGAGATTCAAGGCTTCTGTCTCGCGTGGCCACTGTGGATTCGCGTGGCGAATCAGGCTTTTTTTTTTAAAGGAAAATGACAGAAAAATAAAGGATACCTAGCTTGGGTTGCCTCCCATGTAGCGCTTGTTTAACGTCCCGAGCCTGACTCAATTCACCCCTAAGGGTTAATCCAGATGAAGAAACTGCTTGTAATTTGGGATTGATTCCCCATGGTAATGCTTTATCCCTTGCCCATTCACCTTGAAGTTACCAGAGGCCCCTTCTAACTGTACTGTTCCATGTGGACAAACTTGGAGGACTGTGAATGGTCCCGACCACCTTGATCTTAGCTTCCCCGGAAAGAGTTTCAACCTTGAATTGTCAAGAAGTACCGCTTGTCCAGGCTCAAACTTCCTAGGCAAGATGTGCTTGTCATGCCTTTCCTTAATCCGCTTTTTGTAGATTGTTTGCTTGCGGATCCCGAACAACTCATTTAAATCCAAAAGCCCTCTATAATTGGCACATACTCTCCACTCCATGATGGTCCTTTTTGGGATCAAATCATTGTTTTCATTACCCACCACGGTTGTGCCACCTTTCAACTCTGGTGCTTTATCATCTTTTTCCATGGCTTTGTTGTTAAGCTCTTCCTTTGCACATTCATCCCTTGGGAGACTCGGTAAGGCTTCCATGTCTCTTAACCACTCAAGATAGACCTCATCCCCCAAAGGGTCTTTTTCCTCACTATCATCATCATGGTATTTTACCAACACTTGTGCAAGTGAAGAACCATGGACTTCTCTAGTTGCCTTTTCCTTGACCATTGATTCCACCATATCCACTCGATACACATCCGACCTCTCAGTAGGGTGCTTCATTGCTTCAAAGACATTGAAGACTACCTCATCATCTTGCACCCTTAGAGTGAGTTTCCCTTGTCGCACATCTATCAAGGCACCCCGAGTGGCCAAGAAGGGCCTACCCAATATGAGAGGGATCTCGGCATCTTCATTTGGACTTTAAACAAATTCTGAAGAGGCTGGAAGCCACTCAGACAAAGAAGCCTATTACGATTCATGATCTCCAGCAAGAGATTAAGAATCTGAAACAAGAGATCAAAGAAATCAAACAAGAACAAGTTGTTCATAAACTGATTTTGTCTCAAATGGCAGAGGCTCAATCAGATGAGTCTGGTGACGAAGATAAACCAGAGTCAAGTGCCATCAAGGAAGATGAGCATAATAGTCCTACTAAGATTCAAGATGATCATAAAGATGAGGCATTCTTGAACTTAGTAAATCATTTAATAATTCAAAAATTCCATATCAAGATCATAATTATTATTGGAGAATTTGTTCTTGATTCTACAGCGCTTTTTGATATGGGTGCTGATTCAAATAGCACTCAAGAAGGATTAATTCCTACCAAATTCTTTGAGAAAACCTCAGAGAAGTTGAGTGCAGCCAATGGTTCTAAACTTAGAATCAATTATAAGCTGTCAAAAGCCCTAATAGAAAACCTAGGTCTCCAAGTTGAAACCTCTTTTCCATTAGTTAGAAATCTGAAAAATGAAGTGATTCTTGGAACACCGTTCATCAGATCACTTTTCCCCCTTTCCATTACTCACAATGGAATTACAACTCAACATCTAGGTAAAGACATAGTCTTCCCTTTCAATAGAAAGCCTATCATTCGATATTTAAACCTTGTCGATTGTAAGGTCAACCAAATTAATTTCTTGAAGGAAAAAATTTCTTTTAAGAATATAGAGTTGCAATTGCAGGAACCAAACATCCAAGAGAAGGTCCAGATCCTTTTCAATGAAATCCAAAAGTCTATCTGTTCTGATTTGCCCACATCATTTTGGAATAGAAAAAAGTACTTTGTAGATTTGCCTTATGAACATGATTTCAACGAGAGGCAAATTCCAACCAAATCTATACCAATCCAAATGAATCATGATCTCCTTAAGTATTGTCAAATGGAAATTGACAATTTCTTAAGCAAAGGCTTAATCAGGGAGAGTAAATCTCCTTGGTCTTGTTCTGCCTTTTATGTTAATAAGCAGGCTGAGATTGAGCGTGGTACGCCTCGCTTATTCATCAATTACAAACCCTTGAACCAAGCTCTTAGGTGGATCAGATATCCAATTCCTAACAAAAGGGATTTGATTAACCGCCTAAGTACGACAAAAATATTTTCAAAATTCGACATGAAATCTGGCTACTTCCATATAGAAGTCAAAGAAAGTGACGGTTACAAAACAACGTTCACTGTTCCCTTTGGGCATTACGAATGGAATGTTATGCCCTTTGGTCTTAAAAATGCTCCTTCAGAATTCCAAAGAATTATGAATGAGATCTTCAATCCCTATACAGACTTTACAATCGTCTACCTTAACGATGTCTTAGTCTTTTCTCAATCCATTGATCAATACTTCAAGCATGTGAAGATTTTCATAAGTGTGATCAAAAGAAAAGGTTTAGCTGTGTCTAAAACCAAAATCGATCTCTTCCAAACTAAAATTAGATTTCTTGGTCATAACATTTTCCAAGGAACTATCATTCCTATCAGCAGAGCAATTGAATTTGCTGATAAGTTTCCAGATCAAATTATTGACAAAACTCAGCTTCAGAGATTCCTAGGGTGTCTCAATTATGTGGCTGACTTTGTCCCCAATCTTAGCAATATCATCAAACCCTTGAACAATCGTCTAAAGAAGGAACCCCCTCCTTGGACTGATGAGCATACAAAAGTTGTTCAACTTATCAAATCTAAGATAAAGAATCTTCTATGTCTTTATCTTCCTAACACATCTGCTTTCAAAATTGTTGAAACCGATGCTTCTGACATTGGTTATGGCAGTATTTTGAAACAAAGAATTTCAAATAAAGAGCATATCATTGCATATACCTCTAAGCATTGGAATTCTGCTCAACAAATTTATTCTACTATCAAAAAAGAGATTTTGGCAATAGTTTTATGCATCTCAAAATTTCAATCTGATTTACTTAATCAAAATTTTTTGTTTAGAGTCGATTGTAAATCTGCCAAAGATATTTTACAAAAAGATGTTAAGAATTTAGCATCAAAACAAATTTTTACCGGATGGAAAGCAATTTTAAGTGCATTTGATTTTCAAATTGAATTTATCAAAGGCTCTTCAAATTCTCTTCCTGATTTTCTTACTCGTGAATATTTACAGGGTAGATAGAAGGGAGAAATTGGCAGCAATGCCAAAGTCTGAGGCTTCTTCTGCAAAGGGGAAAGGTAAAGGTATTGTCCTTAAAGGACCCAAACGCCAAAGTGCACCAAAATCTGGGCCCCTTCAGCCCAAAAACAATCTGGGTCTTCGACCCAACAACCCGCAATCAAACTTAGGTCTTCAACCCAATCTGGGTCTTCAACCCAGCAAGCCAAACAGTCCAAAGAAGACTATGGCATCCCAATCCAAACTCTTCAAGCCTTTCAATATCAATGCCTGACCAAACTCCCTAAGGGAACATGGGGAGATAGAGTGGAAAACGAATCAGGTTCTCCACCCCCTCTCAAAGACCTAATCAAAGAATTAGCCCAAACAGCTATTCCCATAAATGTTGTCAAACCTGATACACGTTTATCAAAAGACAGCACCCAAACTCAAACTCAAACAGCCGCAACTAACTATGTTGCAAAAAACCAATTTCAATTTGTTGTTCAAATGGAACCAGGATTTTGGGATAACAACCCTAACAAAGTTCCCTCCAAAATCTTTCAAAATGGTTCTCATTTCCAACAATCCCAACCAAACAAAAACAGAAATTTTTACGAGTTTATATTGATTGATACAGATTCAGTCACGATTAAACACTATCGTGACCTTAAAGATCAATCAACATACACTCACTCAACTTTCCAAATTTTGAAGGTTTTAACGCCTGAACAATTCTGAAAGAATTTACATCTTTTCAAAAAAAATTCTCAAACCTTTGATCCCATTGGTTTTAATTACTGGGATTATCAACAAGCATGGTACAACATTTTCTGGTACCAAAATATTCAAAATAAACATTCTTGGTTGATATATTTCAAGAAGAATGCTAAGTACAAATTCCCCCATTGGTTCGTCCATTGGTGGAGAATATTTGGCCCAATCAAACAGATCCTTCCTGAAGAAGTTCTTGAAGGGTATCAAACATTCGAGAAATATTTTGACAGTAAGGAAACCCCTTTCCCTTTCAATCTAATATTTTTCTCAAAGTTTTCCCTTTCATGGGTTTTCAGTTGGCAATATAAATACCAGAAGCAAGATCAATACCCTGGTTTATTGCCAATCTTACAAAGAGCAACCTATGTCAAGTGGTGGTCTCAATTTAATTATGCGGCAACCACAAGTGACAATATAAAAATCTGGTTCAAGCCGAATCCTAAGTGGATGAAGGCAGCCAACCCAGAGACTTGTGAGTTTCTTAATCAGAGATCTCAAATAGTTTCAGTTTCGGCAGGATCCAAATCAAAAGAAAGCTTCCTTCGAAATATGGAAGCAATCTTGAAGCTAGCAAAGGAGGAGGAACCCTCTTCATCAAAATCCTCCAAGCAGAAGCTCACCCAAACTGATGAAGAAGAAGAAGACGAATAGGATTCAAGTCCATGCTCGGATCCCTTCTATCAAAATGAAGATGACTGCTACGGTATTGATACCACAGTCAACCTGAGCGATGATGAGTAATCTCTATCTCTCAGTCAACAAAATCAATCAAAATTCTGGATTGAATAGTTCCATTCAACCGATGATACTGTTCCTTGCTGACAGTCACAGTTCCAGTCAAGTTACCGGCACTGTTTATCACCGGCACTATTCACTTACCGACATCACAGTCCCAGTCAAGTTACCGGTATTGTTCTTCAATAGTTGCAATAGTTTAGGTCAACGTTACCGATACTGTTGTAATAGTAAATTTTCAATCTTCTATTTAAAGGATGTTAGGCTCAGTTGTTAGACATCCGAAGTTTTAGAGAGAGTTTAGAGTGAGAAACTCTGAGAGCCTTAAGAGCTTTCATTTTGTGAGTTCCTCAGTTTTATTCTTTCTTTTTCTTTTCAATCTTCAATCTTGTAGGGTTAAAGCTTGTAGTTTTCAAGCATATCAATCAAAACCTGCATGGTTTAAATCATCTCTTCTCCCTCCACCGGTTCTAGTGAGGCTCTGCCTCCGCTCCGGTTTCTTTTTCTTTTTATTTTCCCCCAGTTCTTCATTGGTTCTACCACCTTTCTGGGTTTATGTTTTAAAGTTTTCATATTTACTATTTTAATTTCTACAGTACTTGTTTTTACTGTTTTTATGTTTTAATTTCCATATTTTTATTTTATTTTTAATTAATGTAATTTCCACCTGTTTTCCTACTTCTTTCATCCTGCTCTCCTTCCCCCTTTCCCTTCCTTGACCCCGTCATCGATCTGGTATCATATATATATATATATATATATATATACATGCATCAATATATATCACATCCTGGATACAGTCATACCATACTGTGAAAGGGAATCCTGTCAGTAGGATCCCAAATATGTACAAACCTTATCAAAAGAAAATACAGCAAAAGTCTAACAAAAGAAACCTCGTCGTCACTCAACACCTAGCCCCATCTCTTAAAAGTACATCAAAACATCACACACCTATACAGATAGCATTGGCCTGAGCCATCACAAACTCCTATCCTCGCTGGCACCCCGGGGTCTTGACGGTCCCGCTACTCCTCCGCTACAGCTGGAAGAGCTCATCTCTGAAGACCTCTGGAATAACCGTCGGTAAGCCCTGCTATTCCTGGATGGTAGCTTGGAGGACACTCTGGAGGACTCCGACCCTGTCGCTCTAACCTAGGGAATTCGATAAATTTGGTCAAGTATATGATCAGCCCAACTAATTCGATAAGTTTGAGAGAGAAAATAGGATAGCACTTCAAATTAACAAATCAAATAAAGCTAAGGTATTTAAATCTGAAATTAAAATATCTAAGGTCTCAAATCCACCTACCCAATCATGCATAGTACCCAAGTGATGATGATTCCTTCCCTAGGTTCAATTACAATGTCAACCAGGACCCCCAAATTATCCTAAATCCCCTGTCGTGCTCAATAGGATGTATTCAACGATTGAATTAATTACTTACTAGGTCTCATAACCCAATCATCAAACTCTATTAAATCTGGTTCCTATAAGGTTGCACCGATCTCCTATTCACTCTCGTGCAATAGTCGATCGATGATCCCAATTCAAGTTCTAAAACGCGAATTGCATCCTAAGCCTCAACACGTTTAACTAGTCAATCATGCAAGCATATGATCAACACAACAAATTCAGAATTGGTAAACACTATTGAGAAAAGGGGGAGAAACATACATCACAATGAATCTACACCGCCATGGGTGGTTTCATTGTTCCCTTAGACGAGGGGATTAGTTCCTCATGCTCGTAACAACTCACAAGCAATCGGTCATAATCACCATTGTAAAATAAGAAAATAAAAGAAGGAGACGCAGCTCCAGAGAACAAGAATTTCGTCCCAAAACGCTACAAAACAGTGGAGAACCAAAAGCTCCTTGTTCTGCCCTAAAACAACAATATATAGAGTTCAGATTCTGCGTGCGCTCGCGAGGCGAGCAGCCTCTCGCGACGCGAATATTAAAAATGGCGCGCTTTCAAATTGGACTCTCGCGAGGCGAGAGGATGTTTCGCGAGGCGAGACTTCAAATCCTAGTCTGTCACGGTCGTGACTTTCGTCACGGCTAGGCCGTGATGGTCTCTGCCCTCCATGGTCTTCGGTCTTCGCGAGGCAAGTAGCCTCTCGCGAGGCGAGATAGAAATGATGATTGTTGCTGCTCAGCTGGTCTTCAGGCTCGCGAGGCGAGTAGCCTCTCGCGGGGCGACTATCTCCAGAATGGCAATTCCACTGTTTTCTTCATTTTCCTTGACTCTAGAGCTTCACTTTTACCCTGAAACAACAAAAGAAAATGAAAAGCGTAATTCTATTCAAAATAAACTAAAAACTACAAAAAATGCCTAGAACGAGTCAAAGTCTAACTTAGGAATAAAACAAGGCCAAATTTGGGCGAAAACGAGATTGAACTCGAATAATTAGCACATAAACCACAGTCTTACTAGTTATAAAACTAGATAATACAGAGGCTTATCAAACACCCAAAACTTAAACCTTGCTTGTCCCCAAGCAAGCTAAAACTCAAAAAGACTCAAGACTTGGCAAGCTTAAAGATTCAATCAATTTTGCACAAATTTCATGTAATCAAAACAGTTTTTTTTCCTTCAATGAACTCCCCCCTTGCATCAATGTAATCCCCACATTTATTTACTTTAAACAATTGAGAACTTCATCATTCATGCAATCATTAATCTAAGTTGAGGATCAAAGTCACACACAAAAGGAAGATCACCAATTTCAAACAATTGCCGTCCTCACAAGGGTATGTAAAATTTCACTCATTCACTCAAATTCGTCTAGGCTATTAACTTTTCACTCAATTTCACATATCAAGAGCACTTCCCATGAATTTGATTTTCATCTCAAAAATAGTTCCCACGAAAACATGCATGCAACATCAAAAGGTCTTTTAAAGGTTGTAATGGGGCCTGGCTAAGGGTAGGATATTCAAGGATACTAGGCTTAAGTCCCTAGGAACTAAGAGAGCATGAGCATTTGACACATTGAATCTCCACTCAATTCCTTTTTTCATTTTTATTTTTTGCCTTGGGTGACTACAGTCTTTTACTTACTAAGCTTTTTGTTTTGCCCATTTTCTTTTGGCAATTTTTTTTTCTTTTCTTCCTTTTTTTCTTTTTCTCAACCCATAATGACATATCAAACCTTGTAGCCACCCCAAACTTAGTTTCTTACGACCCTTCTCTTGCGCAGTCTCCATGCTCTCCTAATCCTAAGATTGGGTTAACATGGTTTTTCCAGATTTTAGGCTTATAACTCCGGGTCATCAAGAAACAATAGGCCAATTAGGCTCAATGTGGCTAACTAGGGAACATGCATTAGGGATGGTTCTTTTTAGGCCAAGTAGCTATTCAAAGAAAATTGCCTAAATCATTTGATGCAACACATAAACATGCAAACCATGAAGAGATTCAAGCAAATCCGGGAAAGTGCAATCTAAAAGTGATTCACACAATCAAAAACAAAGTTGGAGGCTCAAATTCCTCACCTGGACATTTTTTTACAAATTGTTTGACCGAGATACAATTCCTAGTGTGTGCACCCCTTCACCCCAAACTTGTCATAAATCAAGCAGTCACAATAAAATTTCTCAAAGTTCAATTTTCAATTTTTCTCATGGGGATCAACTTTTCTATTTTCAGAACCTAGGGGGAAATCATCAATGGTCAAAATAATTCATGCAATCAATCTACGCTAAATTTAATTAAAATCCAACAAGCTTGCCGACACAACATTCATACGCAACACTCTTGATCTTCTCAAATTATTCAAGAGTGACATTCAAAAACAAAAACAAAAACAAAAACAAAAACACAGCAATTGGTTCCCTCCCCCACACTTAAAGCATACATTGTCCTCAATGAAAGAACGTAGATATAAAATAAGAGTGAGGAAAGGAGAGGGTGCTCCCTGATCAAGTTGTAGTGTAGGTGGCCGCTTCCACAGAAAGCTCTTCTACGGTTGCATCCTCATCCAATTGGTCCCTCGGGCACCCCCCCTGTTGCAAAGCATCCTGGAAGAACTCCTGCAAATTAAAACCTTAATTGCAGATTCGCGAGGCGAGATATCACTCGCAAGGTGAATCTGGAAAAATTATTCTTCACACCTTCCAGAATCGCGAGGCGAGTAGTATCTCGCGAGGCGAATCTGGAATTCCAACAGATGTTAATGCCCAGAATCGCGAGGCGATAGTAGCTCTCGCGACGTGAGACGAAAGCGTGAGCAAGCCTCTAAGATTCAGGGCTTCTGTCTCGCGTGGCCACTGTGGATTCGTGTGGCGAATCAAGTTTTTTTTTTAATAATAATAAGGGAAAATGACAGAAACTAAAAAGATACCTAGCTTGGGTTGCCTCCCAAGTAGCGCTTGTTTAACGTCCCGAGCCTGACTCAAGTCACCCCTAAGGGTTAATCCGGAAGAAGATCTTGCTTCCCATGTCATGCCTTAGCCCGCTTTTTGTAGGTTCTTTCCCTTTCATAAGCTCGCATGCGGTTCCCGGACAACTCATTTAAGTTCAACAACCCTCTATAATCGGCACGTACTCTCCACCCCGTGATGGTCCTTGTTGGGATCGATTTATTGCTTTTATTGACCACCACGGTTGTGCCACCTTTCTTCGTGTCCACATGACTTGGATTACCCCAACTACTATCCGAGATTGGATAGATGATTCCGGCCTCTAAAGGTTTAATCACTTCCTCACGCACAGCTTTTTTCATTCCTTCCTTGTTGGGCTTTTCCCTTGCATCTTCATCTTCGAGGAGACTCGGTAAGGATTCCCTGTCCTTTAACCACTTAAGATAGACCTCATCCCCCAAAGGGTCTTTTTCCTCACTATCATCATCATGGGATTTTACCAACACTTGTGCAAGTGAAGAACCATGGGCTTCTCTAGTTGCCTTTGCCTTGACAGTTGAGTCCACCATATCCACTCGATACACATCCGACCTCTCAGCAGGGCGCTTCATTGCTTCAAAGACATTGAAGACTACCTCATCATCTTGCACCCTTAGAGTGAGTTTCCCTTGTTTTACATCTATTAAAGCACCCCCAGTGGCCAAGAAGGGCCTACCCAATATGATAGGGATCTCGGCGTCTTCATCCATATCAAGCACCACAAAGTCCGTCGGAAATATGAACTTGTCCACCTTCACTAACAAGTCTTCGACCACTCCATAATGATATTTTATAGAACGATCGGCGAGTTGGAGTGACATCCGTGTATCCTTGACTTCTTTGATCCCCAACCTCTTCATCATAGAGAGGGGCATCAAGTTTATGCTTGCCCCTAGATCACACAATGCCTTCCCTAGAGTCATCCCCCCAATGGTGCATGGTATCGAAAAAGAACCGGGGTCCTTCAACTTTGGAGGTAGTTTTCTCTGAAGAATGGCACTACACTCCTCGGTCAAAGTAACCGTTTCCTCATCCACTATTTTCCGCTTCTTGGAGAGAAGCTCCTTCATAAACCGGGCATAAGATGGCATTTGTTCCAAGGCCTCCGCAAATGGAATGTTAATTTGAAGTTTGCGGAAGACATCAAGGAATTTACTGAATTGCTTATCTTGTTGAGGCTTCTTCAATCTTTCCGGATACAGTACCTCATGTAGGGCGGGAGGTCCTGGGGTTCAACCCACTTCTTCTTTCGGAACTATTCATCTACAAGTTTTAACCTCCCCTTGCTCCTATGCCTTGTCACTTGTCAACTCCTCTTTCTCAAGTTGTTCTTCCTCAACATGTGGTTGTTCCGGGGCCTTGTCCTCTTGGGAACTAGTTGCACCCCTGTTAAATCCCAACACCCTACCACTTCTAGTTGTTATGGCATTGCATTGGTTCTTATGGTTGTTCTCGGTATCACCTGGGAAAGTGCCTGGGAGACGCTCATTTAGTTGCCTTGCGAGCTGAGTAACCTGCGTCTCTAGATTCTGAATTGCCGCCCCTGTATGAGTTACCAACTTATCAATGGCTGTGCCTGTATTGGTTGCCAACTTCTCAACTGTTGCACTCATCTTCTCAAGAGCCAACTCCCAAGGTTGCCTTCCACCATCTGTTATTTGCAATTGATTAGGCCCCGGAAGAGCCTGCTGAGTATTGTGCTGATGGATCCCATAGTTGGGCCTCTGATTCTGCTGAGGTTGTTGTTGTTGGGATAGACCACCACTAGCATTACTCCAAGCGAAACCCGGATGGTCTCTCCTCATATAGCCCCTGTTCTGATTCTGATTGTAATCATTCTGTCTGTTCCTCTAATAGTTGTTCTGGGGCACGCTGTCATAGAAATTGTGGCATGAGTCCACATGTTCCCGGGAGAAGTTGAACGGACAGTTCTGAATGTCATGATCTCCATTGCACTTTTCACAACCCGGAGGCATTCCCTCGTGTATTACATTAACCTTCTTGTTCCCAGACAATGCCGCATTATGCATCTTCAACAATTTATTCTGCTCTAGAATGGCTTCTATTGTTGCAGCACTGACTCCACTTGAGGTTTCCCTACCACGGTTGTAATTATTGTATGACATCTTCTCCAATAACGCCCATCCATCCTCAGCTGATAAATAGGAAAAAGAGCCGCCAGCTGCGGCATCACAATTCATCTGATAGCGCCCCCTTAACCTGTTAAAGAAATGTTGAACCTTGGAAACCGGGTCAAAGAATGCCGAAGGACATCTTCTCAAGAGCACATTATACCTCTCCCAGGCTTCATTATAGGTTTCATCTTCTGTCTTCCTGAAAGAAGTGACGGCTACTCTTGCTTGTGCCGCTTTCTGAGGAGGAAAATACTTGGTTAGGAACTTTTGTGTCATTTGCTCCCAAGTTCTGATACTGTTCCGATCCAAGCTGTCAAACCAATCGCGAGCGACATCCCTAAGAGAGAGAGGGAATAGCCGCAAGCAAAACTCATCCTGAGAAACACCTCTTGTCCTCTGCAAGTCACAAGCTTCAAGGAAGTGGGTGATGTGTCTGTGAGGGTCTTGTTTGCGACTCCCATCAAATTGATTCTCACGGATCTGGGCTGTGACACATCCTTCCACTCTGAAGGAATCTGTATTCAGGTTGCCCCTCACGATAGAAGAATCACAATCACCCAAGTTCGGTAGACTGTACTCGAAGAGGGGCTTGTAAGGAGGAGGAGGAGGATTTGCGGCCATCTCCACAAATTCAATTGCTTCAAGCCTCTTTCGCTCTCTGGCTTCTTTCCTTAAGCGCTTCTCGGTCTTGGCGATCTCCGAATCAAACAGCAGGTCCTCTTGTGAAAGAGTACCTCGCATACAAAAACTAGGCAAGACCAAGTGGAATCAAAGAAGTAGAGAGAAATAATAAAAATAATAAATAACAGAAAATAAATAAATAAAATAGCTTAACCAAATAATCAAACTTCCTAAAAATTAGGAAAATTGGTTGTGCCAATCCCCGGCAACGGTGCCAAAAACTTGTTGAGTCACCGGCAAGTGTACCGGGTCGTTGCAAGTAATAAAATAAACACGGTAAGTAATTACCGAGGTCGAACACAAGGATTGGGCTACCAATTCGACTAATTCGCGAGAAATTCGATAAGTTTGGTCAAGTAACAGCAAATGGTTGAGAGAGAAGATAGGATCGCACTTCAAATTAACAAATCAAATAAAGCTAAGGTATTAAAATCTGGAATTAAAATATCTAAGGTCTCAAATCCACCTACCCAATCATGCATAGTACCCAAGTGATGATGATTCCTTCCCTAGGTTCAATTACAATGTCAACCAGGACCCCTAAATTCTCCTAAATCCATTGTCGTGCTTAATAGGACGTATTCGACATTTGAATTAATTACTTACTAGGTCTCATAACCCAATCATCAAACTCTATTTAATCTGGTTCCTATAAGGTTGTACCGATCTCCTATTCACTCTCGCGCAATAGACGACGATGATCCCAATTCAAGTTCAAAAACGCGAATTGCCTCCTAAGCCTCAACACGTTTAACTAGTCAATCACGCAAGCATATGATCAACACAACAAATTCAGAATTGGAAAACACTATTGAGAAAAGGGAGAGAAACATACATCACATTGAATATACACCGCCATGGGTGGTTTCATTGTTCCCTTAGACGAGGGGATTAGTTCCTTATCATGCTCGTAACAACGCACAAGCAATCGGCCATAATCACCATTGTAAAATAAGAAAATAAAAGAAGGAGACGCAGCTCCAGAGAACAAGAATTTCATCCCAAAACGCTACAAAACAGTGGAGAACCAAAAGCTCTTTGTTCTGCCCTAAAACAGCAATATATAGAGTTCAGATTCTGCGCGCGCTCGCGAGGCGAGCAGCCTCTCGCGACGTGAATATTAAAAATGGGGCGCTTTCAAATTGGACTCTCGCGAGGCGAGAGGATGTTTCACGAGGTGAGACTTCAAATCATAGTCTGTCACAGTCATGACTTTCGTCACGGCTAGGCCGTGATGGTCTCTGTCCTCCAGGGTCTTCGGTCTTCGCGAGGCGAGTAGCCTCTCGCGAGGTGAGACAGAAATGATGATTGTTGCTGCTCAGCTGGTCTTCAGGCTCGCGAGGCGAGTAGCCTCTCGTGGGGCGAGTATCTCCAGAATGGCAATTCCACTGTTTTCTTCATTTTCCTTGACTCTAGAGATTCACTTTTACCCTGAAACAACAAAAGAAAACGAAAACCGTAATTCTATTCAAAATAAACTAAAAACTACAAAAAAAATGCCTAGAACGAGTCAAAGTCTAACTTAGGAACAAAACAAGGTCAAATTTGGGCGAAAACGAGATTGAACTCGAATAATTAGCACATAAACCACAGTCTTACTAGTTATAAAACTAGATAAGCCAGAGGCTTATCACGTCTCGCTGATGCTAAGTTGAGCATGCCCGTGCTCAACAGTGAGCACACCCGTGCTCAAAGGCAAACCGTGCCTCGTATGCGTTAAGTTGAGCAATGCCATGCTCAAGGAGGAGCACAACCGTGCTCAGGTCTGTGCCTTTAAAAGGAGAACAGTAACTGAGGGTTTTAGTCAAAAACCCTATTTTGGCAACAGAAGCCATCCTAGTGCGGCTACCAACCTTTTCTTCCCTATTTTCTCTAAACCCATTGCATTGTTGGAGCTTTAGAGACTCTTGGGAGTGTCCATCTTGGTTATGCCAATCCGTGTAGGTAACGTTTCCTCCCTGTATTGGCTTCCTTTGCTATTATTTAGATTTGGGAACTAATTGGTTAATGTTCTTGTTTTACCATGGCTTGGAAGCTGACTGAGCCGCTTAAGGGAACATGACCAGTTTGTCGTTAGGAGTGTTGTTGAGGAATCTTCATACCTGGTAAGTGGAGAAGGATATTGTATTCTTTAGGCAAGAGGGTAGCGTAAGATGAGGGGTTCCCATAGCTCTGTTATATGTCGCTGTTAACTGTCATTAATATCATGTTATGTTTGATTATGACTACGACTAAACTGTTGTTGATGTCATGATCTACTTGGTTGTATGAGTTAATTGTCATAAATGTTAAGTTGGTTAATGGTATATCTATTATGCATGTCTATTGTCTCATGATTGTTATGCTATATGCCTAATAGTTATATTTAGTTGAATCTGGTCATGATATGAGAATTGCTATGTGTTGTTGTTATACATCTGTTGACTGAATTGGATTGACTGAGTTATGTTGGTTCTGGTTGAACATGTCAATAAGACCCTAATTGGCTAATTTAGGACTCTTAATTAACGTAAAGATTAAGGGGTTAATTCCCCAATGCTTCATAAGACATGAACTGTTAGTGAGAGGTGAGGTATGATGCCAATTGGATTAGTCAAAAGACCCTAGGATCCGATTTGAGAATGTTAGGGAGTTTTGGCTCCCAGAACATAAGTTTAATCTGCCCAGAACAGTACAGATGGCCCAGGAGCACGGCCGTGCTGAACAGGGAGCACGCCCGTTCTCCCAGTTGAATTCTGGAAGATGGCCGCGCATTAAGCAAGACCATGCAGGACAGTGAGCACGACCGTGCTCCACTTAAGTGGCAGTACGACCGTGTTGAGGTGAGCACACCCGTGCTCCCCTTACTGATCAGAATTTGAGATTAATGGAATTAAGGGGTGTTTTACCCCAAATGTTGTTAGAACCAAAGTGGTTTTGGATTAAAACAATCTCTTAAGTTTTGATGTTAACAAAAAGGTTAAATTTGTACGACAAAGTGTTGCCAAAGATCTAACTTGTTTGTTATAAGTATCCAGGGACTATTTGATTTATACGAGTCAGAGGATCTTAAAATTTAAAGTATGGAATCTATCAGATTCTATATGAATCCTATAGACGAGTCTACAACTCTTGGTAAAATTCTGAGACTATTATCTTTATGTTAGACGAGGTCTTAAAATTAACTAAGGTAGACACTTTACTAAGTCTAAAGAAAAATCAAGTAGACGAGACATTGAAATATAACAAGTCCAAAGACTCGATAGACGAGTAGTCTCACTAGACGCCACGTCAGTAGACAAGCTATTAAGTATAGCCCGTCCACTAGTTTTAAAATGTGAACCCGTCTAAGCTTAAATGTATTTATTTCAAATGATTGCTTATTTAATTCAAAGAATATATGTCTTTTTACCCTTGCTTCTTCTATTGTAAAAATCTTTATCTCTTGGATAAAAGAACTTCGTACCATCGAAACCATAAACCTTTGTACTATGTCAACTACATTGCTGTAAAGATCAAGTCAAGTACAAAGAAAGAAAGTCATAAAGGAACCTTTGGTACAACAGAGAAATGACAACTCTATTTTGAGCATTCCTCTGATAATCAAAAGCACTTCTCCAAGAAGCATATCAAGTTATCAGTCTCAACGGATCCAAGAAATTAATGATATGTCTAAACGGATATAATTTGAAGACCGTTGAAGAAGATAAAGACACATAAACACTTCATCTATATATTTTTGAAGAACTTCAAGAAGACATAGACACGTAGAGACATATACATAGACACATACACGAAGCTCTGATATTATAGTGTGAAAACTCGGTTGAAATTGTAAAACAAGTTTACGTGTAAATCTTGTAGATCTTAAACTTTCAAATCCTCACACATAGTGAGTTCTTAGATCAAAGTTGTAAATCTCTGTTAGAGTTAGAGCCCGAAGAGGCTTGGTAGATCAAGAATACTTGTAGCCTGAAGAGGTGTTGAATACTTGTAACCTATTTGGAGAATAGTGGATAAAACCTTTAGGTAGAAAGGACTGGACGTAGCTCTTGGTTGGAAGAGAGTGAACCATGATAAAATACTTGTGTGATTCTTCTAACCCTTATCTTTTACAGTTTTTAGTTATACTAATTGTGGGGTTTTGAATCTGAGTTTATTAACTCTTCAAAAACATTTTCCTGTTTGTGTGTTGTTTATTTTGATCTGCTTGTAAAAGTGTTTGAGAAAAGGCTTTTTCGAAAATCTGTTAAGAAACACAATTCAACCCCCCATCTTGTGTTTCCTTATGTAAACTTCAGTTGGTATCAGATCTCAGCCTCGAAAGGGTCGATCATCTAACAAGTGCTGAGGGAGTACGATCCAACAAGCATGGATACAGAAGGACAAGCAATCAACATACCTCCTCTCTTTGATGGAAGTGATTATGACTATTGGAAAAAGAGAATGATGGCTTTTCTTGATGCACAAAATGTGGATATCTGGGAGCTAATTGAAACTGGCTACACTGAGTCAAGAGGTGATACTGGAGCTGCTATTCCTAGAGCTCAATGGACTCCAGAGCAAAAAACTCAACATCAACTCAATATGAAGGCTAAGCACTATTTGATGTGTGCTATCACCAGATTTGAGCATGATAAAGTCTATAGTTGTAACACTGCTAAGGAAATATGGGATACTCTTGCTCTAGCTCATGAAGGGTCATCCCAAGTCAAGGAGTAAAAGATAAGCATGTTGGTTCATCAATATGAATTATTTAAAATGGCTGAACTTGAAACTATAGATCAAATGTTTGGAAGATTCCAAACTATCACCAACAGTCTTAGATCTCTTGGAAAAACCTATGAGAATAGAGATCATGTCAGAAAAATTTTGAGGAGCTTACATAAATAGTGGAGACCTAAGGCCACTTCTATTCAAGCAGCAAATAACCTCAATATTCTTACTTTGGAGGAACTTCTTGGTTCTATTAAAGTTCCTGAGCTTGAGCTCAATGAAGAAGAAAGTTCCTGAAAAGGAAAGTCTGTTGCCCTAAAGGCAAAAAATGCTAGCTCATCCAAATTCCTTAAAGCTGAGGAATCCTCTGATGAAGCAGACCCTTCTGACAGTGATGAAGGATCTGATGAGGATGAACTGTCTTTCATCTCCATAAAGATTCAACATATGTGGAGAAAGAAAGGTGATTTCAGATGGAAGCAGTTCAACAAAAAGTTCATCAAGGAGAAATAAGACTCTAAGGAAAAAGGTCCACCTCTGTGCTTCAAGTGCAAAAAGCCCGATCATTTCAAAGCTGTCTGCCCATATCTGAAGGACAAAAAGAAGTTCTTCAAAAAGAAGAAGGGCTTGATGGCTACTTGGGAGGATTTGGATCTGTCTTCATCTGATGAAGAAAATGAAGCAGAGGAAGAGGCAAATATCTGTCTCATGACTGGTACTTCATCAGAAAGTGAATACACTGATGCTGAGGTAATGGATTCTAACCCCTCCATTCTTCAAGATGCATTTGATGAATTATTGCACAACTCATCAATTCTGTCTCATGAGTATAGAAGTCTCAAAAAGAAATTTTCCAAACTATCTAAAGAATTTGATAGGGTTTGCATGGAGAAAATAAGTCTTGTAAATGAAAATGACAAACTAAAATCAGAGAATGTAAGTAAAACTGACAAACTCAAGTGTGAGCCAACTGTCTCTTGTGAAGTTACAAAACTGAAACAAGATGTGACATATCTGACATACACTGTCTAAATTTGTAGGTGACTCAGATAAACTAAGTTTAATTTTAAGGTACTCTAGGTCCCCTCATGATAAGTCTGGCCTTGGTTATGACAAAGAAAAGCACGAAGCATCTTATAAAAAGTCAATACCACATATGCATTGTAGAACCTCAAAAGCTCAAACACTGCATGTTAAAACTAAACTGAGCTCATCCAACACTTACTATAAAGTGTGTGGAAAAGGTGGTCATATAACATCTAGATTCATACATCATGAGCATATTAAACATGCTCGTCCAATGACTACTAACAAGAAAGGACCCAAGTCAATTTGGGTACCTAAAGATAAGATTGTACCTGTTGCAGACTTGCTTAACAACAGGAAAGAAACACACATCCTGGTACTTGGACAGTGGTTGCTCACATCACATGACGGGAGAAATGTGTATGTTCCAAGACCTTAAACATAGGGATGGTGGCTGGGTTACCTTTGGAGGTAATCAGAAAGGGAAGATCATTGGTGCAGGTAAAATTGGTAAACATCCTTTTCCCTCCATTGATAATGTTCTATTAGTTAATGGTTTAAAACACAATCTGCTAAGCATAAGTCAATTATGTGATAGTGGGTTTGATGTTTCTTTTGATAAGAACATGTGTAATGTCAAGAAACCTGATGGATCACTCTTATTCACCGCCAAGAGACAAAACAATATGTATAAGATTGACTTGGAGGACCTTACAAATCAAAGTGTCTCATGTCTAGTGTCCATTGAAGATGAGCGATGGTTTTGGCATAAATGGCTAGGTCATGCAAGCTTGAAGTTAATTTCAAAGCTAAATAAGCATAACCTCTTGAGAGGATTACCAAACCTCACGTTCAAACATGATGCTCTATGTGATGCATGGGAAAACATCAAAGGTTCCTTTGAATCTAAGAATGTTGTTAGTACCAATAGACCACTAGAGTTGCTACACCTTGATCTGTTTGGACCAACTAGGACTGCCTTTGTTAGTGGAAAGAAATATGGTATAGTCATAGTAGACGACTACACTAGATGGACATGGGTTATGTTCCTAGCTCACAAGGATGAGTCTTTCAAGGACTCCTCTGTATTCTGTAAACGTGTACATAATGAAAAAGGCATGTGCATCACTTCAATCAGAAGTGACCATTGGGGAGAGTTTGAAGTGAAGAAAGTGGTATACTTCACAACTTCTCAATACCTAGAACACCACATCAAAATGGTGTGATAGAGAGAAAGAAAAGATCTCTTCAAGAGATGGCTAGAACAATGCTCAATGATAACTCTGTCCATAGACACTTCTGGACTGAAGCTGTTAATACTGCCTGCTACATCTAGAACAAAATATACATTAGACCAATTTTGAATAAGACTCCTTATGAATTGTGGAAAGGACGAAAACCCAACATATATCACTTTCATCCTTTTGGTTGTAAATGCTATATATTGAATACTAAAGATCAACTTGGTAAGTTTGATGCTAAAGTAGATAATGAAATTATGTTAGGGTATTCTGAATCATCAAAAGGGTTTAGAATTTATAATTATAGAACCTTAGTAGTAGAAGAATGTATACATGTCAACTTTGATGACAAACAGCCTGATAAGAAATTATCAGAGCTTGATGAAGCCATTGCAGATTTGAATCTCAAGGATTCTGAAATTCAAACAAATGTCAAACCTGATGACCAAGTAGACGACCCTCAACAACATGAGTCAGAAACTTCAACTTCTCAACAAGAAAATGTTCAGAGATCTTGGTACTTTAGGAATTATCATCCACAAGATCAAATCATTGGAAATCCTAATGATAAGCTAAGAAACAGATCTACATTCAGAGAGCAAGATGATTTTGCATTAGTCTCTGAGATAGCACCAAAGACAGTAGACGAGGCTCTATTGGACGAGGGCTGGATTATTGCAATACAGGAAGAACTGAACCAATTTGAGAGAAGTGAAATGTGGAATCCTTTACCAGAAGATAAGTCAGTTATTGGAACCAAATGGGTTTACAGAAACAAGCTTGATGAAAATGGTAAGGTGATAAGAAATAAAGCTAGACTTGTTGCACAAGGTAGAAGGTATAGACTACACTGAAACTTTTGCACCAGTTGCTAGATTAGAGGCAATTCGCATCTTATTATCATTTTCTGCACTTCATAGTATAATGCTATATCAAATGGATGTAAAAAGTGCCTTTCTAAATGGTGTTATTAGTGAGGAAGTATATGTTATGCAACCTCCAGGTTTTGAAAGTGAAACCCAACCTGAACACATATATAAGCTAAAGAAATCTTTATACGGCTTCAAACAAGCTCCTAGAGCTTGGTATGAAAGGTTAAGTTCTTTCTTAATGGACAATGGATTCAGTAGAGGAAAGGTTGATACAACCTTAATTAGAAAATCCAATAAGTCTAGTTTTGTTGTTGTTCAAATATATGTTGATGATATAATCTTTGGTGCTACTAATGAATCCCTCTGTAAAGAATTCTCTAAGATTATGCAGAAAGAGTTTGAAATGAGCATGATGGGAGAACTCAAGTTATTTCTTGGATTTCAAGTTAAGCAAACAATGGACGAGGTGTACATCCATCAAACCAAGTACACAAAGGAATTGTTAAAGAAATTCAAGATGGATGATTGCGAACCTATGAACACCCCTATGCATCCCACGTCCATATTGAACAAAGATGATAAAGATAAAAAGGTAGACCAAAAGGTATATAGAGGTATGATAGGATCTCTGCTATATCTTACTGCGTCTAGACCTGATATTATGTTCAGTGTATGCTTATGTGCTCGATTTCAATATGATCCAAGAGAATCTTACTTATCAGCAGTTAAAATAATATTTAGATATTTAAAAGGTACCACTAATCTGGGTTTGTGCTTTAAGAAAAATGGTGATTACAGATTAGTTGGTTTTTGTGATGCTGACTATGCTGGAGATATAATAGAAAGAAAAAGTACCAGTGGAGGATGTCACTTCATTGGAGCAAATCTAGTCTCATGGTCAAGCAAAAGACAAAGTACTATTGCCTTATCAACTGTTGAAGTTGAGTATATTTTAGCTGCTAATTGCAGATCACAACTTCTATGGATCAAACATCAATTGGAGGACTGCAATGTGTTTGTAAGTAGTATTCCACTTATATGTGATAATACTGCTGCAATAAATCTATCTAAGATTCCAATATTGCATTCAAGGTCTAAGCATACATAGATTAAACATCACTTTATTAGAGATTATATGCAAAAAGGCATTATTAATATACAATTTGTAGATATCGACCATCAATGGGAAGATATCTTTACTAAACCTCTTGCGGATAACAGATTCATATTTATTAGAAAACATCTTAATATGATTTGTGTGGATTAACTGTGTGTCCAATGCTTGCGTCTATTGCATATGCATATATTGCATGCGTGTCTATTGCTTAAGTGCGTCCAATGCATTTTACATGCGCATCTAGTGGGCATTGCGTCCATTGACTATTTACATAGTTTTATCAGACTCGTCTATGCTATCTATTATTATATTTGCATTAATTCATGTCCAAGACATATTTAATAATATCCTTATGCTAAGTCAGTTATTTCCATAAATCCCATCAATAGCTTTTTGCGGTTTCAAAAATTTGTGCCGCATCAGTACTCATTACTCCTTTCCTCACACGTTTTAATTTTTTGTTAATTATTTTCTTTGGGAAAAATCTTCAAATTCGAAACCTTTTTAAGTAATACTTTTTCCCTCTGAAAAACCTTTCACAATCTTTTCTCTTTGAACCCTTGAATACTCTGTTTTTCTTGCTACTTAACCCTAAACTCTCTAGCCACATCAATGGCTTGCTCTTTTGTTGCTGCAACTTTTAATGTGGACAGGCTGAACCTTGCTATTGAGCACCACTTCAACTTTGGGATTCTGCAATAATATAACTTAGATGTAATTAAGAATGTTACTGCTGCTGGTTGGGATGGACTGTTCTTGGAGAAAGTCTCAATCTACCCTAACCTAATTAGGGATCTCTGGAGAAACCCTCATGTAACAATTTCTGAAATTTCTACTGAGGTACTCCAAAAAAGAGTAGTGGTATCTCAAAAGACCATCTCTGATGCTATCATCTGCGCTCAAGAAGGAGTGGTCTTTACTGATACTTGGGAGACGGACCTCGGTGTTCTGAGGTGGTAGCTGCCTTCCTAATGAGAGAAGATACTGTGAGAACTCATTATTGGAAGTCAGTGGAGATGAAGGATGAGGTTCACATTCTTCATCAGTTGCTGAACAAGGTTGTTTTACACAAAACTGGGTCTTTGGACAACTTGTCAGCTTTGTACAAGTTCTGTCTCTGTCATCTCATCAATGAGACTAAAATCAACCTGCCCAGAATTTTCTATGGGAGATTCAGGCCTGCTGTTGTTCTCAAGAAGAAGCTCTCTGCAATTCCATAATGTCACCTTCTGTCAAAGATCTTCAGGTCTCAAGGAATCTATGATACTCTTGCTGCCAAGTCTCCTGAAGAGCAAACAAGAATTCTAACTGAAAAGGGTATGTTTGCTGCGAACTTTGGGAAGATGAACGTAGCCATCATGAATCTAAGCACTTATGCTCAAGTTGCTATGGCAAAAGCAGAAGAGATGATGAAGATTAAGCAGGAACAGATTGAGTTGAATAATGCTGAAGTACTAGGACTGAAAAAACCAGTAAGAAGAAAAATTACTGCTGCAAGGAAACCAATTGCAAGAAAGCCTACTGCTGGCATTGTGATCAGGGAACAAGTTGCCGTTGCCCCTCAACCTGATCCATCTCAGAAAAGGACAAGGAATCTAGTCCTGTCCCATAATGAATATGAAGAAGATGAGGACAGTGTCCTCATTAGTGCTATTTTGAAGAAGCAGAAAATTGCTGCTGATGCCGCTGCTGTTGTTGTTCCAACAAGGAGAAGGCATCCTCAGAGAAAGGCCAAGTCTGTCATGGCTATGGAGGTAAGCATCCCTGCTAATGACCCTGTACAGTTAGCAGTTGATGCTTTAGTTCAGAGCTTTGATGATATTGTTGCACCTGCATTACCTGAATTACCACACACTGATGTTTACATACCCACACTACCATCACCACAAACCACTTCACCACAAACAACGTCACCTGCCCACTCACCTGTTCAAACCTCACCAAACATACCACAATTTCAACCCATAATACCTGCAGATGATCCCTGGTTCAATCAACCAGATGATGTAGGGATTAACCCTGGTGGCCCCTTTCCCAAAATCCCAAGAACCAAATTTCCTTACACTAACCCTTGAGTTCTCTATGATGGCAAAGTTGAAAGCTAGGACAAAGTCAAAAGAGACTGGAAAATACTCTATAATAAAAATGAACCAGAACCAGAACCAGAGTCAACTAGACCTTTCTATCCCCTGCCTGAATATGAATATGAGCCAGAACCTACCTGCACCCCATGGCATGTACCCATTCCATATGTACAAACTCATCCACTCCCATCTGCCTTGTACAATGAAATTGGACCTGCCCTTACTCACCTTCCACAAAAGAAACCCAAATAGATCTATCCTAATCTAATCAAATCCCCACCCTTTAAACCTTTCACAGATGGTGTCAACAGGCACATTATACCTGATTGGACTAATGACCCTAGCAAAGCCAAAGCTCCAACAATTTTGCACAAAAGGTCAAGAACTGATGGAAGACCAAATTTCATTCTGGAAAGAGAGGCATATGGGGTAACATATGGGGTAACCTTTAGGCATCCAAGTGTTTATGGCAAAGCTGTTGATCTTATGGACCATCTCATGTATGCCTTCCTACAAAAATAGTTTGAGCTGCTTAGGTGCGTGAGAGTTACCAATTTTGTTCCACCAACCTGGCTGTTCCAAACTCTGAAGAAGACAAAGATTAGAGTAAGACCTTACATGATTAGTCCAAGACTACCTATGATAGACTTTCACAAGGATAAGGATCTGAAGAAGCGAGGATGCACTGCAAAGAAGCCAGAAAACAACTCCTGCATAATCTCAGCTGAAAATGAAGTCTCTGTTGATCAGAATATCATAGACTTCTGGATGTCACAGTCTATTGAAGACATAGCTGAAGATGTTGCAATTAATATCTGGATAAGCCATATGATGACTTGTGGCAAGGAAGCTTCATCCTCTGGACTGAGTGATCAAGATAAGAGAAGCATTCCAAAAGTTAGAAGAAAGCGTGGACTCTCCAATGTCAGGTTCTATATTCACAAGGACACTCTTGGAATTCTTCTCATAAGTCCTATCTATGAGGAAGACCCTGTTCACTGATCTAAAGAGTTGGCTCCTCCTGTACTCACTATTTCTTCATCACCACCACCATCTCCTCCTTCTGAGCATACTGAGGAAGAAATCATAGTTGAAGAACCGGATTTGATTGCTGATACTGTTCAACCAGTAACTGGGAATGAGGAAGTTGCTGAGTCTGCTCCAAGACAAAGTACTTCTGAAAAGCACTCATCTCAGCCATTGGCTTTGACAGTCATTCATCCACATGATCAACCTCAAAATTCCAGAGCAGTAGACACCTTTGAAAATCAAGTAAATGCTCAAGACAGTGCTAAAAGCACAAGACCTTCACTGCCTTGGAATTTTGAAGAGATTATTGGAAAGATCATAGAGTAGAGAGTCAAAGTTGAGGTCAAGGAACAAGTGAAAGAGCAAGTTGCAGAAGCTTTGACTCAAACAAATGTAATGATCAATCAAATGATGAGCAGTCTACAAAGTTTCCAACAGAGTCACAATCTGCCAGTTCAACCTCCTCCACCTCCACCAAATCCTCCTCCACCTCCACCCTCTTCTTAGTTCTCTTTTTATTCCTTAATTGACAGTGATGGTCCTCTCCTGTTTCCTTTTAGTCCGATGACAAAAAGGGGGAGGAAGAATAAAATTAATTTTAATATATATAAAATCAGTTTTTTGGACATACATATCTGTTTTCACATGCATATTTGTGCTTGATATGATCAGATACTTTATTGCTTATTGTTATCTTTGATATATCTCTATAGTTGGACTTAAAAGCTTTGATTCTATGTTTTAGCTCTGATACTATGTTTTTGAATATGACTAAACTGATATGATAAGTTATATCTGATATGTGTTGCTGCTTATCTGTTTTATCTTTTTAAGTTTGAATGCTTTGTCTTAAGGGGAGCTCTGTAGCTCTCTTAGACTTTACTCGCCCAAATTTAATTGGTTTTTACCATCATCAAAAAGGGGGAGATTTTAAGAACCAAAGTGGTTTTGGATTAAAATAATCTCTTAAGTTTTGATGTTAACAAAAAGGTTAAATTTGTATGGCAAAGTGTTGTCAAAGATCTAACTTGTTTGTTATAAGTATGCAGGGACTATTTGATTTATACGAGTCAGAGGATCTTAAAATTTAAAGTATGAAATCTATCAGATTCTATTTCAATCCTCTAAACGAGTCTACAACTCTTGGTAAAATTCTGAGACTATTAACTTTATGTTAGACGAGGTCTTAAAATTAACTAAGGTAGATGCTTTACAAAGTCTAAAGAAAAATCAAGTAGACGAGACATTGAAATATAACAAGTTCAAAGACTTGATAAACGAGTAGTCTCACTAGACGCCACATCAGTAGACAAGCTCTTAAGTATAGCATGTCCAACTCTTGGAACTAGACGAAAAGTCTGCAGACACATTATTAGTAGACGAGCCAGTCTTACTGATAAGTTAATCTTGCACGTCCAAAGACCTGTGCGTCCACTAGTTTTAAACGTGAACCCGTCTAAGCTTAAATGTATTTATTTCAAATGATTGGTTATTTAATTCAAAGAATATATGTCTTTTTACCCTTGCTGCTTCTATTGTTAAAATCTTTATCTCTTGGATAAAAGAACTTTGTACCATCGAAACCATAAACGTTTATACTTTGTCACCTACATTGCTGTAAAGATCAAGTCAAGTACAAAGATGGAAAGTCAGAAAGCAACCTTTGGTACAACAGAGAAATGGCAGCTCTACTTTGAACATTCATCTGATAATCAAAAGCAATTCTCCAAGAAGCATATCAAGTTATCAGTCTCAACGGATCCAAGCAATTAATGCTATGTCTAAACGGATATAATTTGAAGACCGTTGTAGAAGATCAATACAGATAAGCACTTCATCTATATATTTTTGAAGAACTTCAATAAGACATAGACACGCAGAGACATATACATAGACACATACACGAAGCTATGATATTATAGTGTAAAAACTCTGTTGAAATTGTAAAACAAGTTTACATGTAAATATTTTTTAATCTTAAACTTTCAAATCCTCACACATAGTGAGTTCTTAGATCAAAGTTTTAAATCTCTTAGTTAGAGTTTAGAGCTTGAAGAGGCTTGGTAGAGAAAGAATACTTGTAGCCTAAAGATGTGTTGAATACTTGTAACCTATTTGGAGAATAGTGGATAAAACCTTCAGGTAGAAGGGACTGGATGTAGCTCTTGGTTGAAAGAGAGTGAACCGGGATAAAATACTTGTGCGATTCTTCTAACCCTTATCTTTTACAGTTTTTAATTATACTGACTGTGGGGTTTTGATTCTAAGTTTGTTAACTCTTCAAAAACATTTTCCTGTTTGTGTGCTGTTTATTTTGATCTACTTGTAAAAGTGTTTGAGAAAAGGCTTTTTCGAAAATATGTTAAGAAACACAATTCAAACCCCCCTTCTTGTGTTTCCCTGTGTCAACTTCAAATGTCCCCAAGAATGTAATAAGACACCAATCGAATTCAAGAAGAGCTAGATAACTTAATTAAGGATTAATTAAAATGAATAATAATAATGAGTTGGTTAAGCTGGTACCCTTGGGCTACCGCACGTTGTTAGACTTTGGTGCTTCTTGGCCAAAGTGGCCTAGATGCTTTTTGGTCGAGGTGTTGATAAATTGAGCCTTAGTGGTTTTGGACTATGGGGGACCTTGACCCAAAAATGGTTAAGGTGTTGATGTTGATATTGATGATGGTGATAAGTCTTGGGTGCTTATTGGCCCAAGAAAAGGAGGTGGTTGCCTTGTCTGTTGTTGTGCTCATGCATTCATACGTTGAAGTTGTTAGTGGGGTTCTACATAGGGGATGTCATCCTAGAGTATGAAGATCTGGCCAAGTCTCGGATGGTTCGCCCAAGGTTTGGTGAACCATGTGCCCCCGCGTTGGCGCATCCACGTTATGATGCATTGGCTACCCAAGGGGTTCACCCATGATTTGGTGGACTGCCAGTGTTGTTACTTTTTCGCCAATGTGGATATGTAACTCCGAAGTTGTCTTCCTGAGATAGTTTGGATCCACATACATAACGGAGTAGCAGAGTAGTGTTGCACCGTATAGCATAATTTGGTTGAGATGACGTGTTGATACGTTTATATTATGTTGAAGTTATGTTGTATATTGCTATGCCATGTTATGATGTATGTTCATCTTGCTTAACTACTTCCATGCCGTTGTGTTTACATGATTTCTTACTCCCCGTTTCTCTTTGTTTGTTGTTGGCATGTATCTCTTATGCAGAGGACGGTGAGCAGCCAATGGAGGAGTGACTCTGAGGAGCCGCGACTCTAGTTAGGATGCTTAGTTGGTTTAGTTGTTTCAATAGTTATAGTTGTTTCAGTTTTCAGTTGTATTCCGAGGATTTATTCTGGAATGGTTATACCAGCTCTGTATGTGACATCGGGGTTGGGTTATGTTTATGTTTTGTTTGTTTTACCTTTTTAAAACTATGCTTCTTTCCGCGATGAGATGTTACAATGTGGTACCTGTTTACCCGGTTTTCACTTTTATGAAATAAATGCATGTTTTTATATCTCCTCTTTCAACTAAATGTTTTATATTAATATGCGGGGTAGAGGGTGTCACATTTAGTGGTATCATAGCAAGTCTGTCCTATCAGGCCGTGGTATGAGTCTGTTGTGTTTCTTGTTTGAATTGTCTATACATGTTATAGATAGCGATGCTTAAATTTTTGAGCCTATCGCTTTTCCTGATTCAGTTCTCTGTATTTAATGGTTGTTTTGGACATGTACAAGAACTCATGACAGGAAGAGGCAGAAACGATCAGGCAATCACTGACGTATTTGCACTCCTTGCCAATGCTATCGGACAAGTTCAAAACAACAACAACGGAGGACCAGCTGAGTTTCAGGGTCTTGACAAGTTCCAACAAAATAATCCGCCATCTTTCAGAGGAGCTTATGATCCTGAGGGAGCTTTGTTGTGGATGAGGGAGATCGAGAAGATCTTCAGAGCTATGGACTGCAATGATCAGCAGCAGGTTATCTTCGCCACGTTTATGCTCACTGAGGAGACTGAGCACTGGTGGGAGAACTGTCATCAGAGGGTATAGCAGTCACCTGGGCTGTGTTCAGAGATAGGTTTATGGAGAAGTATTTTCCTGCTGATGTTCATGACAAGAAGGAATTGGAATTCTTGGGGCTGAAGTAGGGAAGTATGTCAGTGGGCAAGTATGCGGCTAAGTTTGAGGAGATGGCTAGGTATTACACACCTTAACAGGTCATGGTGGATGATCGGTCCAAGTGTGTAAAGTTCAAGGATGGCCTTCGTTCAGAAATAAAGCAGGCGATTAGTTATCTGGAAATCAGAGTCTTCCCAACCTTGGTGAACAAGTTTAGGATCTATGAGGATGCCTACAAGTCTAGAGTGGCTAGTTTCAGGATTTCAGTTAGCCAGGGCAGCAAGAAGACTGAGCAGAAGAACAAGGGCAAGCAGCGTTACGCTCCAGCCGGTCGGGATTTCAAGCAGAGTGGCAGGAAGCCACAATTTTCTCATGATAGGTCCAGGGGTGGTAATTCCAATGCCTCTAGGCCCATGAAGTGTGGCAAGTGCGGTGCACCAGATCACTTCACTACCCAGTGCAAGGAATCAGATGTCATCTGCTTTAGGTGTGGCAAGTCTAGTCACATCAGTCGGGATTGTGGAGGATCAAAGTCAGAGCCTCCAAGCGCTAGCAAGAGTCAGCAGTCTCTGGCTAATCGACTGAAGACCACTGGGAGAGTCTTTACCCTTAGTGGAGCCGAGGCCTCCGAGTCTGATGACTTGATCCAAAGTATCTGCATAATTAATGGAACTCCTTTAACTGTATTGTATGACTCGAGTGCTACGCACTCGTTTATATCACATAATAGGGTCAAGAGTTTAAATTTACCTGTTACCTTTCTTGAGTATGATCTAGTTGTCTCTACACCTACATATAAACCTGATCTTACTTATCATGCATGCAAGAACTGTCATATCACCATTAATGGTAGAACCTTTATTGTAAATCTTGTGTTCTTACCTTTAAAGGACCTTGATGTTATTCTTGGCATGGACTGGTTATCTTCCAACCACGTCCTCCTGAGTTGCTTCGATAAAACCATAGTTTTTGGAACTCCTGTGGAGTCTAAGGATCCAATATTTCTCTTTGCCAACCAAGTTAAAGCTTCGATGAAAGACGAGACCCAAGTGTACATGACGCTGTCTTCCATGGAAGTAGAGAGCCCTCCTAATGTCGGAAGTGTGCCTATTGTGCGGGAATTTCCTGAAGTATTCCTGGGGGATGTTTATAACTTGCCTCTTGAGAGAGATGTTGAGTTCACCATAGATTTAGTGCCTGGAACCGGGCCAATATCCATAGTGCCATATAGAATGTATCCTCTAGAGCTAGCTAAGTTGAAGGAACAATTTGAGGATCTTATCGAGAAGCCGTTTATTAGGCCTAGCGTATCCCCCTAGGGTGCGCCAGTGTTGCTAGTAAAGAAAAAGGATGGCAGTATGAGGTTGTGTGTCGACTACTAACAACTCAACAAGGTGACCATTAAGAATCAGTATCCCCTCCCTAGGATGATGATCTTATGGATCAGTTGATTGGAGCTTGTGTTTTCTCGAAGATAGATTTGAGGTCAAGGTACCATCAGATTCGGCTTTAAGTCTGAGGACATCCCGAAGGCAGCATTTAGGACGTGTTATGGTCACTATGAGTACTTGGTTATGCCCTTCGGTGTGACCAATGTTCCTGTCGTGTTCATGGATTACATGAACACGACCTTTCACCCTTACTTGGATAAGTTTGTGGTGGTTTTCATAGATGACATCTTAGTGTACTCCAAGACCAAGGAGGAACATGAGGAACACCTGAGGGTTGTCTTGCAGACCCTTAAGGAGAAGTAGTTGTATGCTAAGTTGTCTAAGTGTGAGTTTTGGTTAGAAGAGGTGAGTTGCTTAGGACACGTCATCTCTATATGTGGGATTGCCATTGATCCGGCTAAGGTTGAGACGGTGCTCCAGTGGGAAGCACCAAAGTCAGTGACCTAGATTAGGAGTTTCTTGGGTTTAGAAGGGTATTATAGGAGGTTTATAGAAGACTTTTCTAAGTTAACTTTATCCTTAACCCGCCTCACCAAGAAAGGACAGCTCTTTGTGTGGGACTCTAAGTGTGAAGAGAGTTTCCAAACCCTTAAGGATAGGTTAACATCAACACCAATGTTAGTTTTGCCAGATCCTAGTAAACCTTTCGTAGTGTACTGTGATGCATTGAAGCAAGGTTTAGGTGGAGTGTTGATGCAAGATGGTAAGGTAGTAGCTTATGCCTCTAGGCAGTTGAAAACCCATTAGAAGAACTACCCTACCCATGACCTAGAATTAGGAGCTGTGGTATTTGCCTTAAAGATTTGGAGGCATTACCTTTATGGAGCAAAGTTTGAGGTCTTTAGTGATCATAAGAGTCTTAAGTATCTCTTTGATCAGAAGGAGTTGAATATGAGGCGGCGTAGGTGGATGGAGTTTTTAAAGGATTATGAGTTTAATCTAACCTACCACCCAGGAAAGGCCAATGTGGTGGCAGATGCTCTAAGTAGGAAAACCTTACACGTCTCCGCTTTGATGGTTAGGGAGATGGATCTGATTGAGGAGTTTAGAGACCCGAGTTTAGCTTGGGAAGTTACCCCTAAGAGCATTAGGCTTTGAACCTTAAAGGTTACCAACAGTTTGATGGATCAGATTAGAGAAGGTCAGAAGATAGACCAGTTTCTCTTAGACTAGAGAGAGTTGCTCGCTCAGGGCAGAAACCTTAGCTTTAAGGAGCGAAGTGATGGAGTCTTGAGGTTCAAGGATAGAGTATGCATACCAGACGTCCCAGAGCTTAGAAAGTTGATCCATGAAGAAGGACATAGGAGTGGACTGAGTGTGCACCCATGTGCCACTAAGATGTATCAGGATCTTAAGAGGATGTTTTGGTGGCCTAGAATGAAGAAAGATATGGCTGAGTTTGTGTATGATTTTTTTGTGTGCCAAAAGACTAAGATAGAATACCAGAAGTCGTCAGGTAAGTTGCAGCCATTAAGTATTCCAGAATGGAAGTGGGATAGTACTTCCATGGATTTTGTGTCTGGACTCCAGCTGGTTTCGAGGCTATATAGGTTGTTGTGGATAGACAGACTAAGTCTGCCCATTTCATCCCTATGAACATGGAATACCCTTTGGAAAAGTTGGCTAAGTTATACATCAAAGAGATAGTTAGGCTACATGGTGTACCTTCTAGCATAGTGTCTGACAGAGACCCGAGGGGTTTAGGGTTTAGGGTTTAGGGTCCTAGAACTTGAAGGTATTTATTAGCATAATTGGATTGTTCCATTAGCTTGCTTATATCCACAGCTGAAATTACTTCATCAGCATTCTTGTTTTTGAACGGAGCAGCAATAATGGGTTTGTTGGATTGGGTACCTTTAAACTGGTAAGGACCTATGTGTTTATGCTATGGTTTATATTGTTAAAGCTGACAAAGGTCCGACTATCAATGTCATCAATGAAGACGACTCATAAACAGAATCTGTATCTAGTACTTCCAAACCAAATCCTCCGGATAAACCTCCGATAAATATCAAAGTCTCAAATGGCAGAGACTCAATCAGATGAATCTGGTGATGAAGAAAAGCCAAAATCAAGTACCATCAAGGAAGATGTGCAGAATGCCATCAAGGAAGATGTGCATAACAGCCCTACTAAAGTTCAAGATGATCATGAGGATGAAGCATTCTTGAATTTAGTAATTCAATTAAGAATTCAAAAGTTCCATATCAAGATCAAAATCATCATTGGATAATCTGTTCTTGATTCAACAACACTTTTCGATACAGGTGCTGATTCAAATTGTATTCAAGAAGGATTAATTCCTACCAAGTTCTTTGAGAAAACCTCAGAGAAGTTGAGTGCAACAAATGGTTCTAAACTTAGAATCAATTATAAGCTGTCAAAAGCCCTAATAGAGAACCAAGGTCTTCAAGTTGAAACCCCATTTCTATTAGTTAGAAATCTCAAAAATGAAGTGATTGGAAGAGATCGATTTTGGTTTTAGACACAGCTAAACCATTTCTTTTGATCACACTTATGAAAATCTTCACATGCTTGAAGTGTTGATCAATGGATTGAGAAAAGACTAAGACATCGTCAAGGTAGACGATTGTAAAGTCTGTGTAGGGATTGAAGATCTCATTCATAATTCTCTTGAATTCTGAAGGAGCATTTTTGAGACCAAAGGGCATGACATTCTACTCGTAATGCCCAAAGGGAACAGTGAACGCTGTTTTGTAATGGTCACTTTCTTTTACTTCTATCTGGTAGTAACCAGATTTCATGTCAAATTTTGAAAATATTTTTGCCGTACTTAGGCGGTTAAGTAAATCCCTTTTGTTAGGAATTGGATATCTGATCCACCTAAGAGCTTGGTTCAAGGGTTTATAATTGATGACTAAGCGAGGTGTACCACACTCAATCTCAGCCTGCTTATTGACATAAAAAGCAGAACAAGACCAAGGAGATTTATTCTCCCTGATTAAACCTTTGCTCAAGAAATCGTCAATTTCCTTTTGACAATACTTAAGGAGTTCGTGATTCATTTGGATTGGTCTAGGAACTGTAGTATGAATCTAAGATTCATATCTTGCTGAATAGTAAAAAAAGAAGAAGAGTTTTTCAGAAGAAATTATTATGCTTAACTGGATTGGGTACTTTTTAACTGGTAAGGACCTCCGTGTTTATGCTATGGTTTATATTGTTAAAGCTGTAGCAGTAAGTCCTCGAAGGATGATGAGGCAGTAAGTCTAATTTGTCGATGCTTGAAGCAAGATAAATCAAAGTGTGAATTACGAGTAGCAGTAAGTCTACTTTGAGGTAGCTTTTGGTTAATTAATATAAATCCTTATTAAACAAAGGTGTGGTACAGCTATGGTTAAGGATAATAAGATCTAATGAATTTTGTAAATTGCTTGTAAAGTCTTTAATTTTAAGAATATTATGAAAAATATTCAGCAGGGTATATCTTGGATTACTAATTACAATTTCTATGGAACCAAAGGAAGGCAATGATATCAGAATTTTTGAAAATTATGTTATCTCTCTCCCTCTCCAATCTTTCTTTCCGTTCTTCTCAACCCTCTTCTTCATCTCTCCAGGAATCTGATATTCCTACCAATCCAAGCAGTATTTTCCATGAGGAAATATGCTTTGAAAATATCAATCAAGATATTGATAATTGGGTAATTCCCAGAATACCGACAAAAGATTTATACAAGTCAGAAGGAAGATTCTTCACTACTTCTGATTATGTTATCAAAACGGAAGAAAAGAATATTCCGATCAGTCCAGAGAGTGAGGAATTTCATCTTCTCTCAATGGTTACAATAAAAGGTCACAAACAAAAGTACATATACTTACACATCGAATGTGTTCAAGTAGCTGTAAAACCTTTAATCCGCGAAGGATTAAACGCTTCAATCTTAATGTGCTTAAGGGATATTAGGCACAATAAGTTTCAAAACTCCCTCTTAGGCACTGTGGAAACAAGCCTAAGCCATGGTCCAATTTATTTCAATTGTTACCCAAATAGAACTCTTAGTTTACAGTATCAAAACATCTTGGACTCTTTGTTTCTAAACCTTAAGATCTGTGGCTTAGACATGAAGCCTGGATCTATCCCAGCAGCTTTGCTTTACAGGATTCAATACAAGCCTATGAATTCCTGTAATTCTAAAGTTCTCAAGGATAGAACATAGGGAGAGACGACTCTATTTCTTACTGATGTTACTAAAGCAAACATGATTGTCCCAAAGACAATCTTATGGAAGGACGTAGTCCTACTAGAAAGATGGATCTTGGATAAGGTTGTCCCAGCTTTACCAAGAGAAACAATAGACTTTAACAACATAGTTCAAACTCCAACAGGAAGAGTTGAACTATTCTTTCAAAGAAGCAATTCTTTTAGTTCTGTTAGATCTTCTAGTCTCGGACCAGAAGACTTCAGATCGGTCCCTTCAAGACAATCCTTTTCAACAACATCTCGGATGACAACCATAAACCTTCAGGGATTAGATACATCATCTACTATCCCTAGACCAATTTATCAGACAGAAGATGATCAACGATCAATTCAGTCTCCAACCTTTTCCTCTCTTAATGAATCTTATAATGATTTGTAAGTTCATTATAGATAAGGAATCCCTTCGCAAGGATTTTTACTTTGAGGAATGGAAACCTCAAAGAGAGTGGTTCTTGCAAGAGTTCAAGGGAACAAAAAGGAAAAATATTCAGGAAGAATATTATCAATTTCTTAACAATGTTAAGACAAAAGTTTTATTTTTTGACTGGTTTCATGCTTACTCAGTCAAATATTCTATTAATTATCCTTGGAAAACGAGGATAGATGGTGATAAAACCACAAATGTCATTACTGTATGGCATTTGAAGAATGGTGAGTTGGTCAAAACAGAGTTACCACCAAATAACTCTTTCCAACTCCCTGGTATCAAAGATGCTTTTACAACTAAACCCATTATTGCTGCTCCGTTCAAAAACAAGAATGCTGATGAAGCAATTTCAGCTGTGGATCTAAGCAAGCTAATGGAACAATCCAGTTATACTAATAAATACCTTCAAGTTCTAGGAGAACACTTGATCAAAAAAGATGCAACTTCCCAGGCATCTACTTCGTGAACAAAGAAGGATATTCCCTTAGAAAAACCCTTGTTCAAACCTTTTAAGATGAATAAGAAGATCAAAGAAAGTTTACTTCTTCTTCAACCCAATATCAAAAAGGAAAAACAAGAGTTCATAGAGAAAATTGAAGAAAAATTGAAACAATTAGTTGTTCCATATTCTCCATCTGATAATCAAGGAGAAAGACCTTCAAGAGACAAAGGTCTGACTATCAATGTCATCAATGAAGACGGCTCAGAAACAGAATATGTAGCTAGTACTTCCAAACCAAATCCTCCGGATAAACCTCCGATAAATATCAATCCTGTTCTTACTCAATCTTGGAGGCAACCCTCAAAACTTTATTATCCTAGAGCTACCCCTCCGGATATGCTCTTTGAAGAAAAAACTCCAGCTTTTAGGAGTTTCAATGCCAACAATATCTATGAATGGAACATAGATGGTCAAACAGAGTATCAAATGCTTCAAACGATGCAGCACATGACAATGATGGCTACTTCTTATCAGACTACGAATGATTGCTCTGAAGAAGCCATCTGCAATATCTTATCTGCAGGTTTCACAGGCCAACTCAAAGGTTGGTGGGATTATTCTTTCTCTGAAATACAGAAAGAACAAATGTTTTCTTCTATCAAGACTGATGCAGAAGGAAATCCAATCTATGACAATGAAGGTGGAACCATTCCAGATGCCGTTAACACCTTAATCTTTTTAATATGCGGACATTTCATGGGAAATACCTCCACTTGGAAGGATATGTCTGCAGAATTACTGTCCAATCTTAAGTGTAGATCTTTATCTAGTTTTAGGTGGTATAAGGATACCTTCCTAACTAGGGTTTACACCGGAGAAGATTGCCAGAATAGATTCTAGAAAGAAAAGTTCATTGCAGGTCTCCCAACATCTTTAGGTGATCTTGTCAAGGATGAACTAATAGCCCAATCTCCAGATGGAAATATTCCATATGACCAATTGAGTTATTGTCAACTCATTGCAGCTACCCAGAAGATAGGGGCAAGACTTTGCAAGGAAGACAAAGTCAGAGATCAGTTCAAAAAAGAAAAGGCTGCCAAGAAGGATTTAGGGTCTTTTTGTTTACAATTTGGTATACCTCCTTGTCCAAAGGATAAAACCAAGTCTTCTAAGAAATACGAAGGCAAACCTCAAAAGACTAAGTATACCAAGTATACTAAGTACAATAAAAACAAAAGGTATGGCAAACCTAAGCCAGAATTCAAACCTGAATTCAAACCTAAACCAGCTACTAGTGATAGGTTCCCAAAGAAAGCGGTTACTTGTTATAACTACGGCAAACCTGGCCACATCAATAAATACTGTAGGCTAAAAAAGAGAATCAAAGAATTGAATCTCGAACCATCAGTTGAGGAACAATTGAACAATCTCTTAATCCAATCAGATACTTCAGAAGAAGAATCAGATGGTGATTTTGCTGAAGATATCAATCAGGTTCAAGAGGATGATATTGGAAATCTCAGCTCCGATTCATCTCCTGAAATTAATGTCCTAACTAAGGAGCAAGATCTCCTTTTTGAAGTCATTAACTCTATAGCTGATCCATATGAAAGGAGAAAGTATCTGGATAAGCTTAAAACTTCCATGGAATCCTCAAAGGAAAAGGATTCCGAGGGAAAAGGCAAAGTGATAGTCAAAGATCATTTTGACTTTAAACAAATTTTGAAGCGGCTGGAAGCCACTCAGACAAAGAAGCCCGTTACGATTCATGATCCCCAGCAAGAAATTAAGAATCTAAAACTAGAGATCAAAGAGATCAAACATGAACAAGCAATTCATAAAATGATTTTGTCTCAAATGGCAGAGACTCAATCAGATGAATCTGGTGATGAAGAAAAGCCAGAATCAAGTGCCATCAAGGAAGATGTGCAGAATGCCATCAAGGAAGATGTGCAGAACAACCCTACTAAAGTTCAAGATGATCATGAGGATGAAGCATTCTTGAATTTATTAAATCAATTAAGAATTCAAAAGTTCCATATGAAGATCAAAATCATCATTGGAGAATTTGTTCTTGATTCAACAGCACTATTCGATACAGGTGCTGATTCAAATTGTATTCAAGAAGGATTAATTCCTTCCAAGTTCTTTGAGAAAACCTCAGAGAAGTTGAGTGCAGCAAATGGTTCTAAAGTTAGAATCAATTATAAGTTGTCAAAAGCCCTAATAGAGAACCAAGGTCTTCAAGTTGAAACCCCGTTTCTATTAGTTAGAAATCTCAAAAATGAAGTGATTCTTGGAAGTCCATTCATTAGAGCACTTTTCCCCCTTTCCATTTCACACAATGGAATTACAACTCAACATCTGGGAAAAGACGTAGTCTTCCTATTCATCAGAAAACCAATCATTAGAGATTTAAATATTCTCGATTGTAAGGTTAACCAAATCAATTTCTTAAAAGAAGAAATATCTTTTAAGAATATAGAGTTGTAGTTGCAACAGCCAAGCATCAAAGAGAAGGTTCAAATCCTTTTCGATGAAATCCAAAAGTTTATCTGTTCTGATTTACCCACAGCTTTTTGGAATAGAAAGGAGTACTTTGTAGATTTACCTTACGAACAAGATTTCAATGAAAGGCAAATTCCAACCAAATCTAGAACAATCCAAATGAATCACGAACTCCTTAAGTATTGTCAAAAGGAAATTGACGATTTCTTGAGCAAAGGTTTAATAAGGGAGAGTAAATCTCCTTGGTCTTGTTGTGCTTTTTATGTCAATAAGCAGGCTGAGATTGAGCGTGGTACACCTCGCTTAGTCATCAATTATAAACCCTTGAACCAAGCTCTTAGGTGGATAAGATATCCAATTCCTAACAAAAGGGATTTACTTAACCGCCTAAGTACGGCAAAAATATTTTCAAAATTTGACATGAAATCCGGTTACTACCAGATAGAAGTCAAAGAAAGTGACCATTACAAAACAGCGTTCACTGTTCCCTTTGGGCATTACGAGTGGAATGTCATGCCCTTTGGTCTCAAAAATGCTCCTTCAGAATTCCAGAGAATTATGAATGAGATCTTCAATCCCTACACAGACTTTACAATCGTCTACCTTGACGATGTCTTAGTCTTTTTTCAATCCATTGATCAACACTTCGAGCATGTGAAGATTTTCATAAGTGTGATCAAAAGAAATGGTTTAGCTGTGTCTAAAACCAAAATCGATCTCTTCCAAACTAAGATTAGATTTCTTGGTCATAACATTTTTCCTATCATCATAGCTATAGAATTTGCTGATAAGTTTCCAGATCAAATCATTGACAAAACTCAGCTTCAGCGATTCCTAGGATGTCTCAATTATGTTGCTGATTTTGTCCCAAATCTTAATAACATCATCAAACCCTTGCACAATCGCCTAAAGAAGGAACCCCCTCCTTGGATTGATGAGCATACAAAAGTTGTCCAACTTATCAAATTTATGATAAAGAATCTTCTATGTCTTTATCTTCCAAACACATCTGCTTTCAAAATTGTTGAAACCGATGCTTCTGACATTGGTTATGGCGGTATTTTGAAACAAAGAATTTCAAATAAAGAGCATATCATTGCTTATACTTCTAAGCATTGGAATTCTGCTCAACAAAATTATTCTACTGTCAAAAAAGAGATTTTGGCAATAGTTTTATGCATCTCAAAATTCCAATCTGATTTACTTAATCAAATTTTTTTTGTTAGAGTAGATTGCAAATCTGCCAAAGATTTTTTACAAAAAGATGTTAAAAATTTAGCATCAAAACAGATTTTTGCCCGATGGCAAGCAATATTAAGTGTTTTTGATTTTCAAATTGAATTTATCAAAGGTTCTTCAAATTCTCTTCCTGACTTTCTTACTCGTGAATATTTACAGGGTAGGTAAGAGAGAGAGATTGGCAGAAATGCCAAAGTCTGAGGCTTCCTCTGCAAAGGGGAAGGGTAAAGGAATAGTCCTTAAAGGACCCAAACGCCAAGGTGCATCCAAATCTGGGTCTTAGGCCGAAAATCAATCTGGGTCATCGACCCAACAACCCGCAATCAAACTTGGGTCTTCAACCCAATCTCGGTCTTCAACCCAGCAAGCCAAACAGTCTAAAGAGGACTATGGCATCCCAATCCAAACTCTTCAAGACTTTCAAGATCAAGGCCTGAACAAACTCCCAAAGGGAACATGGGGAGATAGAGTGGAAAACGAATCAGGTTCTCCACCCCCTCTCAAAGACCTAATCAGAGAATTAGCCCAAACAGCTATTCCCATAAATGTTGTCAAACCTGATACACGTTTATCAAAAGACAACACCCAAACCCAAACTCAAACAGCCGCAACTAACTATGTTGCAAAAAACCAATTTCAATTTGTTGTTCAAATGGAACCAGGATTTGGGATAATAACCCTAACAAAGTTCCCTCCAAAATCTTTCAAAATGGTTCTCATTTCCAACAATCCCAACCAAACAAAAACAGAAATTTTTACGAGTTTATTTTGATTGATGCAAATTCATTCACGATCAAACATTATCGTGATCCTAAAGATCAATCAATATACACTCACTCAACTTTCCAAATTTTGAAGGTTTTAACACCTGAACAATTCGTAAAGAATTTAAATGTTTTCAAAAAAATTTCTCAAACTTTTGATCCCATTGGTTTTAATTACTAGGATTATCAACAAGCTTGGTACAACATTTTCTGGTACCAAAATATTCAAAACAAACATTCTTGGTTGATATATTTCAAGAAGAATGTTAAATACAGATTCCCTCATTGGTTCGTCCACTGGTGGAGAATATTTGGCCCAATCAAGCAGATCCTTCCTGAAGAAGTTCTTGAAGGATATCAAACATTCGAAAAATATTTTGACAGCAAGGAAACCCCTTTCCCTGTCAATCTAATATTCTTCTCAAAATTTTCCCTCTCTTAGGTATTCAGTTGGCAGTATAAATACCAGAAGCAAGATCAATACCCTGGTTTATTGCCAATCCTGCAAAGAGCAACCTTTGTCAAGTGGTGGTCACAGTTCAATTGTGCGGCTTCCACAAGTGACAATGTAAAAATCTGGTTCCAGCAGAATCCTAAGTGGATGAAGGCAGCCAACCCAGAGACTTGTGAGTTTCTTAATCAGAGATCTCGTATAGTTTCAGTTTTGGCAGGTTCCAATTCAAAACAAAGCTTCCTTAGAAATATGGAGGCAATCTTGAAGCTAGCAAAGGAGGAGGAACCCTCTTCATCAAAATCCTCCAAGCAAAAGCTTCCCCAAACTGATGAAGAAGAAGATGAAGAGGATGCAAGTCAATGCTCGGATCCCTTCTACCAAAATGAGGACGACTGCTACGGTATTGATACCACAGTCAACCTGAGTGATGATGAGTAATCTCTATCCCTCAGTCAACAAAACCAATCAAAATTCTGGATTGAATAGTTCCAGTCATCCGTTGATACTATTCCTTGCACGCAGTCACAATTACAGTCAAGTTACCGTCACTGTTTATCACCGACACTATTCACTTACCGACAGCACAGTCCCCGTCATGTTACCGGCACTGTTCTGTAATAGTTGCAATAGTATAGGTCATTCTTACCGATACTGTTGTAATAGTAAATTTTCAATCTTCTATTTAAAGGATGTTAGGCTCAGTTGTTAGACATCCTAAAATTTTAGAGAGAATTTAGGGTGAGAAACTCTGAGAGCCTTAAGAGCTTTCATTTTGTGAGTTCCTCAGTTCTTTTTCTTTTTTCTTCAATCTCTTTCAATCTTGTAGCGTTAAAGCTTGTAGTTTTCAAGCATCAATCAAAACCTGCATGGTTTAAATCATCTCTTCTCCCTCCAGTGGTTCTGGTGAGGCTTTGCCTCCACTCCGGTTTCTTTTTCTTTTATTTTCCCCAGTTCTTGGTCGGTTCTACCACCTTTCTGGGTTTATGTTTTATAGTTTTTCATATTTACTGTTTTAATCTCTACAGTACTTGTTTTAACTGTTTTCATGTTTTAATTTCCATATTTTAATTTTGTTTTAATCTTATGTAATTTCCGCCTGTTTTCCTACTTCTTTCATCCTGCTCTTCTTTCCCCCTTCCCTTCCTTGACCCCGTCATCTATCTGGTATCAGAGCCAGATGGTGAAGTAGGAACTGTAGTATGAATCTAAGATTCATATCTTGCTGAATAGTAAAAAAAATGACCATCTGTAAACACTCTCCCGGTGGCTTGAGGTCTGGCCATCTGCTGTCTTGTTGCTGGAACTCCTCTTCCAACTTCACCTCTATAACCTCCAGCTCCTCTACCAGCCGCTGCCGACTGCAGCATAGCCCTCTATCTACACTCACGAGCAAAATGACCTTGTTTACCACAATGGAAACAACCAGGTCTCTCCTTGCAATCTCGCGGATATAATAACAGTCAAACACACACATCACACATAACTAGCAATCATCCTCAAATAATGATTTCTTCCTCTACCCGCAAGCTCATGCAACTAAACCTTTATGCTGACTTGGCCATCTCTATTCCTATAACGTTAGTCGGTAGTCCAGAACAGTCTGGGGTCAAGAACTCGGTATAGCACCTCTATCTTTTGATAGGATAGCACCTCTATCTTTCGACAGGATAGTACTCGATATAGCGCCTCTATCTTTCGATAGGATAACACTCGACATAGCACCTCTATCTTTCGATAGGATATATCGGATCAACGCGTTGAGGACTAAAAAGTGTAAGCATTAATGCCTCTATATGAATCTCACTGCCTCGTATCCATAACAACCTAGTGCCTCAAGCTTCCATAATAGACTCAACTCGCATTCTATGTCACAACTCATCCCTTAGATAATTAATTAAGCTAGGCACCTCTAAATTGAAATAGACAACTATAAACATGAGAAGGGGGGTTGAATTGTGTTTATCAGAATTTAAAACAAATTTGAAAACTTTTCGCACACAGAAGCTAAGTTTAGACAAGTGGGAAGACACAGTACAGACAGGTGACCTGTCTGATAAGATTTCAACAGAATAAACACGCAAGCACACAACTTGAAAAAATATTCAATGTTCACACTTTAACCCCTTAGTTAGAAACCAGATATAATAATCAAACAACTAAAGAGTTTAAGGGAAGATAGATTAACACAACTATTTATCCCGGTTCACTATTCAACACAAAGAGCTACGTCCAGTCCTTGGCAGCACCAAGTTTTATCCACTATAACTGATCAGGTTACTGACTCCAAGTATTGTTTGCACACCTAGCCTCTTCAGGCTCCAAGACAAGTATTCTTTGCACACCTAGCCTCTTCAGGCTCACTCAAGTTTGTTTAAGAAGTTTGTTTGTAATAAATACAATCAGATAGACAGTTCTTTCACTAAAGCTTAGAGAGTGGTTTAAATGTAAGCTTAGGAAAGAATGCGTAATAACTTCAAATGATTGAAGAATACAGATTGAAATAATGAAGATACAAATTTGCAGAGTAATGGCTCTTTTAATGCTGTGTGTTCTCTATGTCTTCATCTTCAATGACTTGTGTATTTATAGCCTTCAAGCGTTTAGGATCCGTTAGAGATTGATGTAAGCATGGGCACACAAAGCCAAGGACCTAGCATTGAAGACTTGCATGGACCTATGACAAGGGCAAGGCTTAGAAGAGTCCAAGACACACTCAAGAAGATGGTGGTAAATCACTTGTCTCATAGGCAACTTCATGAAGAGGGTATCACTTTGAACCTATTATGCATTGAGCCATTGACCACCTAGTTATGGATATGACCTAGGACATTTGTATAGATTAGACTTCATGTAATAAATATAGGAACTAGGACCTTTGTATAGATTAGACTTCATGTAATATAAGTGCTTATTCATAAAAGCACTTAAGACTAGTTTAGGAATTGAGCCTATTGGGTCATTAGCATCTAAGTAGGAAACATTAGGTCCAAATCAAATCCCACACTTGGGTTTAGCTTGTAGGAGGCTCTACTTTGCATTAGCAGGAGGATGAGCACCTTGCTCATCTATGAATAGGCTCCTTGTAATTCATTTTGCCAAGTTTGAATTCATTTGAAAGGTTTTCTCATACTTGAGATTTCTAGAGAGAGAGAGAGAGTTCTCCTCTTCTTGGTTCACGAGTTGAACCTTTGATTCTTATCTTGAATATCCTTATTCAAGTGGATAATCTTTCCTTGGTTTATCAAATTCAATCTTCTTCTCAAAGATGATTCAATTTGTGGAGCCTTCCCTTCATCTTCTTCCTATTCCATTTTCTACTTTGTTTATTCTTTAATTCTTGCAATTTAAATTCTGCACTTTAATTCTTTTTCTTGTCATTTCAATTCATATATAATTGTGCTCTTTTACTCGTTTTTGTTTCTCTTGATTCTCACTTGAGAATCAAGCTTCATTCCATTGTTATTGTTTGTGTTTGATCTTGAATTTATAGAAATTAGTTCAAAGAAAGATCCTCAACTGTTTCGTGATCAATCCTTGATCATATCATGTGGTATCTAGAGCTAGTTCTTTGAATCTTCAATTGTTTTGAATTTTTGATCAAAAATTTCAAATTCTATGATGATTTTTGTGTTGGAGCCAAATTCTTAATGAAAAATTCATTGCTAGTGGCGCCATTAACAACATGAATTGGATGATGAAATTCAATTTGAATCCAATTGTGAACATGAATCTAGAATTCGAAATGTGTTTGAATTGATCTTGCTTGAATTTTGGTGAAATTTTTTCCCCTCCACTTTTCACCCTAGTGTTTAGGCGCCATTTTCAAATTTATTCATAGAATACATTTGAATTTTGGTAGCTTATTGAAAATTCAAGCATAAATCTCTTTGTCTTACTTTGTGATTTTGAACAAATTGAAAATTCAAATTCAAATTTCAATCACAACAGTAAGATTGCTTCAAATTTTAATCAAAAGTGCTTTAATGATTTCGAATTTTTAGAAACTAATAGATCTTCATGAAATTCAAGTTGTGGAAATGATGTGTTTATCATCCACTTGAATGAAATATTTAGGTTTCTAATTACTTTATTTGTGCTCATTCAAATTACTTTAGACTACTTGAGTTGTTCTTATTTCCAAGTATTATACCAATTATGCCCAAATTTGTTCATACTTGAATGATCTTTTTGTAAATTCGAAATTTCATTGTAATTACTGTGAAATTATAATTAGAAAAAGTCAAGTGGCTGAAGTTTAAAAAGAAAAAAAAGCTACTGTAAAAAGAAATAGTGGGCCAAAACCGTAAATATACAAGTATTGGGGAAAAAGTGCAAATTCTGGAAAATTCCAGCAAAAGGTAAAAGACCTGCCACCATTTTGTATGTAATTTTTGAATTTATAAGTGCACCATGACTTCCATACATGAAGAAGACATTGAAGATTCTCCTACATCATCACCAAGGACAAGGAATGTAACACCCCGATATTTTTATGCTTTCTAATAACTTTAAAGATATTTAATTGTGGATATTTTATCCGAAAACTAGAAAATGATTTTGACAAAAAAAAATCATTTCTGAATCATTTATAATAGAATGAAGTTCCAGTTAATTTTTTGGGTTTAAACTCAGACGAAAACCGGTCTGTGTTTTCCCTGTCAGTAAGAATTTACTGATCAGAGAACCTAATTTTGACTCATGAACGAAAAATCAATGACTTTTACGTTGATCTTAAGTGATAAGAGTTATTTCAAATTTTTCTTTTTCGAAATAATTAATGAAGGCACACCGAGGAATTTTGAGACAGGTATATAATAGAACGAGACGTAGTGCATAAATAATGTGGAGCAGAAATGATAAAAGTGATTGATGGGGCTCATGAAAATTGATCACATCATAACTTTTAATCTATGATTACACTTAAATATATTATTATTATACCAAATAATCCATAAAATCCTTTTAGTTTCAACAAACAAGGTACTAAAATATCCTAAAGCACCAACCCTATAAATCCCACCCCTATACCCGGCGCCCTTTTCCCCCCTCTCACACTCTCACTATTTCTTCTTCTTCCCTAACAAGTTTATCAACTTGTGAGCTAAGTTTTGGAGTTCAATCCAAGCTAGGATGAACTTCTTCATTTTTTCTACTTAGGTAAGTTCCTTGCCTTTGATCCTATTTGTTATTCATTCTCTTTGTTATTTTCTTGTCATGTTCATGTAGTTAGAAAACCCATTTTCTCTTCTCATGAACTTACATCCTCTTGTTTATTTGATATGATTGAAGTCTAGAGAGTTAAACTCACTTGATCATATTTATGAGTTTGTAGTTGTTGTTGTTAAAAAAAATTGAAAACCCAAAGCCCTTACCTCCATGAGAGGGTCGAAACTGAGTTTGGGAGAAGAGGAGGGATTTTGTGTTATTTTTGAAATCTAACACTTGTTTTAATCTCCCTATGAACTATATGATCAAGCTCTAAGCTTAGGTTCAACAAAAAATTCCTAACCCTTTTTCCCCATAGAAGCCGAATTCTATTCCTAGTAGGAGAGAATGAATTTTTTGAATTTTGACTTGTATTGTGATATTTTGTGAACGAAACATAGCATAAGAGTACTTTTGGGAATCGTGGTTGGAAACGAATTCTAGAACAAGCGTTCATAGGCAACAATTCCACTATTTGAGGTAAAGGGAGTTTACCTGAGGAGCTCATTCTAGTCATGTACCCTATTATAAGTCTAATTATACTGCTTGGTTATGATGATTGGATATTATATGTTGATAATGTAGAATATGAATAACCCTAGTGTATAATTGTTGAATGATATATCTTATACTGTTGATTGTGATTGGCTGATGGCATGGCACTTGTCATTGGTTGTTAAAAAGACTAAGATATTTAAAATTACCTTAACTCAAAGTTAGAAATGTTTTTGTTTTACTTATTTGAAAATGAGAAAATAATCTTGAATGTTGAAAGTGACAAGATAGAAAAATTAGGAAGTGGAAAGAAAACGGAAAATGACCAAAAGTCATGGGACTTTATTCAAAAGATTTTTGAAAAGGAAAAGTATTTGAAATTAAGGTTTCTATTTTAAAAATTTTACAAAAGTTTTGTTATGGCAAAGTTGAAAGAGATTGTTTTAGTAATTTTTTTCAAGTTTTCAGAAAAATGGATTTTCTAAAAGAAAAGTGGTAGTGAAAAGGTATTTCTAGAAACGGTGGTTTTATTCATGGTGTAAAGGGAGAAACAATTGGATTTTTATTTTGATTTAGTTTTCACTGAATGAAAACCTCTGGAAAGAGAGTGATAATGGAAAGGATCTAGTGTTCCGGATTGACGGACTAGAATTCCTATTTGAGTTTTCGAGAAGGTGGAAAGGACCTAGTGTTCCGGATTGACGGGCTAGAGTTCCTATTCGAGTTTCGAGAAAAAATAGAACCTAGATTTCCGAGACGTCGGACTAGTGTTCGGTTGTGAAGGAGATTGTGAATCATGAATTTTATTGATAAAGTCCTATGTGAGTATTAAAGTTTAATTTAATACTTGATTAAAAGTAGTCGAGAGCGTAAGCCTTGACGAGGAAAGAACAATGCGAAAAAGAAAAAGAAAACGAAAACACTTGTTTTACATGCATAGTCTGGCTTTTATGCCATTGTGGCAGACATGCCATTGTGTATCGAGCTACAGTTTCACAAAGGGTGAACTGACAAACTGAATAGTTATGGACCAAAGATAGCTTCTTTTGTTTTTGGGTCTTCAGGGACATTCGGGTTCGAACTCCATGAAATGCTTGGGGCTTTGCAACCCCTTGTCGTGGAAATCGGCTACCCTACTCGAAATGTACTCAATCAGTACTATTCTGTATTATTTAGGTGAGATACAATACCCTAGAACAATTGAGGATTTAGACCCACGAGTGACCAATCCAACACGAAACAATTGTGTTATAGGCATTATCGCGATCCTATCATGCTCGGCGAAGGGAAACTAGGATCTCCGGAGAACTATGAGTCAGATAGAAAAGATTGAAGTGACATATCAGTTTTCACAAAAAAAAATTGCATTCGATTGTCGGGAATGAATCCATGTGTTATAGTTATAAGGTATATTGCATGATATTGTGTGTAAGTCGTGTATGTGGCTTTTATGATGTCTCATATATTGGTATCTCACATTTACTTTATTGTTCCTTGTTTTGGTGTTTTGCTTTCATGGTTCATTATTATGGATATATAGATGGATCCGATGCATCACTTGTCTTACTCGGGGTTTCTGGGCCTCGCGTTTGAAAAGATAAAGGATGAAGGCGCTTGGGAAATTCACCCGGGAGCCCGGAGCGCCACTACTGACAACAATGGGAAGTGAAGAGGGAGCAACACAATATGCACATAGTTTGAAGATGGCAGAAGTGCCATTACCCCCGATGTGGCTTCTTTTGCGGACTTTGCTGGAGACTGGGAACACTCATCACCAACCTCCACCTCTGCAAGTAATACTTGGATCTGGACCTGCTTCCCCTGTACTGGATTTACCTGCACCTATAGTCGTAGTAGGAGGAGAAAACGACAATGAGATTATGATTGAAGAAGATCCTGAGGAGGACGATCCTATTGAAGAAGACCTAATAGAGGATGATGATGAGGAGTTAGAGTCTAACCCTATAGATGATGAGGTTGTAGGTCCTGCTGTTGAGATCGATGATGGAGTAGGGTTGCCTAATCCTTCTTCGGTTAGAGGTGACAATGGAGGTCTCTCTAACGGATTCCACTAGTTTGACCAGCATAGGCATTTTTGTATTTTAGGGGTAATGTCAACCTCTACTTACTGTATATCAATCTTATGAGATCCATGTATTTTTTGAAAACACTGGTTCTACACTTAACCCTCTTATGTTAATATGGTATGTATTATATATATATATTTCCTACTAGTACTAATGACTCTAATTGATGTACATCCCCCGGGAAGAACAAAAACGATGATGTAATTATTTTGGTAGGTATGGATGCATGGATATAAGTATGAATGTATGTGCAGGTTGTATTATTTATGTATTCGTTCAAAGTTTTTTTTATGCGCTATGTCTCGAACTAGAACAAGAGAGAAATTTATTTTCCGAAAGAAAATCAGCAAAAGATTTTTTTCTCTCTAAATTTTCCGCATTTGAGTAAGTACATGTAGAGCCAAGGGAGGCGTTACATTAGTGGTATCAGAGCTGGTCGAGTCTTTCGGGAATCCTTGGGAATAGGTCTGTTATGTCTAAGTTATGTGATCTCTGACCTAGAATAAATTGAATTACTTCCAAGAAGTTATGTATGTGGTTACGTGATTATACGTTTCAGTTTCGAGTTGCGGTTTAATCGATTATATCTTGTAGGTCAGTCATGAAAATAGAAGGTGGACGTGGGTGTGGACGTGGACGTGGACGTGGTCGCGACCGTGGTAGGGGCCGTAGAGGTGGTCGAGCAGAGAATCTGGGTAACTACGAAGAATATTATGAAGGTGACGGTAGGAATGATTTTATAGCTCAAGCGATGGCAGATGTTGATGCTGCTATTGGCCTCCAAGCAGCTGCGATGGCTGCCCAAACTCAACAAGAACAATTTCGTACTGAGCAAGATGCGGAAGGAAGATGCCTGACTGCTTTTAGATGGCAGAATCCGCCACAATTCCATGGAGAGTCTGACCCTGAGAAAGCATATTTGTGGATACAAGAACCTGAGAAGATCTTTGAATTGATTCATACCCCAGAAGGAGTTAAAGTTTCCTACGCTACTTTCTTACTTTTGGGAGATGCCGAGTACTGGTGGAAGGGCAGCAGATAGCTGTTGCTTGCGGATCAACAGGAAATTACTTGGGAGGTGTTCCAAAATGCCTTATTTGACAAGTATTTTCCCTTAAGTGACAGAGTTGAAAAAGAACAAGAATTCCTGCGTTTGCAACAAAAGGATTTATCAATTAGGGAATATGCAGCGAAGTATGAATTGCTCGCTAAATATTTCCGCTTCTTTCAAGCCCAACCTGATGAAGGCTGGAAGTGTGAGCAATTTGAAGAAGGATTGAGATTCAAGATCAAAGAATCGGTGTTACCACTACAAATTCAAAATTTCAAAAAATTGGTAGAGATGTGCCGAAAAATTGAACAGATAAAGAAAGGGAGGGAGAACAAAGGTAATGTTGGAGGACCGTCTAGACCTAAAAATCAATTCCAGAACCAGAAAGGAAGACAGAACCAAAGGAAGCCATACTACAGACCCCCTGGAGATAACCAGAACTGACAATCATACCGACCAGTTGCCTCTGCATCTGGTAGCGGAGGATAGAGAAATCAGGACCAAGGCTATATTCCAAGATGCTATAAATGTGGAAACACAAATCATGTTACTACCGATTGTCAATTAAGTGGAGTAAAGTGCTTCAAGTGTGGACGAGTAGGACACATGGCCAAGGATTGCAATGCTTAGAGGTCTAACCCACCTGGTAATAATTCGAGGACCAACAAACCAACCACTAAGGGAAGGGTTTATACCATGAGCGGTGTTGAAGCTTCACAATCCGAAGATCTCATACAAGGTAATTGTGACATAACTGGTATTCTCTTAATTGTACCTTTTGATTCGGGTGCAACGCATTCGTTTATTTCGATGGATTGTGTGAGATGTCTGAACTTGCCTATTTCTTCTATGACGTATGATTTAATTGTTTTGACCCCAATAGCTGAACCAATTATTGTAAATTCTATATGTCTAAACCGTCCCATTGTTATTCGGGATATACATTTTCTGGTGAATCTGATATGCTTGCCTTTAGTACAGTTAGATATAATTTTAGGCATGGATTGGTTATCTTCCAACCATATCCTTTTAGACTATGCCCTTAAAACTTTAGTTTTCCCTAATCCTGGTATTTCTGGATTTTTATCTACCAACCAAGCAAGAACTTCTTCGAAAGAAGGAGATCAGAGATGCTTGTTTTTATCTAGCTTAGAAGTCGAGGAGGAGATCGATCTGAGTACAACGACAGTAGAAATGAGTTTCCAGACGTTTTCCTGAACGATGTTCCAGGTTTGCCACAAATTGGGGATATCAAGTTCTCCATCGATCTAGTTCCTGGAACTGGTCCGATTTCAATCGCTCCGTACCGAATGGCACCTACAGAGCTTGTCGAGCCGAAAACTCAACTGGAGGACCTTCCGTCGAAACAATTCATAAGACCGAGTGTGTCCCTGTGGGGAGAACTCGTTTTGTTAGTAAGAAAGAAAGACGGAGGTTCGAGACTCTGTATAGATTTCCATCAACTTAACAAGGCGACGATCAAGAACAAATACCCTCTACCAAGGATTGACGACTTGATGGATCAATTGAGAGGAGTCGTCGTATTCTCGAAGATAGATTTAAGGACGGGTTATCATCAAATAAGAGTGAAAAAGGAAACCCAAAACTGTGTTCCGAACTCGTTATGGACATTATGAGTATCTCGTAATGCCTTTTGGAGTGACGAATGCACCTGCTATCTTCATGGACTACATGAAACGGATTTTTCTTCCGTTTCTTGATAGGTTTGTCGTAGTTTTCATTGATGACATCCTCATATACTCCAAGAGTCATGAGGAACATGAGGAACATTTACGACAAGTATTGCAAAATCTACACGAAAAAGTGTTGTACGCCAAACTTTCCAAGTATGAATTTTGGCTTGGAGAAGTGAAATTCTTAGGACACGTTATTACCAAAGAAGGGATTGCTGTAGACCCTGCGAAAGTGGAAGCCGTACTTTCTTGGGAAAGACCAAAGACGGTGATGGAGATTAGAAGCTTTGTTGGTTTAGCAAGCTACTACCAGAGATTCATCGAAGGATTTTCAAAAATAGTCGCACCGTTGACTCAACTTACAAAGAAGGATTAACATTTCACGTGGACTACAAAATGCGAGGAGAGTTTTCAAAGGATAAAGGAACGCTTGACCACTTCGCCATTGTTAAAACTTCCCGAACCAAATGAGCCCTATGAAGTATATTGTGATGCTTCACATCAAGGTTTGGGTTGTGTGTTAATGCAACATCGAAAGGTTGTAGCTTACGCATCACGTCAGCTGAAGACTCATGAGAGGAACTATCCAACACACGATCTAGAACTAGCTGTGGTAGTTTTTGCGCTGAATATATGGAGACACCATCTTTATGGAGCAAAGTTTGATGTTTTTAGTGACCACAAGAGTTTTAAGTACCTGTTTGACCAAAAGGAGCTCAACATGAGGCATAGACGGTGGATGGAGTTCCTAAAAGATTATGACTTCACATTGCAGTATCATCCTGGAAAAGCGAATGTAGTAGCGGATGCACTGAGTCGAAAAACCATTCATATTTCAGCTATGATGGTAAAAGAACTCGAATTAATTGAGAAATTCCAAGATCTCAATTTAATTATGGAGATAAGCCAAGATAAGATCGGTGTAGGAATAATAAAGATCTCTAGTGGACTGATGGAAGATATACGAGAACAACAAGCCGTGGATACATTTATTCAGGAGAAGAAAGACTTGATGGAAAATGGAAAAGCTACCGAATTCAGCTTAGGATCGGATCAAATTCTAAGATGCATAGGAAGGATCTGTGTACCAGATAATCCAGAGATGAGGGAAATGATTCTGCAGGAATCACACAAGAGCAAACTGAGTATTCATCCCGAATAAACAAAAAGTATCAAGACTTCAAACAAAGATTTTGGTGGCCAGACATGAAAAAGCAAGTTGCTGAGTATGTAGCATCATGTATGACAAGTCAGAAAGCAAAAGCAGAACATCAACGGCCTGGAGGAATGCTTACATCTCTAGATGTACCGGCGTGGAAGTGGGATAGTATATCAATGGATTTTGTGGTAAGTTTACCCAGAACTTCAAAAGGTTTTGACTCAATCTGGGTGATTGTAGACAGGTTAATGAAATCTGCACATTTCTTACCTGTTAAGACCAATTTTACTGTGGGGAAACTGATTGATATTTATATCAAGGAAATAATCAGACTGCATGGTGTACCTTCGAGTATCGTTTCAGATCGAGATCTGAAGTTCGCTTCATGTTTCTGGGGGAGTTTACAAAAAGTGCTAGGAACCAAATTACGCTTAAGTTCTATGTATCATCCTCAAACAGATGGACAAATAGAGAGAACAATCCAATCTTAGGAAGATTTACTGAGAGCATGTGTCTCAAACCATCTTGGATGTTGAGATGATCTCTTGTCGCTGATCGCATTCACGTACAACAACCGTTTTCATGCAAGTATAGGGATGGCTCCCTATGAGGCTCTGTATGGGCGAAAATGTCAAACACCTTTGTGTTGGTATCAAGATGGAGAGAGCACGATTATCGGTCCCGAAATTGTGCATCAAACAATAGAGAAGGTGAAACAAATCCGTGACAGGATGAAAGCGACCCAAAGCAGGCAGAAGAGTTACTCTGATCGAAGAAGACGACCTCTCGAATTTCTAGAAGGTGAACATGTATTCCTGAGAGTCACATCCACGACTGGGGTAGGTAGATTCCTAAAATCCAGAAAACTCACTCCAAAATTCATTGGACCTTACCAAATTCTTCGACGTATTGGTCCCGTAGCCTACCAAATTGCTTTACCACCTTTTCTTTCAAATCTTCATAATGTGTTTCATGTCTCACAACTGAGGAAGTATATTCCCGATCCATTGCATGTAATTGAACTCGATGAAGTACAATTAAAAGAAACTTGTCTTATGAGACATCACCTATACGAATCGAGGACAGGATGATTAAGCAGCTCAGGGGTAAACAAATTTCCTTAGTCAAGGTTATTTGGGACGAGACGACCGGAGAATCAACTTGGGAAGCTGAGGATAAGATGAAATTACAGTATCCTGATCTTTTTACAGGTGAGTAATTTAGAGGACGAATTTTTTTTAGTGGGGTAGTAATGTAACACCCCGATATTTTTATGCTTTCCAATAACTTTAAAGATATTTAATTGTGTATATTTTATCCGAAACCTAGAAATTGATTTTGACCAAAACAAAATCATTTCTGAATCATATTTAATAGAATGAAGTTCCAGTTAAATTTTTGGGTTGAAACTTAGACGAAAACCGGTCTGTGTTTTCCCTGTCAGTAAGAATTTACTGATCAGAGAACCTAATTTTGACTCATGAACAAAAAATCAATGACTTTTACGTTGATCTTAGGTGAAATGAGTTATTTCGAATTTTCCATTTTCGAAATAATTAATGAAAGTGCACCGAGGAATTTTGAGACATGTATATAATAGAACGAGATGTAGTGCATAAATAATGTGGAGCAGAAATGATAAAAGTGATTGATGGGGCTCATGAAAATTGATCACATCATAACTTTTAATCTATGATTACACTTAAATATATTATTATTCTACCAAATAATCCATTAAATCCTTTTAGTTCCAACAAACAAGGTACTAAAATATCCTAAAGCACCTACCCTATAAATCCTACCCCTGTACCCGACGCCCTTTTCCCCCCTCTCACACTCTCACTATTTCTTCCTCTTCCCTAACAAGTTTATCAACTTGTGATCTAAGTTTTGGAGTTCAATCCAAGCTAGGATCAATTTCTTCATTGTTTCTACTTAGGTAAGTTCCTTGCCTTTGATCCTATCTGTTATTCATTCTCTTTGTTATTTTCTTGTCATGTTCATGTAGTTAGAAAACCCATTTTCTCTTCTCATGAACTTACATCCTCTTGTTTATTTGAAATGATTAAAGTGTAGAGAGTTAAACTCACTTGTTCATATTTATGAGTTTGTAGTTGTTGTTGTTAAAAAAAATTGAAAACCCAAAACCTTTACCTCCATGAAAGGGTCGAAACTGAGTTTGGGTTCAGCAAATGAGAGACAACTCTGTTTCTTACTGATGTTACTAAAGCAAACGTGATTGTCCCAAAGACAATCTTATGGAAGGACGTAGTCCTACCAGAAAGATGGATCTTGGATAAGGCTGTCCCAGCTTTACCAAGAGAAACAACAGACTTTAACAACATAGTTCAAACTCCAACAGGAAGAGTTGAACTAGTCTTTCAAAGAAGCAATTCTTTTAGTTCTGCTAGATCTTCGAGTCTCATATTAGAAGACTTCAGATCGGTCCTTTCAAGACAATCCTTTTCAACAACATCTCGGATGACAACCATAAACCTTCAGGGATTTGATACATCATCTACTATCCCTAGACCAATTTATCAGACAGAAGATGATCAACGATCAATTCAGTCTCCAACCTTTTCCTCTCTTAATGAATCTTATAATGATTTGTAAGTTCATTATAGATAAGGAATCCCTTCGCAAGGATTTTTACTCTGAGGAATGGAAACCTCAAAGAGAGTGGTTCTTGCAAGAGTTCAAGGGAACAAAAAGGAAAAATATTCAGGAAGAATATTATCAATTTCTTAACAATGTTAAGACAAAAGTTTTATTTTTTGACTGGTTTCATGCTTACTCAGTCAAATATTCTATTAATTATCCTTGGAAAACGAGGATAGATGTTGATAAAACCACAAATGTCATTACTGTATGGCATTTGAAGAATGATGAGTTGGTCAAAATAGATTTACCACCAAATAACTCTTTCCAACTCCCTGGTATCAAAGATGCTTTTACCAACAAACCCATTATTGCTGCTCCGTTCAAAAACAAGAATGCTGATGAAGCAATTTCAGCTGTGGATATAAGCAAGCTAATGGAACAATCCAATTATACTAATAAATACCTTCAAGTTCTAGGAGAACACTTGATCAAAAAAGATGCAACTTCCCAGGCATCTACTTCGGGAACAAAGAAGGATATTCCCTTAGAAAAACCCTTGTTCAAACCTTTTAAGATGAATAAGAAGATCAAAGAAAGTTTACTTCTTCTTCAACCCAATATCAAAAAGGAAAAACAAGAGTTCATAAAGAAAATTGAAGAAAAATTGAAACAATTAGTTGTTCCAGATTCTCCATCTGATAATCAAGGAGAAAGGCCTTCAAGAGACAAAGGTCCGACTATCAATGTCATCAATGAAGACGGCTCAGAAACAGAATCTGTAGCTAGTACTTCCAAACCAAATCCTCCGGATAAACCTCCGATAAATATCAATCCTGTTCTTACTCAATCTTGGAGGCAACCCTCAAAACTTTATTATCCTAGAGCTACCCCTCCGGATATGCTCTTTGAAGAAAAAACTCCAACTTTTAGGAGTTTCAATGCCAACAATATCTATGAATGGAACATAGATGGTCAAACAGAGTATCAAATGCTTCAAACGATGCAGCACATGACAATGATGACTACTTCTTATCAGACTACGAATGATTGTTCTGAAGAAGCCATCTGCAATATCTTATCTGTAGGTTTCACAGGCCAACTCAAAGGTTGGTGGGATTATTCTTTCTCTGAAATACAGAAAGAACAAATGTTTTCTGCTATCAAGACTGATGCAGAAGGAAATCCAATCTATGACAATGAAGGTGGAACCATTCCAGATGCCGTTAACACCTTAATCTTTTCAATATGCGGACATTTCATGGGAAATACCTCCACTTGGAAGGATAGGTCTGCAGAATTACTGTCCAATCTTAGGTGTAGATCTTTTGCTAGTTTTAGGTGGTATAAGGATACCTTCCTAACTAGGGTTTACACCAGAGAAGATTGCCAGAATAGATTCTGGAATGAAAAGTTCATTGCAGGTCTCCCAACATCTTTAGGTGATATTATCAAGGATGAACTAATAGCCCAATCTCCAGATGGAAATATTCCATATGAGCAATTGAGTTATTGTCAACTCATTGCAGCTACCCAGAAGATAGGGGCAAGACTTTGCAAGGAAGACAAAGTCAGAGATCAGTTCAAAAAAGAAAAGGCTGCCAAGAAGGATTTAGGGTCTTTTTGTGAACAATTTGGTATACCTCCTTGTCCAAAGGATAAAACCAAGTCTTCTAAGAAATACGAAGGCAAACCTCAAAAGACTAAGTATACCAAGTATACTAAGTACAATAAAAACAAAAGGTATGGCAAACCTAAGCCAGAATTCAAACCTGAATTCAAACCTAAACCAGCTACTGGTGATAGGTTCCCCAAGAAAGCGGTTACTTGTTATAACTGCGGTAAACCTGGCCACATCAGTAAATACTGTAGGATAAAAAAGAGAATCAAAGAATTGAATCTCGAACAACCAGTTTAGGAACAACTGAACAATCTCTTAATCCAATCAGATACTTCAGAAGAAGAATCAGATGGTGATTTTGCTGAAGATATCAATCAGGTTCAAGAGGATGATATTGGAAATCTCAGCTCCGATTCATCTCCTGAAATTAATGTCTTAACTAAGGAGCAAGATCTCCTTTTTGAAGTCATTAACTCTATAGCTGATCCAGATGAAAGGAGAAAGTGTCTAGATAAGCTTAAAACTTCCATGGAATCCTCAAAGGAAAAGGATTCCATGGGAAAAGGCAAAGTGATAGTCAAAGATCATTTTGACTTTAAACAAATTCTGAAGCGGCTGGAAGTCACTCAGACAAAGAAGCCCATTACGATTCATGATCTCCAACAAGAAATTAAGAATCTAAAACAAGAGAACAAAGAGATCAAACATGAACAAGCAGTTCATAAACTGATTTTGTCTCAAATGGCAGAGACTCAATCAAATGAATCTGGTGATGAAGAAAAGCCGGAATCAAGTGCCATCAAGGAAGATGTGCATAATGCCATCAAGGAAGATGTGCAGAACAACCCTACTAAAGTTCAAGATGATCATGAGGATGAAGCATTCTTGAATTTAGTAAAGCAACTAAGAATTCCAAAGTTCCATATCAAGATCAAAATCATCATTGGAGAATTTGTTCTTGATTCAACAGCACTTTACAATACAGGTGCTGATTCAAATTGTATTCGAGAAGGATTAATTCCTTCCAAGTTCTTTGAGAAAACCTCAGAGAAGTTGAGTGCAGCAAATGGTTCTAAACTTAGAATCAATTATAAGCTGTCAAAAGCCCTAATAGAGAACCAAGGTCTTCAAGTTGAAACCCCGTTTCTATTAGTTAGAAATCTCAAAAATGAAGTGATTCTTGGAAGTCCATTCATTAGAGCACTTTTCCCCCTTTCCATTTCACACAATGGAATTACAACTCAACATCTGGGCAAAGACATAGTCTTCCCATTCATCAGAAAACCTATCATTAGAGATTTAAATCTTCTCGATTGTAAGGTTAACCAAATCAATTTCTTAAAAGAAGAAATATCTTTTAAGAATATAGAGTTGCAGTTGCAACATCCAAGCGTCAAAGAGAAGGTTCAAATCCTTTTCAATGAAATCCAAAAGTCTATTTGTTTTATTTGCCCACAGCATTTTGGAATAGAAAGAAGTACTTTGTAGATTTACCTTACGAACAAGATTTCAATGAAAGGCAAATTCCAACCAAATCTAGACCAATCCAAATGAATCACGAACTCCTTAAGTATTGTCAAAAGGAAATTGACGATTTCTTGAGTAAAGGTTTAATCAGGGAGAGTAAATCTCCTTGGTCTTGTTCTGCTTTTTATGTCAATAAGCAGGCTGAGATTGAGCGTGGTACACCTCGCTTAGTCATCAATTATAAACCCTTGAACCAAGCTCTTAGGTGGATCAGATACCCAATTCCTAACAAAATGGATTTACTTAACCTCCTAAGTACGGCAAAAATATTTTCAAAATTTGACATGAAATCTGGTTACTACCAGATAGAAGTCAAAGAAAGTGACCGTTACAAAACAACGTTCACTGTTCCCTTTGGGCATTACGATTGGAATGTCATGCCCTTTGGTCTCAAAAATGCTCCTTCAGAATTCCAGAGAATTATGAATGAGATCTTCAATCCCTACACAGACTTTACAATCGTCTACCTTGACGATGTCTTAGTCTTTTCTCAATCCATTGATCAACACTTCAAGCATGTGAAGATTTTCATAAGTGTGATCAAAAGAAATGGTTTAGCTGTGTCTAAAACCAAAATCGATCTCTTCCAAACTAAGATTAGATTTCTTGGTCTTAACATTTTTCCTATCAGCAGAGCTATATAATTTGATGATAAGTTTCCAGATCAATTCATTGACAAAACTCAGCTTCAGAGATTCCTAGGATGTCTCAATTATGTTGCTGATTTTGTCCCAAATCTTAGTAACATCATCAAACCCTTGCACCATCATCTAAAGAAGGAACCCCCTCCTTGGACTGATGAGCATACAAAAGTTGTCCAACTTATCAAATCTAAGATAAAGAATCTTCTATGTCTTTATCTTCCAAACACATCTACTTTCAAAATTGTTGAAACCGATGCTTCTAACATTGGTTATGGCGGTATTTTGAAAGAAATAATTTCAAATAAAGAGCATATCATTGCTTATACTTATAAGCATTGGAATTCTGCTCAACAAAATTATTCTATTGTCAAAAAAGAGATTTTGGCAATAGTTTTATGCATCTCAAAATTCCAATCTGATTTACTTAATCAAAAAATTTTGGTTAGAGTAGATTGCAAATCTGCCAAAGATATTTTACAAAAAGATGTTAAAAATTTAGCATCAAAATAGATTTTTGCCAGATGGCAAGCAATATTAAGTGTTTTTGATTTTCAAATTGAATTTATCAAAGGTTCTTCAAATTCTCTTCCTGACTTTCTTACTCGTGAATATTTACAGGGTACGTAAGAGAGAGAGATTGACAAAAATGCCAAAGTCTGAGGCTTCCTCTGCAAAGGGGAAGGGTAAAGGAATAGTCCTTAAAGGACCCAAACGCCAAGGTGCATCCAAATCTGGGTCCTCGACCCAAAAGCAATCTGGGTCATCAACCCAACAACTCGTAATCAAACTTGGGTCTTCAACCCAATCTGGGTCTTCAACCCAGCAAGCCAAACAGTCTAAAGAGGACTATGGCATCCCAATCCAAACTCTTCAAGCCTTTCAAGATCAAGGCCTGACCAAACTCCCTAAGGGAACATGGGGAGATAGAGTGGAAAACGAATCAGGTTCTCCACCCCCTCTCAAAGACCTAATCAGAGAATTAGCCCAAACAGCTATTCCCATAAATGTTGTCAAACCTGATACACGTTTATCAAAAGACAACACCCAAACCCAAACTCAAACAGCCGCAACTAACTATGTTGCATAAAACCAATTTCAATTTGTTGTTCAAATGGAACCAGGATTTTGGGATAATAACCCTAACAAAGTTCCCTCCAAAATCTTTCAAACTGGTTCTCATTTCCAACAATCCCAACCAAACAAAAACAGAAATTTTTACGAGTTTATTTTGATTGATACAGATTCATTCACGATCAAACATTATCGTGATCCTAAAGATCAATCAATATACACTCACTCAACTTTCCAAAATTTGAAGGTTTTAACACCTGAACAATTCGAAAAGAATTTAAATGTTTTCAAAAAAAATTCTCAAACTTTTGATCCCATTGGTTTTAATTACTGGGATTATCAACAAGCTTGGTACAACATTTTCTAGTACCAAAATATTCAAAACAAACATTCTTGGTTGATATATTTCAAGAAGAATGTTAAATACAGATTCCCTCATTGGTTCGTCCACTGGTGGAGAATATTTGGCCCAATCAAGCAGATCCTTCCTGAAGAAGTTCTTGAAGGATATCAAACATTCGAAAAATATTTTGACAGCAAGGAAACCCCTTTCCCTGTCAATCTAATATTCTTCTCAAAATTTTCCCTCTCTTAGGTATTCAGTTGGCAGTATAAATACCAGAAGCAAGATCAATACCCTGGTTTATTGCCAATCCTGCAAAGAGCAACCTTTGTCAAGTGGTGGTCACAGTTCAATTATGCGGCATCCACAAGTGACAATGTAAAAATCTGGTTCCAGCAGAATCCTAAGTGGATGAAGGCAGCCAACCCAGAGACTTGTGAGTTTCTTAATCAGAGATCTCGTATAGTTTCAGTTTTGGCAGGTTCCAATTCAAAAGAAAGCTTCCTTAGAAATATGGAGGCAATCTTGAAGCTAGCAAAGGAGGAGGAACCCTTTTCATCAAAATCCTCCAAGCAAAAGCTTCCCCAAACTGATGAAGAAGAAGACGAAGAGGATGCAAGTCAATGCTCGGATCCCTTCTACCAAAATGAGGACGACTGCTACGGTATTGATACCACAGTCAACCTGAGTGATGATGAGTAATCTCTATCCCTCAGTCAACAAAACCAATCAAAATTCTGGATTGAATAGTTCCAGTCATCCGTTGATACTGTTCCTTGCCGACAGTCACAATGACAGTCAAGTTACCGTCACTGTTTATCACCGACACTATTCACTTACCGACAGCACAGTCCCCGTCATGTTACCAGCACTGTTCTGTAATAGTTGCAATAGTATAGGTCATTCTTACCGATACTGTTGTAATAGTAAATTTTCAATCTTCTATTTAAAGGATGTTAGGCTCAGTTGTTAGACATCCGAAAATTTTAGAGAGAATTTAGGGTGAGAAACTCTGAGAGCCTTAAGAGCTTTCATTTTGTGAGTTCCTCGGTTCTTTTTCTTTCTTCTTCAATCTCTTTCAATCTTGTAGCGTTAAAGCTTGTAGTTTTCAAGCATCAATCAAAACCTTCATGGTTTAAATCATCTCTTCTCCCTCCACCGGTTCTGGTGAGGCTCTGCCTCCGCTCCGGTTTCTTTTTCTTTTATTTTCCCCAGTTCTTGGTCGGTTCTACCACCTTTCTGGGTTTATGTTTTAAAGTTTTTCATATTTACTGTTATAATCTCTACAATACTTGTTTTTACTGTTTTCATGTTTTAATTTCCATATTTTAATTTTGTTTTAATCTTATGTAATTTCCGCCTGTTTTCCTACTTCTTTCATCCTGCTCTTCTTTCCCCCTTCCCTTCCTTGACCCCGTCATCTATCTGGTTTAGCTGTGTCTAAAACCAAAATCGATCTCTTCCAAACTAAGATTAGATTTCTTGGTCATAACATTTTCCAAGGAACTATCATTCCTATCAGCAGAGCTATAGAATTTGTTGATAAGTTTCCAGATCAAATCATTGACAAAACTCAGCTTCAGATATTCCTAGGATGTCTCAATTATGCTGCTGATTTTGTCCCAAATCTTAGTAACGTCATCAAACCCTTGCACAATCGTCTAAAGATTGCTTGTAAAGTCTTCAATTTTAAGAATATTATGAAAAATATTCAGCAGGGTATATCTTAGATTACTACTTACAATTGCTATGGAACCAAAGGAAGGCAATGATATCAGAATTTTTGAAAATTATGTTATCTCGCTCCCTCTCCAAGATTTCTTTCCGTTCTTCTCAACCCTCTTCTTCATCTCTCCAGGAATCTGATATTCCTACCAATCCAAGCAGTATTTTCCATGAGGAAATATGCTTTGAAAATATCAATCAAGATATTGATAATTGGGTAATTCCCAGAATATCCACAAAAGATTTATACAAGTCAGAAGGAAGATTTTGTTGAGCTATCTTCATTTAGCTCATGTTCATGAACTTGTAAGGTTCCAAGAAGATCACTCATTTGAAGATCTCCACTATTTGGGCAGACTTCTTAGAATTTTGCCAACTTTCTCAGTATTGGTGTAGATTTTTCCCAGTGACTTCAGATTATTTGTGATAGTCTGAAATCTTCCTATCATTTGAGCAATGCTTTCTCCATCTTCCATGGTGAATAACTCATACTTTCGTACAATCATATTTATCTTAGTTTCTTTCACCTTTGTTGTTCCTTCATGAGTTACTTCAAGAGTATTCCAGATTTCCTTATCAGATCCAATTGCATGGACTTTCTCAAATTCTTCTTGACTTAGGGCGCATATCAAGGAATACCTTGCTTTATGATTCAGCTCCAACTTAGCCTTTTCTGCAGCAGACCATTGAGCTTTAGGTTTATCAGTGTCATCATCATTCTTTGGAGTGTAGGGACCGTCAATAATGATATCCCATAGATCTGAGTTTGTTGACATGATGAACCATTGAAATCTTTCTTTACAATAGATGTAGTTTTCACCATCAAAGAAGGGTGGTCTGGCCATAGATGCTACTTCTACAGAGTTGCTTCCGCTTGTGCTAGCTCTAGCTGTCATGATTTCTGTTCAACACGATCTTTCCTCAACACTATTAAGTGCTCAACCTAGAAGTTAAGCTTTGGTACCAACTAAAATGAATATATATATAACACTAGAAGGGGGTTGAGTTGTGTTTTGGTTAACTTTTACATGAGAGACACAAAGATGCGTCTGATGAAACAGAAAGCTTGTCACTTTTCAACCTGGTTAGCACAGTTAATATATAGCAGGAGTGGGTTCAATGGGCTCAGTTGGGACTTTTTATCCTTCTTCAACTGGGGGCAGTATGTCTCTAGGGAATATGGGCATAGGAGTCTCCATCTTCATGTTGTTAATCTTTAGGGTTTGCTTCTGCCATTGAAACTTCAGATAGTTACACTCCCAAAAATTCTTTTCTCGTTGGATATGTTGTTGCAGCATGTCAGTCAGTTAATCCAATTTTTGCTCCAGCACCCCAGAGTGATCCTGCCACTCTGGGGCGCTTTCTTGCTGCAGCTTTGAGGAACTTGCTTCAACCTTTTCTGAGTTGGAAAAGAGACTCAGGATCCAATTCATGTCTATTGGTCCAGATATTTTCTCCATGCCTTCTCCGGGGTTGTAATCCTTCAAGCACAACTCTGTGATTAAACATGGGAATATGAGGTTCCCCTTTTTCTTCATAGCGCATGTGGAGATTTCCTGCTTGATCATGTCCCCCATATTGATCTTCTTTTCCTTTAGAATACAGTGAAGAAGAACCAGTCTTTCCTTCTCCACTGTCTCCAAGTGAGCAGCTGGGGACAACTTATGCATCAGGAAGTGATACCACACTTTTGCCAGTGGTTTGAGCATTGGCCTTGCAAGCTTCAGTTGGCCCTCTGTCTGATGGATCCACTCTGTTCCAGTAAAAGCAATATCCTTCTTTATTAGCAGCATTTGTTTCTTAGTGGATTTCTTTAGAGCAAGACCGTACTCATCCTCTCCATTTTCTAGACCCAGGTTTATATTGATGGTCTCGTCTGAAAATGAGACCTTTCCGCCTTAGATAACCATGAAAGATTGGGCCTCAGAGCTGATGTTCGCGTAGAACTCCCTCACCTGTGGGGTACAGAAGTTAGTGGGGTGTTCTGTAAATGTTTTCTAGACATGAGCATTAATGACTTCAGCTACCTCCCCGATGAGACCGTAGTTAGGACCTTTTCCATACTTGAACCCTTTTTCAAGGAGGAGGTTCCTCTTGATGGTTTCGGTTTCAAACTTTGTCTTAGCTTCAGTGTTAGCCCAAGAACTAGTGGGTTCCTTCTCAGCACTTGAAGTGGGTTGGGTGTTCTTAATGGCTCGATGCTTTACACGGCCACCCTTTTTGGTTGTCATTTTTATGGCAGGGTTTTGAAAAGCTTGGAGGAAGAAGGAAGGTTAGGGTTAGGGTTAGACAGAGAAGAAAGAGGAAGGCAAAGTGTAAGGAGGTTGAGTGTGGAGTTGGGGTATTTAATGTGTCAAGGTAAGGCGTGTATTAGGGCAAAAGGGTGGTGAGGTGTGGGCGAGTGAGTCATAAAATGGGAGAGAGAAAAGGGAGTGTACGGTTGGGTGAGTGGTTTTGGTAATCGTGATTCCTCTTTCCTCATGCCATTTTTCAATTAAAAGCATTTCAAAACTTTTCAAATTGTACCCTACCTTTCTTTTCTTCCACAACAAACAAAAATCCATACTGTCCCCACAGTATCTTTGTAAGATAGTGGTCCCCATTTCACCAAAATGGAATACTCCAGCCACCATAATTCAGTCCTTGATGCAACATTACCCCTTTAGCCCAGGCCTAGCTCCTTGTAGCCCAACTTGCTTTTTCTTATTTTCGCCTTCCACTTTTTATTTTTATTTTAATATATGTCCTCCTTCAGGAATATAGAAGACTACTAGTTTTAACTTATTAATGGGCTGCCTCCCATGAGGGCTTGTTTTAATTGGTCTTCAGCCTGACCATGCTGTAGCATTCATGGGGTGTCATTCAGGGTGGTGGTGGCCTTCATTCTGTCCATAAGCTCACCAAAATAGTGTTTAATCCTCTGACCATTTACCTTGAACTGTCTTCCACTCTCTACATCCAATAACTCTACAGCCCTATGAGGATAGACTTTCATTACTTTGAATGGGGTAGACCACCTTGATTTGAGCTTTCCAAGAAACAATTTCAACCTGAAATTGAACAATAGTTCTTGTTCCCCCTCATGAAAAGATCTTTGATGAATTTTCTTGTCATGCCAGGCCTTTGTTTTGAATTTATAGGCTTCAGGATTTTCATATAAGAATAGTTTGTGCTCTTCCAACTCATTTAGCTGCAGCATACGAGATGCTTCAGCTTCTTTCAGGTCAAAATTAAGCTTCTTAATTGCGCAAAAACCCTTATGCTGCAACTCCAAGGGTAAATGGCAAGCTTTTTCATAGACCAACCTATAAGGGGACATCCCCAAAGGTGTCTTGAATGTTGTTCTGTATGCCCACAAGGCCTCATCCAGATTTGGAGACCAATCTTTCCTTGTGGGGTTCACCATTTTCTCCATAATTCTTTTTATTTCCCTGTTAGACAACTCAGCTTGGCCATTAGTTTGTGGGTGATAGGCAGTGCTACTTTATGTTTGAATCCATACTTTGCAAGTAACTTAGAGAAGATTTGGTTGTAAAAATGGTTCCTTCATCACTAATGATAGCTCTAGGGGTGCCAAATCTAGAGAATATGTTTTTTATTTGTGAGAATTTTGACACCACCCTTGCATCATTTTTAACAGTAGCCACAACCTCTACCCATTTGGAAACATAATCAATAACAACTAAAATGTATAGGTTGCCAAAGGATGGAGGAAAGGGTCCCATGAAATCTATTCCCTACCCATCAAAAAGTTCAATTTTTAAAATGGTGTTCAAGGGTATTTCATTTTTATTGGACAAGTTTCCAATCTTTTGGCATCTATATAGTGTTTAGCAATACTATGTGCATCTTTAAAAACTGTAGGCCAGAAATTTCCAGATTGGAGGACCTTGGTAGCAGTTCTCATGCCACCAAAGTGACCCCCGTATGCTTATGAATGGCACTGCCTTAGCATTTCAGGAAATTCTTCCTTTGTTGCACATCTCCTGGTGATGTTGTCAAGGCACATCTTATATAGGTATGGTTCGTCCTAGAGGTACTGCTTTGCTTGATGGAAAAATCTCCTCATTTGCAGAGCATTTAAGTCTTGGGGAACCATATCACTAACCAAGAAATTCACCATGTCTGCATACTAGGGTGTTGCAGCAATCTGCATTGACAGCAGTTGCTAATCAGGAAAGGATTCATCAATGGCCACATCATTTGACTCTGCAACACCTTCTGGCAGCCTAGAAAGATGATCAGCTACTTGGTTCTCTACCCCCTTCTTGTCTCTGATTTCTAGATCAAACTCTTGGAGTATCAGAACCCATCTTATCAATCATGGTTTGGCACCCTTCTTGTCAATTAGGTACTTGATAGCTGAGTGATATGTGTAGACCACCACCTTGGTGCCAACCAGATAGGCCCTAAATTTTTCAAATGCAAATACCACTGCCAGCAGCTCCTTTACAGTCGTGGTGTAATTGATTTGAGTATCTATCAAGGATTTGTTGGCATAGTATACTGGATGAAAAACCTTGTTGTATCTTTGCCCCAATACTGCCCCTACTGCCAAATCACTGGCATCACACATTAACTCAAAAGGCTTTTCCCAGTTAGGTGGGACTATGATAGGGGCAGTGATTAAGGCTGTCTTCAGGAGTTCAAAAGCTTTTAAACAATCAGCTGTAAAATCATAAGGTTTGTCATGCTCCAGCAATTGGCATAAAGGCTTTGAAATTCTGGAGAAATCCTTGATGAATATTCTATAAAACCCAGCATGACCAAGGAAACTCCTTATTCCTTTCACTGATACAGGGGGTGGCAACTTCTCAATGACTTCAATTTTTGCCTTGTCAACTTCAATACCTTTTCTTGAAATCTTGTAGCCCAACACAATTCCTTCTTGAACCATGAAATGACATTTCTCCCAATTCAAGACCAATTTGGTTTCCTCACTCCTATCCAGAATCTGTTCCTAATTTACCAAACCGCTCTGAAAGGATTCTCTAAATACAGAAAAATCATCCGTAAATACTTTCATGGATTTCTCAATCAGATCATAGAATATTGCCATCATGCATCTCTGGAAGGTTGCTGGAGCATTACACAATCCAAATGGCATTCTCCTGAATGCAAAAGTACCATAGGGACATATGAATGTTGTCTTCTCCTGATCTTCTGGTGCTATAGAAATTTGGTTGTGACCATAATAGCCATCCAAGAAATAATAGAAATCATTCCCAGCTAGCCTATCCAGCATCTGATCAAAAAAGGGTAAAGGAAAATGGTATTTTCTGTTTGCCTTGTTCAGCTTCCTATAGTCCATGCAGATTCTCCATCCAGTGACAGTTCTGGTAGGAATGATTTCATTCTTCTCATTGGTTATAACAGTTACATCCCCTTTCTTTGGAACACATTGGATACGACTTACCCATACACTATCTAAAATAGGGTAGATGATTCCAGCATCTAGCCACTTGATGCTTTCCTTTTTCACCATTTCCTTCATGATAGGATTTAACCTTCTTTGACTCTTAATATTGTTCTTTGAGTTTTCCTCCAACATAATCCTATGCATGCAAATAGAGGGACTGATTCCCTTGATGTCAGTCATCTGCCACCCTATGGCCTCTTTATGCCTTTTCAAAGCTGCTAACAACTGCTCTTCTTGTGGGAAGGTTAGTGAAGCAGATATTATAACACGCAAAGTATCATTGTCACCAAGATAGGCATACTTCAAATGATTAGGCAACTATTTCATTTCTAAAGTGGGAGGTTTTTCAATGGAAGGAATATTATCTTTTAAAGTTCCATCAGTTACATCCAATGATTCATACTTTCTGGACCACATATGTTGAGCTGGTTTATTGTCCACTAGTTCTACCACTTCTTCATCAGATGAATTATCAGCTTTTACTGATGCTGCAGTATTTCCAAATCCAGCTTGATTTTTCTAAAATTGTTGTTGCCCCAGTTCATCAAAGGTCTGAATGAAGGAGCATTCTTCCATCCATTCATCTGGATATTTCAGGGCATTGAAGACATTAAATGTGCCTGCTGGTCGTTAACCCTCATTGTCAATTATCCTTTTTGAACATCAATCAAAGTCTTCCATGTTGCTAGGAAAGGTCTTCCAAGAATGATTGAACTTCTCTATCAACTTCAAAGTCCAGGATGATAAAATCCACTGAAAATACAAATTTATCAACTCTGATCAAGACATCTTCAATCTTCCCTTCAGGGTATGCGATGGATCTATCTGCCAATTGAAGAGTGACAGAGGTAGGACGAGCTTCACCAATGCTCAGTTTTCTGAAAATGGACATGTGTATAAGGTTGATGCTTGCCCCTAGGTCTCAAAGTGCACGGACACAGTAAGTATCTCCAATAGAACAGGGTATGGTAAAGCTTCCATGATCCTTCATATTAGGGGGCACTTTATTCTGCAGCATCATACTGCATTCTTCAGTCATGGCCACTGTTTCAAATTCCCCTAGCCTTCTTTTCTTTGTCAACACATCCTTCATGAAGTTGGTGTAGTTTGGCATTTGCTGCAATGCTTCTACCAAAGGAATGTTGATGTGAAACTGCTTCAGTACCTCTAGGAATTTGTTGACTTGTTTCTCTTGATGTACCTTCCTCAACCTATGAGGAAAAGGAGGGTGGGGTCTCTCTGGAATCATTTTCGGAACAGGTTTAGATGCCATAACAGTTGGTGTATCTTCTGCTGGTTTTTTTGCCACAGATTCTTCCTCTATCACCAAAGCTTCAGGTTCTGCTTTCTTCACTTCAGGTTTCTACTTTTTCTCAGCAACCTCCACATCCTTGCCACTCCTCAAATGAATGACCTTACATTGTTCATTACCACCAGAACTTAAGGGTTTTGGTGTTTCAGTGGTTGCAGGAAAAGTATCACTTGGCCTTTGATTCATGGCACTTGCCAGCTGTCCTATTTGAGTTTCCAGATTTCTCATGGCAACGCCTTGATTCTGCAGTTGTACCTTAGTCTCTAACTTGAAGGCTTTCAACACAGCTTCCACAGACATCTCTTGGTTATTCTGTTGAACTTGAGGTTGTTGTTGTGGTTGTTGCTGCCTGTTCTGCTGAGGAATGAATCCAGGATGACGGTTCAGAGTGTTATAGGAGGCATAGGAGAAATTTGGGTGTTGTTTAAACCCTGAATTATAAGTATTGGAATACACATTGTTGCCCCTATTGTTGTTTCCCATATAGTTCACAGAGGCTGGGTTGGCAGAACAGTATTCAAATAGGTGCTCTCCCCCACAATATTCACAAGATACCACATCATCATTGCACACTTGTTCTAGGACTAATGCTTCATTCAAGGGAGAATGGTTTAATGGGTTTCCTTGATTTCCAATGGCCATATTCTCGATCACCATAGTGGTTAATGAGGTCAGTTGTGCTGATAATGTAGACATTACATTCACTTCATGAGCTCCTGCTGCAGCAATTACCTTGCAAGATGCAATTCTAAATGTAGGCCACTGATAGCTATTTGCAGCTATGCCTTCAATCAACTCAAAAGCTTCATTGTATAACTTCTTCAGTAGGCTGCCTCCAGCTGAGGCATCCATCATTATCATTGAACTAGGTATAACTCATTGTAAAAGTGTTCCATTTGAATGCAAATTGGAATGGCGTGATGAGGATAATTTTTAAGGAGATCCTTAAATCTTTCCCAAGCATCAAATAGAGGTTCATCATCTTGCTGCTTGAATGAGGTTATTTCATTCCTCATCCTGGCATTCATAGTTGGAGGAAAGAACTTGATTATGAACTTCTCCATCAGCTTATTCCAGGTGTCAATGGAGTTTTTCTCCAAAGAATTCAACCAATTCTTAGCTTTGCTCCCTAGAGAAAATGGGAACAATCTCAATCTAAATGCATCATCAGTAACACCTGGAATTTCAAAGTTGTTAGCCACATCCATAAAAAGTTTGAGATGCAAGTATGGATCTTCAGTGGCAGCTCCATTAAACTGTCCCATAGCTTGCAACATTTGGAACATAACTGGCTTGAATTCAAAGTGAGGTGCTGTGATAGGGGTCCTCATTATTCCAGTACTCATAGTCTCTGGATCAAACAGGGCATAGCCTCTGATAAAGCTATTCCTATCTTTGACCAGTGCCATGCTATCAAGTTGTTCCTCTTCAGCCATTTCAGAGCTAACAGAAGATTCTACTTCAGTTGTGGTTGTAGGAGAGTTGGTTGGATATATGGACCAAAACTCTAGTTCAGTCAGATGAGTGTGATCTCTTCGCAACCTTCTGAATGTCCTTTCAATCTCAGGGTCTATTCTATACTCAGGTGTAAGAAGTTTGTGCATACGGTTTCAGTGCCTGATGCTACAACAAATCACTTCAAACATTGATTATCCTAACTAAAAGAACTAATAGTTTAAAAAATATAAATTTAACACCATTACTTATCCCTGGCAACGGCGCCAAACACTTGTTGCCTTAAAAACATATGTCTTAAGCTTGTACAAGTATACACAATCGTATCAAGTAATAGAGTAAGAAAGATCGTCCCATGAGGATTATAATGTTGTAACAAATTCCATTTTAGACTATATGCTCTTGATAGCTAGAATTAGTGACAAAAGTAGTTATGTGTGTAGTAACAGTCGTGTAAAACTTGGGTAATTGAAATGAATTAAAGACATAGAGTTAACAAGAGTGTTTGGTGATAAATATGAGAAAACAGCCTTAGGTAAGTTCCTTAGTAACTCCTTCTCAGCTTAGGTTATGCTGTACATATACTGTAGCACTTAACTCCAGGAAGTAAAAATTGTGTTTTCCAACACTTAAAGATTAAGTTCATTAAACGCTTTCTATTCCTAGATTCGATTTAATTGCACCCTCTTCCTAATAAGTTTGTTCCAGCTAGTTTAAGGACTTGAATAACTATTCCTAGTCTATCCAACATCAATTAATTTTCCAATTAATGACTTAATTATTATCTTTTAGTTATTTCCACTAAACTCAGTTTTTCCAAACCAAGCAAGCTTAACATTCATTTAAGTTGATCACTCTTAAATAAGCAGCATTAAATGCAGGCTAAAAGAAAATGCATAAACATGACATTACATAAATTTCAGCTAAGCATTCATTACAAATCACATACCTAAAGCTACAGCAAATTAGCTCATGACGAGCTTAAGCAAAACATGAAATAAAAATGAGAAAGTGTAACACCCCGTTTTTACTGTTTTTCAGTATCGGTAGAATTTTAATTTTTTATATTTTTATTTGAGACCTAGAAAATGATTTTGGATAAAACAAAATCATAATTATACTCTATTTATGGTAGAAGGTTACAGTAAAAATTTAGGTTTAAATTCAGACTAAACCCGGTCTGTGTTTTAACTGACAGTAAGATTTTACTGATCAGAAAACCAAATTTTAACATGAGAACGAAACAGTTAAGATTCTTATATTTTTCCAACGATAGTGGTTATTGTGAAAATTTTCAAAATAAATAGGTTATTATACGTTAGTCGGGTGAATACTCGACAATCGGGGATCGACGAAAATCGAGAACGGAGGTACAGAGACAAAATTGGACGCCGGACGGATGTGGACAATGAGTCATGACTCATGGTGGTGAGTCATAAGGGTTAGTCATCTTGCATTAAATGCAAGTAATGATGGTTTATGTGTGAAATGTCTAAAATGCCCATAAACCTTCATTCTAATTACAACTTGAACCAATCAAAATTTGGACCCTTTTGGTCTAGAAGCTGACGGTCAAAACCCCTCTTAAACACATTTGGTCATTCATTCTCTCATTTGTTCATGTGTTCTTCAAAAACTTGAGAAAAAACTCTAAGATCTTCATCTTCAATTTTCAAAGGAAGTATTAAGTCTTGATCATTTCTTCAAATTCCAAAGGTATAGCCTTATGATCCATGATCATACCTTCACTCTTTGATGAGTGTGATTTTACCATATATTTCATGTACATTTATGCATGCATTTTCATATAGTTAGGCCATTTTAGTTTGATTTTGGTTAGATTTTCCTTTGGAACAGATAAGGTGGTGTTGTGGTGTTGTTTTGCAGGAATTAATGATTAAATGCCCGGAATTAGCCTTGATGGAGCTTGGATGGAGATAGAGCCTGAAAAGTGAAGATAATGAGCCAAGCAGAGACCATCACGACCTAGCCGTGATGATCATCACGGCCATGATCAAGCAGAGCTAAACGCAAAAGTCAGAATTGATCATGGCCTAGCCGTGATGAGCATCACGGCCGTGACCTGTTAATTGAGTCAGACCCCTTCTAGGCAGAATCTGTCACGGCCTAGCCGTGATGTCCATCACAGCCGTGATAGACCAATTGGTGAAGGCAAAAGCGATCACGGCCTAGCCGTGATGAGTGTCACGGCCGTGACAAACAAGTTTTAGAAAGCACGCCCAAGGCAGAACCCGCCACGGTCTGGCTGTGATGGCCATCACGGCCGTGACGCGCGCCCGAGTTATAAAGAGGCGTCTGGGCAGAATAGAAAAGAGATCTTGAACCCTAAAAACATACTCTCGGGCTGCTGTGACTGCTGTGGATCCTTCCATGGAGTTCTTTCCTTCCTTTATTCCTATTTCTTTTCTTTTGTTTTTCTCTTTGATTATGTGTAGCTAAACCCTCTCTTGGTGGGGTTAGATGATGGCTTTTCTGAACTTGGTTGTCTTATGATTTGATTGTAATGCAAATTCCTATTTCTTTATGAGTATTTGATTCCATGCTTAATGCTTTCCTAGGTTTGATCATCCTTGGAATGAATTGTTGCTTTGATAGACAATTGAAAGATTGATGTTAAGGAATGCTCATGAATCAAATGCCAAGTAGTTCATGAACCTAGACATAGGTCTTGGGGTTCTTGCAATCTTATAAATCTTGACTCTTCATGCAAAATCTCATGTTAATCCACCTAAGACATTAGGGTTTAATTTGGGGTTTTAGTCTCATTCCACCTAAGACATTAGGGTTTGAGTATTTCAGAAGATTTGATTGTCATAAATGAATTAGGAATTGTGTTATCAACCATTTCATTGCAATCAAGGGAGGATTAGTGTAGTCTAACCCTAACAATTTCATCCATTTGTTATCCACATCTATTTTCGCTTGTTAAGTGTTCGATAAAATTCCAAAAATACTAAAACATTTTATTCTTGTTTGTTTCTGTTACATGTTAGAACTCCCTTCCATCCAAACGATCGTATAGATAGTAGTCCGATTTGCTAAGTGGTACTTGTCCGCGATCCCTGAGAACGATATCCGGTCTCACCACCGTATTACTTGTTTGCGACTAGGTATACTTGCCGAAATCATATCAAGTTTTTGGCGCCGTTGTCGGGGATCGGTGTGCCAATATCATGAGTACCCAAGGGGACTCCTAATCTAGACATTTTTTTTTCTGTTTTCTGTTTTTCTTTTTTTTTTTATGTTTTCCTTGTAACTGCATAACTATCCACTTTTAGCTTGACTTGTGCTTGCTATATTTGTTGTTGTTCTACTCTGTTTGTTCCTTGTATGCGAGGTACAATCGACCCAGGTGAACTTCAATTCGACGCTAAGATCGAGAGACTTTGTAGAAGGAATAGAAAGGAAGCCAAGGCAAGAGAGAACAGAGGAGAAGCATCTTCTAGAGTGCAAGAACCACAAGTGGAGTTACCAAGTGTGCAAGAACCTCAAGTTGAAGTAGCAACTGTCACCATGGCTGACAACAATGAACAAAGGAGGACAATGGGGACTACACTTCCCCTAAAGTCGATAGATGTGGAACTCCAATTGTTAGACCTGCAGTGGCTTGCAACAACTTTGAAATCAAGGCATCACTTCTCAATCTTGTGCAGCAAAATCAGTTTGGAGGTTTAGAGAGTGAAGACCCTCATTCTCACATTGGCACATTTATTGAGTTGTGTGACACTATCAAGCTGAATGGAGCTTCCGATGAGGCTATTCGTTTAAGGCTCTTCCCTTTCTATTTGAGGGATAGAGCTAAGTCATGGCTTCAATCCCATCCTCATGGGAGCATCATTACTTGGAATGATTTGGTGAGCAAGTTCTTACCGCGTTTCTTCCCTCCATCAAGAATGATCAAGTTGAGGTCGGAGATCAATGCTTTTGCACAGAGGGATGGTGAATCACTTTATGAACCATGGGAGAGGTTCAAATCTTTGCTTACCGCTTGTCCAAATCATGAGTTGGAAACATGGCAGCAAGTTGCAACCTTTGTCAATGGTCTCAACCGAAGTTCTAGAAGTATGATTGAAACGGCTGCAGGTGGGACATTGAGTCAAAAGACACCCGATGAAGCAAAAGACTTGATTGAGACTATGGCTAATAATGATTATCAAATGCCTAGTTCTCGATCATTGGCCAAGAGAGGTGTTTTGGAGCTTGATGAATTTGGTGCTCTTAAGGCACAAATTGCCGCTCTTACCAAGCAATTGGGGTCCATTCAACTGCAGAATTCTCAAGTACAAGTAGTCCAAGTTCAAGCTGCCTCAGTGTGTGACTTCTGTGGAGGTAACCATGCCAACGGCAATTGTGAAATTAGTGTGGTTGGAGGTTCTGAGCAAGAAGAAGTGAATTACATGGGAAACCAAGGGCCTAAGCATGATCCTTTCTCTAACACCTACAATCCGGGGTGGCGTAGCCATCCTAACTTTAGTTGGAGGCAAGGGCAAGGCTCAAGTTCTCAAGCAAAGCCTCCTCAAGAGAATTCAAGCAAATTGGAGAATATTCTAGCCCAATTCATGCAAGCAACTCAAGACAATATGAAGAATCAAAATGCCTCCATCAAGAATCTAGAACACCAAATAGGCCAATTGGCAAAGCAAATGACGGAGCGACCTCAAGAACTACAAGAAGTGGCCTCAAGGACAGAGCGACCTCAAGGACAATTACCGGGAGATACCGAGAAGAATCCAAGGGAGGATTGCAAGGCAATTACTACAGGAAGTGGGAAGGTGATAGTTCCACAAGACAAAGAGAGAGAAGAAATGAGAATTGGTGAGGGAGTTGATGAGGTGATCGTTGAAGATGTCACCAATGAAGAACCTGAGACTTCCCAAGCCACTACCTCTAGTCCTATTGTCATTGAAGTTGAAGAATCAAAGAGAGAAAAACTGGTGGATGAAGAGTTTGCAAGAAAGAAGACTAAAAGGTAAATTCTTGAAGAAGTTGACAATCCTAAGGAGTTGCCACCGTATTTCAAGATACCATATCCTCAAAGGTTGAAGAAGGAGGTAAAAGATCAACAATTCTCTAAGTTCTTGGATGTGTTCAAAAAGCTGCAAATCAACATCCCTTTTGCCGATGCTCTTCAACAAATGTCTTCCTATGCCAAGTTTATGAATGAGATTCTTACTAACAAGAGGAAGTGTAAGGAGGAGACGATCATGCTCACAGAAGAATGTAGTGCCATACTCCAAAGGAAGTTGCCGGTGAAGATGAAGGATCCGGGTAGCTTTACCATTCCATGTGCTATTGGTCATTTGAACATTGGAAGAGCCTTGTGTGATCTTGGTGCAAGTATCAATCTTATGCCTCTCTCCATTTTCAAGAAGTTGGGAATTGGTGAAGTCAAGCCAACCGGGATTTCTCTCCAATTGGCGGATCGTTCCATTACTTATCCTTATGGTGTAGTGGAGGATTTGTTGGTAAAAGTGGACAAGTTCATCTTCCCGGTAGATTTTGTGGTGTTGGATATTGCGGAAGATAGTGAAACTCCATTGATTCTTGGAAGGCCATTCCTAGCCACGGGTAGGGCTTTGATCGATGTAAATCAAGGGAAGTTAGTGCTTAGAGTCCAAGATGAAGAGGTCACCTTCAATGTCTTTGAGGCAACGAGACACCCAAGTGACAGAGATAAATGTATGAGTGTGGACCTCGTTGAATCATTGACTGACAAGAGTGTTCAGTGAACTTTCGGAGATTCATTGAAAGCGGCTCTTATGGTAGAGAATGTAGAAGAAGAGATTTGTGAAGAAGAAGTTGAGGTCATGGTCAAATCCCTTGAAGCTTGCCCAGTTTTGAATAATGATGAGGACAAAGTTGTGGAGGATGTGCGGATTGAAGACAAGGGTGAAGCAACTAGGCTAGAGTTGAAGGAACTTCCATCCCATCTCTGTTATGCTTTCCTTGGAGTGAATTCTTCATTCTCGGTGATCATTAGTAGCGGATTGAACTCCTTAGAGGAAGAGAAGTTGTTGAGAGTGCTTAGAGAGCATAAATCTACAATTGGGTGGTCTATGTCAGACTTGAAAGGAATAACCCCTCATTTTGTATGCACAAAATCCTTTTGGAGGAAAACTTCAAGCCGGTCAGACAACCCCAAAGAAGACTCAACCCAAACATGAAAGAAGTTGTAAGGAAGGAGGTTGTGAAGCTTTTGGATACAGGTATAATCTATCCAATCTCCGATAGTCCATGGGTGAGTCCAGTCCAAGTTGTTCCAAATAAAGGGGGGATGACGGTTGTTGCAAATGATAAAAATGAACTAATTCCCTCAAGGACCGTTTCCGGATGGAGGGTGTGTATTGACTATAGAAGATTGAATGAGACTACAAGAAAAGATCATTTTCCCTTGCCCTTCATTGATCAAATGTTAGAGAGATTGGCGGGCCATGCCTTTTATTGCTTCCTTGATGGATACTCAGGGTACAACCAGATTGTGGTAGACCCAAAGGACCAAGAGAAGACTGCTTTCACTTGCCCTATGGTGTATATGCTTACCGGAGGATGTCATTCGGGTTGTGTAATGCACCCGCCACTTTTCAAAGGTGCATGCTTTCCATATTCTCTGATATGACTGAAAAATTCATTGAGGTATTTATGGATGATTTCTATGTTTGGTAATTCTTATGATGATTGTCTGAAAAACCTTGTATGTGTGTTGAAAAGATGCCAAGAAACTAACCTGGTCCTAAATTGGGAAAAATGTCATTTCATGGTTAGGGAAGGTATAGTTCTTGGCCATAAGATTTCATCATGGGGGATGGAAGTTGATAAAGCAAAAATTGAATTAATTGACAAACTTCCCCCTCCCATGAATGTGAAAGGTGTTAGAAGCTTCTTAGGGAATGAGGGTTTCTATAGGAGATTTATAAAAGACTTTTCAAAGATTGTGAAACCTTTGTGCAAGCTCTTGGTAGTTGATACTCCTTTTGTATTTGATGATGATTGCATGCATGCTTTCCAACTTTTAAAGGAAAAACTCACCACCGCACCGGTCATTGCACCTACAGATTGGAGTTTGCCATTTGAGTTAATGTGTGATGCAAGCGACTATGCGGTGGGAGCCATTTTGGGTCAGAGGAAAAATAAAGTGTTGCATGTTATCTACTATGCCAGTCGTGTGCTGAATGATGCTCAGTTGAACTATACCACGACTGAAAAAGAATTGCTTGCTGTGGTTTTTGCATTTGATAAGTTTAGATCTTAATTGATTGGGTCTAGAACTATTGTGTACACTGACCATTCTGCTTTGAAGTATCTCATGACTAAACAGGATGCCAAGCCAAGACTCATTAGGTGGGTACTATTGCTCCAGGAATTTGATCTGGACATAAAAGACGAGAAAGGAGTGGAGAATGTGGTAGCCGACCATTTGTCTAGGCTTCCACAAGCAGAGATGCAAGCAAAGGATGAGTTTCCAATTCAAGAAGAATTCCCGGATGAGAGGTTGTTCATGGTGCAAGTGGTACCTTGGTTTGCGGACATCGCAAATTACAGGGCTGCCAACAAGATTCTGAAGGACTTCAATGCACAACAAAGGAAGAAGCTCATCCATGATGCTAAATACTATGTATGGGATGAACCTTACCTTTTCAAAAGAGGTTCGGATGGAATTCTGAGAAGATGTATTCCGGAAGATGAGGTTAATGGGGTTCTGACTCACTGCCACAACTCACCTTATGAAGGACACTTTGGTGGTGAGAGAACTGCCATGAAGGTCTTGCAAAGTGGTTTGTTTTGGGCCACCTTTTTTAAAGACTCTAGAGCTTGGGTGATTAAGTGTGACAAGTGTCAAAGAACCGGAAGTATATACAGGAGAAATGAGATGCCCTTGAAGGGTATTTTAGAGGTGGAGCTCTTTGATGTCTGGGGGATCGACTTCATGGGTCCTTTCCCATCTTCCTACAACAACAAATATATTCTGGTTGCGGTTGAATATGTGAGCAAATGGGTAGAAGCTGTCCCAACCATGAAAGATGATTCAAAGACAGTGGTCAGTTTTGTGAGGAAGAATATTTTTACCCGATTTGGAACCCCTAAAGCCATTATTAGTGATGGGGGTACTCATTTTTGCAACAAAGAGTTCAATGCGGTGCTTGCCAGGTTTGGGGTCAATTATAAAGTTACCACACCATACCACCCGTAAACCAGTGGGCAAGTGGAACTGTCCAATCGGGAGTTAAAGAGGATCTTGGAGAAAACAGTGAATAATGCAAGAAAGGATTGGGAAAAGAAGCTGGATGATGCACTTTGGGCCTATCGGACTGCATATAAAACACCTATTGGTATGTCACCCTACCAATTAGTGTTTGGAAAAGCATGTCACCTTCCGGTAGAGCTCCAACATCATGCTTTTTGGGTAGTGAAGACCTTGAACTTTGATACGAAGCTGGCTATGGACAAGAGATTGTTGCAATTGAATGAGTTGGATGAATTCCAACTCTTGGCATATGAGAGTGTAAGAACCTACAAGGAAAGAACAAAGTTTTGGCATGATAAGTACATTCTTCCCAAGCATTTTGAAGAAGGTCGATCAGTTTTGCTCTTTAACTCACGTCTCAAGCTATTTCCGGGCAAGTTGAGATCAAGGTGGTCGGGTCCATTCCATGTCAAGTCAGTTTCTTCATTTGGTTCAGTTGAATTGGAAGATCCATCGTCCCGAGACACTTTCACTATTAATGGGCAAAGGCTCAAGCACTACCTTGGAGGAGACTTTGATCGTCAGACAGTCTCCATCCCTCTCGAAGCACCCTCTTAGATATCATGCGTCAAGCTAGTGACGTTAAAGAAGCGCTTATTGGGAGGCAACCCAAGTTTCCTTTTACTTTTCCATTTGTTTTTGATTTTTTCTCTTGAATAATTTGAGAAGATCAAGAGGAAAAAGACAATAAATTAATAGTTTTGTTAAGTGTTTTCAGGGCTAGAAGGAAGGAGAAGCAAAAAGGGCATAGATAGACAAAGTCAGCAACCATCATGCCCAGGTCGTGACACTGGTCACGGCCGTGATGTGCTAACCATGAAAACCAGAAAGGATCACGGCCCAGCCTTGATACCCATCACGGGCGTGATGGAAGGACCCAGAAGATCAGAGAGCCTCACGGCCTAGCCGTGATGGAGGTCACGGTCGTGACAGTCCAACACCCATGGATCAGAATTGATCACGGCCTAGCCGTGATGAGAATCACGGCCGTGGCCCATTATCCAGTATCCCTGTGACTAGGCATGTGAGACAGCACCCGCTACCACCTCGGTGAGTTGTTCCATTTTTCTCCCCTCTCCAACTTGATTATTTACATTGGGGACAATGTAAGTTTTTAAGCTTGGGGTAGGGGTATTTTTGCATTCTTTTGAAATTTTTGCATTTTTTGCATGGTTGCATGCATATAGGCATAGTTTTGCATGATCACATGACTCGATTCCCCCTTGCTTAGATTATGCATCCAATTGTGAGATCCGAGTGCCAAATAAATTGAGATAGTGAATTGTTGAACCCAATTTTTTATTATTCTTGTGATAAGGCTTCAAATAAAAATTCTTGAGAAGATTGTTGATAGTTGATAATTAGCATATGGTTCCATAGATTTGTGTTTCTCATTGAGTTTTGAACTACTAAATGTGAGATGTTGAGCCAAAAAGGGGTACTCACTAATCTACCCCATTCTTTGTGATAGAGTGTTATTCCTCTTGGAGTGTTTTTCTCTAGAACTTGACTTGAAACCGTTTTGAAGCTTAAAAATTTTTGATTTTTTTTTTTTGAAAATGATTGAGGCACTAGGTATTTTTCCGGCCTTCTGAGCTTCGATTAACTAAATGCTACCCCTTAGTTGCCCAATTTTGAGCCTACAGAAAAATAAAATACTTTTCTTGGTACCCTGAAAAATATTGATGAATGATGCTTGATAGGAGACCTTCTAAAGTATTGCACAAAAGGGTAAAAAGGTAGTTGAAAAAGTATGGGATGAGAAAGTTGGAAAATATTTCTCGTAAGCTGAAAATCTCCCCTTCTCCAAAAAGAAAAATAAAAAAAAGAGAAAAGAAATATAAATAGAGAAGGGGATGACAAAAGCAAGTGAGAAATAAAAGAAAAAGAAAGAAAGAAAGGTGGAAAAATGAATTGAAAACCCAAAAAGGTATTTTAGAAGGTGTCGTGCTTTGCAATACTTGATATTTTGCTAGCCTTTTGAAAATTCCTTTTCTTGATTTCCCCACCTAACAATAAATCCCATGGCCCCGTTACAACCAAAGTAAAAGACCTCTTGATTCTTAGATGTTTTCATTAATAAAGTAGAGATTTGGTTGATAGTCAAGCTTATGGTAGAATTCATTTCTTGAGGAAATTGTGCGAATTATCATATATCCCTAAACACTTGAGTGAGGTGAGAAAGAGTGCCCGAATCAGTGAGAATATGAGTCTAGGATACCTAGCTTCTAATTGGACTTGAAATTGATTGTCTCTTGGTGGATTATTTGAAAATTCCTGTCACTTGGATTAGTTGCTCGGGTTCTTGGTTCACTATCCATGCTTTATATTTTTTATTTCTTATGCCCTTGGTGTTTGCTTGAGGACAAGCAAAACCTTAAGCTTGGGGTGATTTGATGAGTGTGATTTTACCATATTTGTCATGTACATTTCTGCATGCTTTCATATAGTTAGGCCATTTTAGTTTGATTTTGGTTAGTTTTTCCTTTGGAACGGATAAGGTGGTGTTGTGGTGTTGTTTTGCATGAATTAATGATTAAATGCTTGGAATTAACCTTGATGGAGCTTGGATGGAGATAGAGCCTGAAAAGTGAAGATAATGAGCCAAGCAGAGACCATCACGGCCTAGCCGTGATGACCATCACGGCCATGATCAAGCAGAGCTAAAGGCAAAAGTCATAATTGATCACGGCCTAGCCGTGATGAGCATCACGGCCGTGACCTGTTAATTGAGCCAGACCCCTTCTAGGCAGAATCTGTCACGGCCTAGCCGTGATGTCCATCACGGCCATGACAGACCAATTGGTGAAGGCAAAAGCGATCACGACCGTGACAAACAAGTTTTTGAAAGCGCGCCCAAGGCAGAACCCGTCACGGCCTGGCCGTGATGGCCATCACGGCCGTGACGCGCGCCCGAGTTATAAAGAGGCCTCTGGGCAGAACAGAAAAGAGATCCTGAACCCTAAAAAATACTCTCTCGCTGCTGTGACTGTTGTGGATCCTTCCATGGAGTTCTTTCCTTCCTTTATTCCTATTTCTTTTCTTTTGTTTTTCTCTTTGATTATGTGTAGCTAAACCCCCTCTTGTTGGGGTTAGATGATGACTTTTCTGAACTTGGTTGTCTCATGATTAGATTGTAATGCAAATTCCTATTTATTTATGAGTATTTGATTCCATGCTTAATGCTTTCCTAGGTTTGATCATCCTTGGAATGAATTGTTGCTTTGATAGACAATTGAAAGATTGATGTTAAGGCATGCTCATGAATTAAATGCCAAGTAGTTCATGAACCTAGACATAGGTCTTAGGGTGCTTGCAATCTTATAAATCTTGACTCTTCATGCAAAATCTCATGTTAATCCACCTAAGACATGAGGGTTTAATTTGGGGTTTTAGGCTCATTCCACCTAAGACATTAGGGTTTGAGTATTTCAGAAGATTTGATTGTCATAAATGAATTAGGAATTGTGTTATCAACCATTTCATTGCAATCAAGGGAGGATTAGTGTAGTCTAACCCTAAGAATTTCATCCATTTGTTATCCACATCTATTTTCGCTTGTTAAGTGTTCGATAAAATTCTAAAAAGACCAAAAACATTTTATTCTTGTTTGTTTCTGTTACATGTTAGAACTCCCTTCCATCCAAATGATCGTCTAGATAGTAGTCCGATTTGCGAAGTGGTACTTGTCCGCGATCCCTGAGAACGATATCCGGTCTCACCACCATATTACTTGTTTGCGACTAGGTATACTTACCGAAATCGTATCACTCTTCATCACAAATGTTTAAATCCTTTCTTTTGTAAACACGTCTCCTTAAATACCTTGATCTTATGGCCTTAAGTACCTCAACATTAAGGGTTTGAAATCAAAATAAATGAATAGTTCTAAAGACTTAACTTCCTTTTTCATCACTCTTAAAACTGCAAATGATATAACGCTTGTGGCCCAACAATTGTCAACCAATTGAATGTCATGTGGAAACTTTACAAAAGTCCCTCATTTAAGTGAAATCATTCAACGCCTAAACCAAGGTTCCATCTTTCATTCATTTGGGTTTTGAAATCCGTTTTGAAAAACCTTTAGAGCCATCACATAAAGTTAATTTGTAAAGTTCATTATAAGGATTGTTCTTATCAAAATCATTTTGATTTAACTGATTTATGACTTAAGCGAAGTCATTTAATTAGTGGGATAAGTGAGGATTCTAAGGAAATCGTACCTATGCCTCACTTAGAGTAGGCTTTTAATTAAATCTTTACTTGTAGTAATTGCATAATTTCATAGCTCAAGAACTTGTTCTTTTCCTTTCTTCGTTGTCATTGTTCATATCCCCACTTAAATGTTGTGAAATTCACTTAAAACTCGGGGATTAGAGTTAAACTCCCATTTGTTCCATATGTGGGCGAAAATTGACCACGATTCACGAGAAGATTCCACTTCTCCAAAAACACTCATAGCCATAAGTATACATCAACATAACATATAACTACTCAAAAAGTCATGCTATAACCATATTGACAATTCAAACCAATTAATCAAACCAAGGCATATAACTAATCAATCAAAATATAATTTTCATGAGCATATAATCATATTAATTCCAAAGTACTAATCACACCACAACCAATATTACAATGTTGTCCTCATAGAGGACCAAACCAAACAAAATGGATAACCCTAGGTTTAGGGTCTCCAACCACAAAAAATATAATCCATCTTCACACCCACTGACACGCTGTCGTACACGGGTCAAAAAGCGAGTGGTTTACAAAAACTGTAGTTAGGGCGCGACAACTCGAGTATCGTCTCACAAGGACTCTTGGATTTGTTATTAACAGCAAAATCAGTTTTTTTTTTTTTTGTGGGGGGGGGGGGGGGGTTGGATTTGAAATTCAATTAAGAAAACAGTTAAGAAAAACAATGCAAACTAAATAATTATCAATAAGCTAAAAACGATTAATCTACTGTTTTCGGTTTCCCACTATCATTGATTCATATAATTCCATGCCCTAAGCGGATTCTAATCCCTTTTCGATTGTAGAAGCAATTAACAAGCGAAATTGACACCACGAGATATATGTTCCTAATTCCCGAATTAAGCAAACGGGGTGAAGCCCTCGTGAATTAATCAAACACGATTGAATACACGCGAATTAAGCAAACACGATTAAGTACAGGAACATAACATCATCAAAACGAATCAATACCTATTCTATACAATCCTGAATTAAGCAACCAGAACATATAGAAAAATATTGAAAGAGAATAGTAATAAGATTAGGAATTACAGAACCTCAAGTGTCAATGGAACCCGATTACAGCAGATCAATCCAAGGAGATTAGTTCTCCATTACAAACGTAAGAAATAATTTGCAGCCGTCTAATCTAAAAGGAAAAGAAGATGCTCTGCAATCTGCCCTAAAACAGAAATTTATAACCTTCACTGTCTGCGCCCGCTCGCGAGGCGAATATTAAAAGTGGCGCGCGTTCAAAATTGGGTTCTCGCGAGGCGAGACAGAGAGGGTGACTGTTGCTGCTCAGGCTGGTCTTCAGGCTCGCGAGGCGAGTAGCTTCTCGCGAGGCGAAACTCCCAGGATTGCACTTTCCACTGCTTTCTCCATTCCTTTGGCTCCGAGTGCTTCCCTTTTTACCTGAAAACATGAATTAGCAGTGAATGCTTTATTTGACTCAAAAACTAACTAAAATGTCCTAAACTACTTAAGAAACTCAAAATGTTGCTTGAGGACAGTTAAATCCAAATTTGGGCTAAAACGAGATTGAAACTCGAATAATTAGTGCAAAAGCCATGGTCTTACTAGTTATAATACTAGTCAACCAGAGGCTGATCACCCACCAATATGTGTGAGGTGGTTCACTACACCCTTACCTCTTATAGCTCCCTTAAGCAAGTTGCTCTTCTTTGCTTCACAAAGCCACAAAGCCAACTCCAACACCAACCTTCATCAATAACAACTTAACTAGTTAAAAACAAACAAAAACCAAGGCTAAAACTTTAGCTATAGCTCATGACCTCTTTAGGTTTATAGGACTAGGATGATTTGTTTTGAAAACCTTTTAGTAGACATAAAGACAAAGGTGTTTCCATGGTAGAAAAACCGTTCAAAGTCCAAAAACAACAACATGCAAATTCCTATGAATTAATACATGATTTTTCGAAAGTATGTAATTTGAAATAAATTAAATATTCATAAAGATAATGAAGCATAGAATAAAGTTACTAACTAGGGTCAAAAGAAATTACCCCTTTGTTGATGAGAAAGTGATGAACAAAGTGTAGGCTAGAAAAACCCATTTCACAAACAAGCTTCTAATGGACTTTTGTGTGAAATAGAAAGTGTCTAGATCATGTTGGTGAGTATGGATATGGTCTTAGGAAATCAAAACAACACTTGGGTGATGGTTTTAGGGGCTTGACCAAATTTTGAGAGTTAGGAGAGAAAGCTTGGATGTTCTTGGATTTAAGAACAAAATGGATCAAAGTGAAGGCAAAGAACTAAGGAGCAAGTTTCATGAATTAAGAATCCTGAAATCATGCCTCTAAGATGATGAAATATGTAGGAGAAATGAAGAACAAGTCATGAACATTGAAGAACATTTGAGAGAAACGAAAGTTTATGACTTTGATCTTAAAACTTAAAATTTCGATGACTTAGGATGTTTTAAGTAAAATGAATGATGGATGGATTTTTTAAGAAAGAGAGAGGCTGGAAATTCATTCCAAGGGAAGGAAGGTAACCACGCCAAATTGATGACTTAACCATGGTTGGTCATGAAAGGAATTAACAAAAAGGATCAAGGGTAATTTGGTCTTTTGTTTGCATAAATATCTAGATATTTAAGAATATTTTGAGATATTTATCAAAACTCATCCTTACATTTGGTGACTCACCATGTGACTCATGGGGTGAGTCATCCTTGCTTACTCATCGTGTAGCATCCATGATTTTATGTTTTTCTTACGTAATAGGATTAGGTTTTTAAGACTTCGATTATGTAGTTAAGGGGTTGTTTAAGGTCTAGGAGCCTTTGCATGGAAAGTATGCAGCCATCTAGAGTGAGATTGAAAGTAAAAACATCTTAGGGTTTATATTAGGCACTTTGAGGGTTTGAGGTTGTTTATTAGGTCTTGATGAGACCATGTCTAAAATTTGAGGCCAATCGGATATCGAACGGACCCGAAACGCAACAAAATGACTTCTAGTCAATGGTTAACGCTCAAACACAGAACACTCAAACGTGGGTTTACCAACGCTCAAGTGCTCTAGTCAATCAGACAAGGTCTGGCATTGACTTCCACTTGTCAAAAGAGGCTTACGTGGCAGTTGAGGATTGGTTGTATGGTGCGGTGGCATACCAACCACCAACGCTCGAGTGTGGAGGAGCTAACGCTCAAACATTGGAACGCTTGAGCGCTGCCCTCCCAACGCTCAAACGTTGGCACAACTTTTTGCAAAAATAAAAAGTCTTAAGTGACATAAGTCACTTAAGCCATAAGTGATAAGAGAGAAGACAGAAATGTGAGAGAGACACAGAACAGAAAAGAGAGGATTTAGAGAGAGAAAGAGCGAGAAACCTAGAGAGAAAAATAGTCTTAGCTTGATTATAGACTTGATGGATCGTCCCATTGTGATTCTGAATATGTGGTTGAGATCGTGGCGACGAAGCCTTCACTTTTCTATCCTTCTTTTATTCTATTATGAAGGTAATTCCTACCCTTTCCATGTCGAAATGTCGTCCGTTACAGTATTCCACTTATCTTTCGTTTAAGTTATCGGATTTCAATTCCAACTTCGTATTAGGACTCAATGTAACTTGCTCTTCATAATGTGGTATTTAGGTGAAATTTTGGAGACTCAGGCGTTAGTTCTTTGCTAGGCATATTTGAGAGTAGTCGAGGAGGAGTGGTTTCGTCATATTGTACAACTATCCAGGTGGGGGAAAGAAGCCATCTAACGTCGAAAACAACGATGTGTCATTTATTTCGATAATGGTGTAGGGTGACCTAAACCCTACTAGGTTGCGAGTAATGGACAATATCAATATCACTGTGGGGACTACGTAGTGGTACCAATGATGATATTGGAATTGTACGTTTATCGATGTTACATATAAAAATATTACATTTTATTATTGATATTGATTGTTTGACTTTCTTTGGTATAATATTGATACATGATGAGTTGTCTGTGTTATTTGTGCTGATTGGATGATAGATAAAATTATAGTATATTATTTTATTTTTTTATGATATATGGAGATGTTTGAAATAATAACATGTTGGTCTGATTGTAATGATTGTGCTTAGAGACTTTTCTCAATAATGAGACATGATGAGTTATGGTGATGTATATAGGGGGTTCATAATACATGTGTTCGGTAGTGCCCAACCGAGATGATTATAGTGATATTGAGATGAGATTGATGAAATATGATTATTGTTGAGGTTGTCCATGAGATAGGGATTAGAGGTTCAGGCACTCGGAGATGACCGAGAGATGGTCTGTGATATTTTCATATTCACTAGGGGTTTTATTCCCCGGGGGATGTATACCCGTGGTTCAGACTATTGGCAGGACCCTCCCAGACATTATTATTATTATAGTCACAGCTATAGTTCATGCATTGCATGAGCGCCCTAGCCGTGGGATCAGTGTGTGCACCGACGTGTATTTTGCAACTATAGTGCCATTACTTTGCATGGGCATTCTCCCTCCGTAGACGAGGATGTGGACCGGGGACTATGGAGACGTGTCGTTATGGATATATGGATATGTGGCCGTACATGATCATACACATTGCATTGCATCATGATGGAGGGTAGAGTAAAATAATAGACGTTTCGAGGATGGTTGTGCTTATATATATATATATATATATATATATATATATATATATATATATATATATATATATATATATATATATATATATATATATATACATAGACTTAGAGATATATAGGGATGTATGTTTGGTGTGCTGTTATGGATTTAAATGTTGCTAAACCCTTTCCACGTTTGATGGAACACTGGGATCATCCGTGGATGACTCAGCCGACAGGATTCCCCTTCACGGGGACTTTTGAGTTCGAATTTATAGATCCCAACAGGTGGCTAGTGGACCCATTCACTCGATTTGCGGTATATACAGGTCCAGTATTGGTGACTACTAGACCAGGGTAGGGAGCTCCTTTAGGTTTGGTGGGTACTTTCCGAGCCGGCCAAACGTTCCCATTCCCTATTGGATTTCCGGATGCAAGGTTACCACCGATGCAGGAGATGGCCCCAGTTCCCTTCCTAGTACCCTTTCAGGTACCTATACCAGAGCCCGCACCAGCACCAGTGCCCGTACCGGAGGTTGTTCTTGCACCAGTTCCAGAGGAGGGCCCGGTAGTACCGGTTCCAGAGAAGGACCCGGTAGTACCAGTTCTTGATCCGATTCCTGTCCCGGAGGCACCCGCACTTCTCGAGGTTAGAGCAACTGGGTCAGCAGATTGTCCTCCAGACTACCATCCAGGGATAGTAGGGCTTATCGACGGTTATTCCAGAGGTCTTTAGAGAGGAGCTCTTCCAGCAGTAGCGGAGGAGTAGCGGGACCGTCGAGACCACGAGGTGCCAGTAAGGGTAGTAGTTTGTGATGGCTCAGGCTAGTGCTATCTATATAGGTGTGTGAGGTTTTGATGTACTTTTGAGATATGGGGCTGAGTGTTGAGTGACGGCGAGGTTTCTTTTGTTAGACTTTTGTTGTATTTTCTTTTGGTCAAGTTTGTACATATTTGGGATTCTACCGATGGGATTGCCTTTCTCGGTACGGTATGACTGTAACCAGGATGTGATGTATATTGATGCACGTATGTATGCACATATGTGTGTGTGTGTGTGTGTGTGTGTGTGTGTGTGTGTGTGTGTGTGTGTGTGTGTGTGTGTGTGTGTGTGTGTGTGTGTGTGTTGTTGTTGTTGGTGGTGGTGGTTGTTTTTAATTAAGCTTTAATTTTTCCGTTGTTTTTAATATAACCGCTTAACGCTAATAGCATGATTAGGTTTTCATAATTTTGGGTTTTCTTTAATGGGACGTCGAGGCATCTCATTTGGTGGTATCAGAGCAGTTCGGTTCTATTCGGACTGTGAATTAGGGTGTAATGGCCATTTAGTTGAATCCACATCGGATATTGACTATGCTTAGAAGTTGGGTAGTGAGTCCGGAAGCGACATTTGTGTGACATATAGTATATATATATATTCTAGTTTTATGTAGTTATATATGTTATACTGATGCGAGTTAATGATTTCTTTGACAGGATCATGGCTCGAGGCAGAGGTAGAGGACGTGGTAGATGTGGTGCTGGTAGAGCTTCGAAGGGGGACCTAGAGTGGGTAATAAGGATGATTATCAGCCTGAGGTAGGAGATGGAGGTGGAGGGGAGTCATCCACGACCCTCCAGACTATCCGTGAGTTAGCATCCATTGTGTTGCTGCACGCGCAACAAAATGCTCAGAGGATGTAGAGAGATGTAGAGTTATAGGAGCAACGGGATAGGAGGAGAGCAGCTGAGGCTGAGGATGCATGATTGGCTATCTTTCTGAAAGGTAAGCCACCATAGTTCCAAGGGGATTATGATCCAGAGCGAGCTGAGTGGTGGATTTAGGAGCTCGAAAACATCTTTGACACCATGAGATGTAGAGATGACAGGAAGGTGAATTATGCTGCTTTTATGCTGACGGGAGAAGCAAAGTCATGGTGGAGAGGTAAAAGAAGATTGCTTGAGGCAGAGGGTAGATTGATTTGTTGGGAGATGTTCCGAGACTGTTTCTTTGGGAAGTATTTTCTGCGGTTAGTCAGACGTGAGAAGAAGAGGGAGTTCATGAGCCTCCGGCAGGGGGACATGAGTGTTGGTGACTACGCAGCCAGATTTGAGGCTTTGATACAGTTTTCGGAGTTCTATCAGAGGTTCCCAGAGCCAGAGGTTTGAGGAGGGGTTACGACACTAGATGAGGAGGGCTATAGTGTCCTTGGATATTCTGAGTTTTCCCGAGTTAGTGGAAAGGTGTAGTGCTATTTAGAGTATGGACCAGAAGCTGGCTGTAGAGCTGAGGCAGCAGCGGAGTGGAGGTCCTACTAAGGCAGGTCATCAGAGGAGAGGAGATATGGGTTCTCAATGGAGGAGAGGACCTTATGCTAGATCATCACAGAGAGTACAGACACCTACAGCAGGCAGCACCAGCTAACAGAGAGGGCCAGCAGCAGAGAAGCCTAGATTGTTTCAGATGCGGAGGTCCACATTATATCGGGGAGTGTTTGGAGGGATCTGGTTGTTTCATCTGTGGAAAACCAGGTCATTTTGCTAAGGAGTGCAGACAGAGACGAGGACAGCAGCAGCAAACTACCGGCAGAGGAGTCGGTACTTCCAGAGGTGGAGCTGGGAGAAGAGTTTGAGCGACGGGACGATAGGTGACTACTGGACTAGGGCAGGGAGGGTGTTTACCGTAAGAGGGGCTGAATCCTCTCAATCTGTAGATCTTATTCAAGGTATGTGTTTAATATCTGGCAGACTCTCATCTGTGTTGTTTGACTCAGGTGCTACACATTTGTTTGCTTCCTATGAGTGTGTGGATCACATGCATTTACCCGTTTCCCAGTTACCATATACTCTTACAGTATCTACCCTGACAAACGATTCATTGGTTACTATGTCTGTTTGCCTACAGTGTCCTATAGTTGTTGAAAATAGGACATTCTTTGTAGATCTTATCTGTTTGCCTATGCAACAGATAGACGTTATTCTTGGCGTGTATTGGCTTTCGGCTAACCATGTAATGTTAGACTGTTCTAGAAAAACCCTATCTTTTCTTGAGCCTTCTAGCATAGTATCTGCCAATGAAGGAGCAACTGTGAGGAGCGATGGTTATCTGCATTATGTGACGCTATTATATTTGGAACCCAAGGAGATTCGAAGTATAGATTCTACGCCTATCGTGAAAGAGTTTCCTGAGGTTTTCCCTCTTGATGTTCCAGTTTTGATACCAGAGAAGGAAGTTGAATTCACTATAGATCTCATACCAGGGACATGACCTATATTAGTAGCTCCTTATCGGATGTCACCGGTAGAGTTAGTAGAGTTAAAGAAACAGTTGGATGATATGATGAAGAAGGAATTCTTTACACCAAGTCTTTCGCCTTGGGGAGCACTGGTATTGTTTGTGAAGAAGAAGGATGGAAATTCTAGGTTGTGTATGGATTACCGTCAGTCAAACAAGGTTACAATTAAGAATAAGTATATGTTGCGTAGGCTGTGTTTTCTAAGATTGATTTAAGATCTGGATACTATCAGATTAGGGTAAAGAAGGAGGACATACCTAAGACACCTTTCAGGACGAGGTACGGACACTATGAGTACCTAGTTATGCCTTTTGGTGTAACTAATGCTCCAGCGGTGTTCATGGATTACATGAACAGGATCTTTAGACCGTTCCACGACAAGTTTGTTGTGGTGTACATAGACGTTTCGAGGATAGTTGTGCTTATATATTTTTATAGACATAGATGTATGTTCGTAGATGTATTTTTGTAGACCATTCCTGATGGGGACATTTGAGTTCGAGTTTATAGATCCCAAAGGGTGGCTAGCTAGTAGACCCAGTCACTCGATTTGAGGTATATACGGGTCAAGTCTCGGTGACTACCGGACGAGGGCAGGGAGCTCCTTTAGGTTTGGTGGGTACTTTCCGAGCCGGCCAAACGTTCCCCTTCCCTATTGGATTTCCGGACGCACAGTTACCGCCGATGCCACCGATACAGGAGATGACCCCAATTCCCTTCCTAGTACCATTTGAGGTGCCTGTACCAGAGCCCGCACCAGCACCAGTACCCGTACCGGAGCTTGTTGTTGCACCAGTTCTAGAGGAGGACCCGGTAGTACCAGTTCTTGATCTGATGCCTGTCCCAGAGGCACCCGCTGTGATACCCTCTACCCTGCATATTAATATAAAACCTTTAGTTGAAAGAGGAGATATAAAAACATGCATTTATTTCATAAAAATAAAAATTGGGTGAACAGGTACCACATTGTAACATCTCATCATGGAAAGAAACATAATTTTAAAAAGATAAAACATATACAAAACATAAACAGGACCCAACCCCGATGTCACATACAGAGCTGGTATAACCGTTCGGAATAAATCCTCGGAATACAACTGAAAACTGAAACAACTATAACTATTGAAACAACTAAACCAACTAAGCATCCTAACTAGAGTCGTGGCTCCTTAGAGTCACTCCTCCTCTGGCTGCTCAACGCCCTCTGCATAAGAGATACATGCCAACAACAAACAAAGAGAAACAGGGAGTAAGAAATCATGTAAACACAACAGTATCGAAGTAGTTAAGCAAGATGAACATACATCATAACATGGCATAGCAATATACAACATAACATCAACAAAATATAAACGTATCAACACGTCATCTCAACCAACATATGCTATGCGGTGCAGAACTACTCCGCTACTCCGTTATGCATGTGGATCCAAACCATCTCAGAAAGGCAACTTCGGGGTTACATATCAACATTGGCCAAAAAGCACCAACGCCGGCAGTCCACCAAACCATGGGTGAGCCCCTTGGGTAGCCGACGCATCATAACGTGGATGCGCCACCGCGGGGGCACATGGTTCACCAAACCTTGGGCGAACCACCCAAGACTTGGCCAGATCGTCGTACTCTAGGACGACCTCCCCTATGTTGAACTTCCCCGACTATCAACTTCAACGTATGAATACATGAGCACAACAACAGACAAGGCAACCACCTCCTTTGCTTGGGCCAATAAGAACTCAAGACTTATCACTATCATAACCATCAAAATCAACATCAACACCTTAACCATTTCTGGGTCAAGGTCCCCCTTAGCCAAAAAGCACTATGGTTCAACTTATCAACACCTCTACCAAAAAGCATCGAGGCCACTTTAGCCAAGAAGCACCAAAGTCTAACAACATGCGATAGCCCAAGGGTACCGGATTTACCAACTCATTATTATTTTTCATCTTAATTTATCCTTAATTAAGTTATCTAGCTCTTCTTGAATTCGATTGGTGTCTTATTACATTATTGGGGACATTTGGGGTAAAACACCCCTTAATTCCATTAATCTCGGATTCTGATCAGTAAGGGGAGCACGGACGTGCTCACCTCAGCAAGGTCGTGCTGCCACTTAAGTGGAGCACGGTCGTGCTCAATGTCCTGCACGGTCGTATTTAATGTGCGGCCATCTTCCAAAATTCAACTGGGAGCACGTGTTCAGTGATAAGCCTCTGGCTTATCTAGTTTTATGACTAGATGAACTAGGGTTTATGTGCCAATTTATTCGAGTTCACTCTCGTTTTCGCCCAAATTTGCCTTGTTTTGTTCCTAAGTTGGACTTTGACTCGTTTTGCGTCTTTTGTGTAGTTTTTAGCTTCTTTTGGATAGAATTACGCTTGTGGTTGCTTGTGTTGTTTTCAGGTCCATAAGTGAAGCTCTAAGAATTAAGGAAAGTCAAGAAATAGTGGAGATTGCTATTCTGGAGATTCTCGCCCCGCGAGAGGAAGCTCGCCCCGCGAGAGTTTGAAGACCTGGGAAGACAGAGACCATCACGGCCTAGCCGTGATTTACATCACGGGGCGTGAAAGGAAGGTTCGCGTCGCGAGACGTCCTTCGCGTCGTGAGTGTGTGAATTCCAGAAAAATACCAAAGTCAGAGACCATCACGGCCTAGCTGTGATTCATATCACGGCCGTGACCCAAGATCCACACAAGGCAGAGAACATCACGGCCTGGCCGTGATTCACATCACGGGCCGTGAAAGGCGGGCTCGCGTCGCGAGACATCATTCGCGTCGCGAGAGTTCGAATTCCAGAAGTGCGCCAGAAACAGAAACCGTCACGGCCTGGCCGTGATGGCCGTCACGGCCGTGACGCGTGGCCTCCTTATAAATAGAGCAGATCAGAACAGAAAAGGAGGACTTTTTGGAGGAGAATTTTCGGAGATCTTTTGTAATCCTTATTCTGGGGCTGCGTCTCCTTTTCTTTTCTCTTGATTCTTAGTCCTAGGATGATTTCCAATTGTACGTGCGTTGTTGTTACGGACATGAGGAACTAATCCTCTTGTCTAAGGGATCGATGAAGCCACCCATGGCGGCATAGTGTTCATGTAATGTAACTATCTCTCCTTTAATTCAATTATGGTTTTCCAATTCTGTTTTCATTGTGTCGATTATATGCTAGCGTGATCGACTAGTTAAACGTGTTGAGGCCTAGCGGCGATTCGCATTTTAGAACTTGAATTGGGAACTTCGATCGAGTATTGCACGAGAGTGAATAGGAGATCGATGCAACCTATAGGGAACAAGAATTAATAGAATTCGAGATTAGGGTTAAGAGACCTAGCAAGTAATTAACTCAAATCATCGAATACGTCCTAATGAGCACGGAAGTGGATTTAGGAGAATTTAGGGGTCCCGGTTGACATTAAAATTGAACTTAGGGAGGAGAATAACATCACTTGGGTACTTTGCATGATTGGGTAGGTGGATTCGAAACCTTAGATGCTTTTAATTCTAGATTTCATCACCATATCTTTGATCGATTCTATTTGTTAATTTGAATTGCGAATCTAGTTTCTTTCCAACCACTTTCTCTACTTAACCAACTTATCGGATTTCTTGACAAATTAGTCGAATTGGTAACCCAATCCTTGTGTTCGACCTCGGTAGACTCTTACCGTGTTTTTATTACTTGCGACGACCCGGTACACTTGCCGGAGTCACAACAAGTTTTTGGCGCCGTTGCCGGGGATTGGCACGACCAATTTTCCTGATTTTTAGGAAATTCGGCTGTTTGGTTAAGCTGACTTTTAGCTTTATTTTCTTTTATTTAATTGCCATTATTTTTCTCTGTTTCTTTGATTCCACTTGGTCTTTGCCTGTTTTTGTATGCGAGGTACTCTTCTACAAGAGGACTTGCTATTCGATTCAGAGATCACCAGGACCGAGAGGCAGTTAAGAAAAGAGGCCAGAGAAAGGAAGAGGTTGGAAGCAATTAAAATAGAAGGCATGGCTGAAGAAAATCCTCCTCCTCCTCCTCTCGTTACAAGCCTCTCTTTGAGTACGATCTACCAAGCTTGGTAGATTGTGACTCTTCTATTGTAAGGGGCAACCTTGAACACGAGACTCTTTCGGAGTGGAAGCCTCGTGTCACATACCGGATCCGGGAGAATCGGTTTGGTGGGAGTGGCAAACAGGACCCGCATAGACATATCACTCGCTTCCCGGAAGCTTGTGACTTGCGAGAAGACCAGGGAGTCTCTCGGGATGAGTTTCGCTTGCGGCTTTTCCCTCTTTCTCTTAGGGATGTCGCTCGCGATTGGGTTGACAGTTTGGATAGGAACAAAGATCGAAACTTGGGAGCAAATGGCACGAAGTTCCTAACCAAATACTTTCCTCCTCGGAAGGCGGCACAAGCAAGAATAGCCGTCACTTCATTCAGGCAAACGGAGGATGAAACATATAATGAAGCTTGGGAGAGGTACAATGGTTTGTTGAGAAGATGTCCTCTCTGCATTCTTTGACCCCGTTTCCAAAGTACAAGCACTTCTTTAATGGGTTGAGGGATGCTATCGGATGAACTGTGATGCCGCAGTGGCGGTTCTTTTGTATATTTATCGGTGAGGATGGATGGGCACTTGTTAGAGAAGATGTCATATAATGATTACAACCGTGGTAGGGAGACCTCGAGTGGAATCGGTTAAGGGACAATGGAAGCCATTTTAGAGCAAAACAGACTTTTGAAGATGCGAGAATGAGGCTTTGTCCGGAACAAGAGGGTTAATGCTATACACGAGGGAACGCCTCCGGGTTGTGCAAATTGTAATGGAGATCATGACACTCAGATTTTCCCGCTAAATTTCTCTCGGAACATGTGGACTCATGCCACAACTTCTATGACACCGTGCCCCAGAACAATTATCGGAGGAACAATCGAGAATCGAATAGGGGCTACATGAGAAGAGACCATCCGGGATTTGCTTGGAGTGATGTTAATGGTGGTCTAGCCGGTCAACAACACCCTCAACAGAATTGGCAACAACCTCAACAGGGGTCTAAGACCGGACATTGGAATTCAAGACAGCAATACTCAAAGAGGCTCCTCCGGGGCCTAATCGATTCTGGCGACGAGATAGTGGAAGACAACCTTGGGAGATGGCTTTTGAGAAGTTGTCAACCTTTACAGGCACATCTTTTGAGAAGATGAATATAGTAATGGAGAAGTTGTCAATCGACACAAATACTGCCATTAACAAGTTGGCGACTCATACGAGTTTCAGCAATTGAACCTTGAGACACAAATAGCGCAGCTCGCGAAGCAACTTAATGAGCGTCTTCCGGGCACTCTCCCGGGTAGTACCGAGAACAACCCCAAGGGACAATGCAACGTCATATCTACTAGAAGCGGAAGGGTGTTGGAACCTAGCAGGGTACCACTAGTTCTCGAGGATGACAAGGGCCGGGAACAACTACCGATTGAGGAAGAGCAACTGAGAGAAAGAAGGGTTGGCAAGTGACAAGGGGCCGGGAGCAAGGGGGAAGGCTGAAACTTGTGGATGAAGAGTTCGAAGGAAGAAGTGGGTTGAACCCCAAGACCTCCCTCCTTACATGAAGGTACCGTATCCCGAACGATTGAAGAAGCCTCAACAGGGATAAGCAATTCAATAAGTTCCTTGATGTCTTCCGAAAACTCCAGATTAACATTCCATTTGCGGAAGCCTTGGAACAAATGCCATCATATGCTCGGTTTATGAAGGAACTTCTCACTAAGAAGCGGAGGATTGTGGATGAAGAAACGGTTGCTTTGACCGAGGAGTGTAGTGCCATTCTTCAACGGAAGCGCCTCCGAAGTTGAAGGATCCGGTTCCTTCTCGATACCATGCACCATTGGGGTAATGACCTTCGGAAAGGCATTATGTGATCTAGGGGCAAGCATCAACTTGATGCCCCTCTCGATGATGAAGAGGCTAGGGATCAAGGAAGTAAAGGATACGCGAATGTCACTCCAACTCGGCGATCGTTCTATCAAATATCCCTATGGAGTAGTTGAAGACTTGCTCGTGAAAGTTGACAAGTTCATATTCCCAGTGGACTTTGTGGTGCTCGATATGGATGAAGACGCTGAGATCCCTCTCATATTGGGTAGGCCCTTCTTGGCCACCGGGGGTGCCTTGATAGATGTGCGGAAAGGGAAACTCACTTTAAGGGTGAATGATGATGAGGTGGTCTTCAATGTCTTTGAAGCGATTAAGCACCCGGAAGAGAAGTCAGCTGTGTATAGAGTGGATGTGGTGGACCCAACTGAAAAGGTAAAGGCAACTCGAGAAGACCATGATCCTTCACTTGCAACAGTATCGGTAGAATCTCATGAGGAAGACAGTGAGGAAAAAGGCGCTTCGGGGGATGAAGTATACATTGAGTGGCTACGAGACATGGAACCCATACCGAGTCTCCCAAGGGAAGAATGTGCAAGGAAAGAACTCAGCAGCAAGGGAATGAAAAAGAAGGGTAAAGCAACAAGGTTGAAAGGTAGTACAACCGTGGTGGTCAAGAAAGACAACAAGTTGATCCCAAAAAAGACCATCGCGGAGTGGAGAGTGCGTGCAGATTATAGAAGAATGCTGGACTTAAATGGGCTGTCCGGGAACAGCTTGCGAATATATAAAAGTGCACAAACCTACAAAGAACAGGCCAAGGAATGGCATGGCCAGCAGGATCTTCCTCCGGATTAACCCTTAGGGGCGACTTGAGTCAGGCTCGGGACGTTAAACAAGCGCTACTTGGGAGGCAACCCAAGCTAGGTACTCTCTCTTTTCCTCACTCTTGTTTTTGTTTTTGTTTTTTTTTTTTTTGTGTTTGTTTTGTTTTTGTTTGTCACTCTTGAATAATTTGAGAAGATCAAGAGTTTTTGTATGAAATGTCGTGTCGGCAAGCTTGTTGGATTTTAATTATATTGAGCATAGATGGATTGCTTGAATTATATTCACCATTGATGATTTCCCCTAGGTTCAAGTAATAGAAAAGTTGATCCCCACTTAAAATTGAAAATTGAACTTTGAGATGTATTATGATTGCTTGATTTATGATAAGTTTGGGGTGAGGGGGTGCACACACTAGGAATCGTATCTCGGTCAAACAATTTGCAAAATGTCCAGGTGAGGATTTGAGCCTCCAACTCTGTTTTTGAATGTGTGAATCACTGTTAAGTTGCACTTTCCCGAATTTGCTTGAATCTCTATATGGTTTGCATGATTATGTGTTGCATCAAATGATTTAGGCAATTTTCTTTGAATAGCTACTTGGCCTGAAAAGAACCATCCCTAATGCATGTTCCCTAGTTAGCCAAATTGAGCCCAATTGACCTATGGTTTCTTGATGACCCTACATTACGAGCCAAAATCTGAAAAACCATGTTAACCCAATCTTAGGATTAGGAGAGCATGGAAATGAGCAAGAGAAAGGTTGTGAGAAACTAAGTTTGGGGTGGCTACAAGGTATGTGTCATATTGGGATGAGAAAAAGAAAATAAAGGTTGACCCAAGGCAAAAAGAAAAGAAAAGAAAAGAAGAAAACAAAAAAATTGCCAAAAGAAAAGGGGCAAAACAAAAATAATATCAAGGAAAAGGTTGTAGTCACCCGAGCCCAAATGAAAAATGGAAAGAAAGGAATTTGAGTGGAAAATGTGTTTAATGCTCATGCTCTCTTAGTTCCTAGGGACTTAAGCCTAAATATCCTTGATTATCCTACCCTCAGCCAGGCCCCATTACAACCTTCAAAAGACCTTTTGATGTTGCATGCATGTTTTCGTGGGAACTATGTTTGAGATGAAAATCAAATTCATGGGAAGTGCTCTTGATAAGTGAAATTGAGTGAAAAAGTTGAAAGCCTAGACAAACTTGAGCGAATGAGTGAAATACTAAATGCCCTTTGTGAGGAAGGCGGTTGTTTGAAATTGGTGATCTTCCTTTTGTGTGTGACCACCGATCCTCAACTTAGACTAATGATTGCATGAATGATAATTTCTCAATTGTTTAAAGTAGATGAATGTGGGGATTACATTGATGAAAAAGGGGGGAATCAAAGAAGAAAAATTGTTTTGTAAAGTCGCATGAAATTTGTGCGAAATTGATTAGATCTTTAGGCTTGCCAAGTCTTGAGTCGTTTTTGAGTTTTAAGCTTGCTTGGGGACAAGCAAGATTTAAGTTTGGGGTATTTTGATAAGCCTCTGGCTTATCTAGTTTTATGACTAGATGAACTAGGGTTTATGTGCCAATTTATTCGAGTTCACTCTCGTTTTCGCCCAAATTTGCCTTGTTTTGTTCCTAAGTTGGACTTTGACTCGTTTTGCGTCTTTTGTGTAGTTTTTAGCTTCTTTTGGATAGAATTACGCTTGTGGTTGCTTGTGTTGTTTTCAGGTCCATAAGTGAAGCTCTAAGAATTAAGGAAAGTCAAGAAATAGTGGAGATTGCTATTCTAGAGATTCTCGCCCCGCGAGAGTTTGAAGACCTGGGAAGACAGAGACCATCACGGCCTAGCCGTGATTTACATCACGGGGCGTGAAAGGAAGGTTCGCGTCGCGAGACGTCCTTCGCGTCGCGAGTGTGTGAATTCCAGAAAAGTACCAGAGTCAGAGACCATCACGGCCTAGCCGTGATTCATATCACGGCTGTGACCCAAGATCCACACAAGGCAGAGAACATCACGGCCTGGCCGTGATTCACATCACGGGCCGTGAAAGGCGGGCTCGCGTCGCGAGACATCATTCGCGTCGCGAGAGTTCGAATTCCAGAAGTGCGCCAGAAACAGAAACCGTCACGGCCTGGCCGTGATGGCCATCACGGCCGTGACGCGTGGCCTCCTTATAAATAGAGCAGATCAGAACAGAAAAGGAGGACTTTTTGGAGGAGAATTTTCAGAGATCTTTTGTAATCCTTATTCTGGGGCTGCATCTCCTTTTCTTTTCTCTTGATTCTTAGTCCTAGGATGATTTCCAATTGTACGTGCGTTGTTGTTACGGATATGAGGAACTAATCCTCTTGTCTAAGGGATCGATGAAGCCACCCATGGCGGCATAGTGTTCATGTAATGTAACTCTCTCTCCTTTAATTCAATTATGGTTTTCCAATTCTGTTTTCATTGTGTCGATTATATGCTAGCGTGATCGACTAGTTAAACGTGTTGAGGCCTAGCGGCGATTCGCGTTTTAGAACTTGAATTGGGAACTTCGATCGAGTATTGCACGAGAGTGAATAGGAGATCGATGCAACCTATAGGGAACAAGAATTAATAGAATTCGAGTTTAGGGTTAAGAGACCTAGCAAGTAATTAACTCAAATCATCGAATACGTCCTAATGAGCACGGAAGTGGATTTAGGAGAATTTAGGGGTCCCGGTTGACATTAAAATTGAACTTAGGGAGGAGAATAACATCACTTGGGTACTTTGCATGATTGGGTAGGTGGATTCGAAACCTTAGACGCTTTTAATTCTAGATTTCATCACCATATCTTTGATCGATTCTATTTGTTAATTTGAATTGCGAATCTAGTTTCTTTCCAACCACTTTCTCTACTTAACCAACTTATCGGATTTCTTGACAAATTAGTCAAATTGGTAACCCAATCCTTGTGTTCGACCTCGGTAGACTCTTACCGTGTTTTTATTACTTGCGACGACCCGGTACACTTGCCGGAGTCACAACATTCAGCATGACCATGCTCCTGGGCCAGCCGTATTGTCTGGGCAGATTCAACTTATGTTCTTGGAGCCAAAACTCCCTAACACTCTCAAATCAGATCCTAGGGTCTTTTGACTAATCCTATTGGCATCAAGCGTCACCTCTCACTAATAGTTCATGTCTTATGAAGCATTGTGGAAGTAACCCCTTAATCATTACATTAATTAAGAGTTCTAAATTAGCCAATTAGGGTCTTATTGACATGTTCAACCAGAACCAACATAACTCAGTCAATCCAATTCAGCCAACTAATGTATAACAACAACACATAGCAATTCTCATATCATGACCAGATTCAACCAAATATAACCATTAGGCATATAGCATAACAATCACGAGACAATAGACATACATAACAGATATACCATTAACCAACTTAACATTTATGACAATTAACTCGTACAACCAGGAAGATCATGGTATCAACAACTGTTTAGGCATAGTCATAATCAAACATAACATGATATTAATAACAGTTAACAGCAACATATAATGGGGCTATGGGAACCCCTCATCTTACTCTACCCCCTTGCCTAAAGAATACACTATCCTTCTCCCCATACCTGGTATGAAGATTCCTCAACAACACTCCAAACGACAAACCGGTCACGTTCCCTTAAGCGGCTCAGTCAGCTTCCAAGCCCTGGTAAAACAAGAACATTAACCAATTAGTTCCCAAATCTAAATAATTGAAAAGGAAACCAATAGAGGGAGGAAACATTACCTACATGGATTGGCACAACCAAACTAGATGCTCCCAAGAGTCTCTAAACTCCAACAATGCAATGGTTTAGAAAAAATAGGGAAGAAAAGGTTGGTAGCCGCACTAGGGTGACTACTGTTACCAAAATAGGGTTTTTGACTAAAACCCTCGGTTACTGTTCTCCTTTTAAAGGCACGGACCTAAGCACGGTCGTGCTCCTCCTTGAGCACGGCCTTACTCAAATTAATGCCTACGGGCGCGGTTTGCCTTTTAGCACGGGCGTTCTCACTATTGAGCACGGACGTGCTCAACTTAGCGTCAGGGAGACGTGCAAGCAAAACGAGCACGGTCGTGCTCCCTATTAAGAACGACTGTGCTTGTGACTCAGACAGTCACAAGACACAAGCCTAAGAAAGAGATTTTCCACCTAAAACCCTACTTAAACCAACAAACAAGGCATACACAAAAGCACTTATACGGAAAACAGGGTTTTACAACTCCATCTCCCTTATAAAAATTTTGTCATTGAAATTTCTACTCACCTCGATTGAAAAGGTGTGGATACAACTCCATCATCTTGCTCTCCAGCTCCCATGTAGCACTTTCGGCAGTAGCCCCACTCCAAACAACTTTGACCAAAGGAATCTCCTTGCCTCTTAGCTGCTTCACCCTCCTATCCTCAACTCGAAGGGGTAATACCACAAAAGTCAAGTTCTCTTTTAACTGTCTGATATCAGGGACTATCACGTGGCTAGGTACATGAATGTACTTTCTGAGTTGAGACACATGAAAGACATTATGAAGATTGGACCAAAATGGTGGTAAAGCTATTTGGTAGGCGACTTCACCGACACTTTTTAGAATTTGGTAAGGTCCAATGAATCTAGGAGTAAGTTTCCTTGCCTTCATTACTCTACCAACCCCAATTGTCGGGGTAACTCTCAAGAACGCATGGTCACCTTCCTGAAATTCGAGCGCCTTCCTCCTTTTGTCATGGTAGCTCTTTTTCCTACTCTGTGCAACTTTCATCTTTTCCTGAATCATCCTCACTTTATCCGTGGTTTCTTACACCACCTCGGGTCCTAACACAACACTATCACCAGGTTCACTCCAACACAAGGGTGTCCTACATGTCCTCCCATAAAGAGCTTCATTAGGTGCCATCCCAATACTGGAATGGAAACTATTGTTTTACGTGAACTCTATAAGGGCAAAAACTTGTCCCAACTACCCGACTGCTTTAGCACACAAGCTCTAAGCAAGTCCTCTAAGGACTGGATGGTTCTCTCAGACTGACCATCAGTCTGTGGGTGATAAGCTGAACTAAGCCTAAGCTTCGTTCCTAAGGCCTCTTGCAAACTGTTCCAAAATCGAGAGGTAAACCTCGGGTCTCTGTCAGACACTATGCTAGAAGGTACACCATGTAGCCTAACTATCCCTTTGATGTATAACTTAGCCAACTTTTCCAAAGGGTATTCCATGTTCATAGGGATGAAATGGGCAGACTTAGTCTTTCTATCCACAACAACCCATATTGCCTCGAAACCAGCTGGAGTCCTAGGGAGTCTAGACACAAAATCCATGGAAGTACTATCCCACTTCCATTCTGGAATACATAATGGCTGCAACTTACCTACCGGCTTCTGGTGTTATATCTTAGCCTTTTGGCACACAAAACAATCATACACAAACTCAGTCATATCTTTCTTCATTCTAGGCCACCAAAACATCCTCTTAAGATCCTGATACATCTTAGTGGCACATGGGTGCACACTCAGTCCACTCCTATGTCCTTCTTCATGGATCAACTTTCTAAGCTCTGGGACGTCTGGTATGTAGACTATATCCTTGAACCTCAATACTCGATCACTTCCCTCCTTAAAGCTAAGGTTTCTGCCCTGAGCGAGCAACTCTCTCTGGTCTAAGAGAAACTTGTCTATCTTCTGACCTTCTCTAATCTGATCCATCAAACTGTTGGTAACCTTTAAGGTTCAAAGCCTAATGCTTTTAGGGGTAACTTCCCAAGCTAAACTCGGGTCTCTAAACTCCTCAATCAGATCCATCTCCCTAACCATCAAAGCGGAGATGTGCAAGGTTTTCCTACTTAGAGCATCTGCCACCACATTGGCCTTTCCTGGGTGGTAGGTTAGATTAAACTCGTAATCCTTTAAAAACTCCATCCACCTACGTTGCCTCATATTCAACTCCTTCTGATCAAAGAGGTACTTAAGACTCTTATGATCACTAAAGACCTCAAACTTTGCTCCATAAAGGTAATGCCTCCAAATCTTTAAGGCAAATACCACAGCTCCTAATTCTAGGTCATGGGTAGGGTAGTTCTTCTAATGGTTTTTCAACTGCCTAGAGGCATAAGCTACTACCTTACCATCTTGCATCAACACTCCACCTAAACCTTGCTTCAATGCATCACAGTACACTACGAAAGGTTTACTAGGATCTGGAAAAACTAACATTGGTGTTGATGTTGACCTATTCTTAAGGGTTTGGAAACTCTCTTCACACTTAGAGTCCCACACAAAGAGCTGTCCTTTCTTGGTGAGGCGGGTTAAGGGTAAAGATAACTTAGAAAAGCCTTTTATAAACCTCCTATAATACCCTTCTAAACCCAAGAAACTCCTAATCTCGGTCACTGACTTTGGTGCTTCCCACTGGAGCACCGTCTCAACCTTAGCCAGATCAATGGCAATCCCACCTACCTATAGAGATGACGTGTCCTAAGAAACTCACCTCTTCTAACCAAAACTCACACTTAGACAACTTAGTATACAACTGCTTCTCCTTAAGGGTCTGCAAGACAACCCTCAGGTGTTCCTCATGTTCCTCCTTGGTCTTGGAGTACACTAATATGTCATCCATGAAAACCACCACAAACTTATCCAAGTAAAGGTGAAAGGTCTTGTTCATGTAATCCATGAACACGACAGGAACATTGGTCACATCGAAGGGCATAACCAAGTACTCATAGTGACCATAACGCGTCCTAAACGCTGCCTTCAGGATGTCCTCAGACTTTACCCGAATCTGATGGTACCCTGACCTCAAATCTATCTTCGAGAAAACACAAGCTCCAATCATCTGATCCATAAGATCATCATCATAGGGAAGGGATACTGATTCTTAATGGTCACCTTGTTGAGTTATCGGTAGTCGACACACAACCTCATACTGCCATCCTTTTTATTTACTAGCAACATTGGTGCACCCTAGGGGGATACGCTAGGCCTAATAAACTGCTTCGGATAAGATCCTCCAACTGTTCCTTCAACTTTGCTAGCTCTAGAGGATACATTCTATATGGCACTATGGATATTGGCCCGGTGCCAGGCACTAAATCTATGGTGAACTCAACATCTCTCTCAGGAGGCAAGTTATAAACATCCCCCAGGAATACTTCAGGAAATTCCCGCACAACAGGCACACTTCCGACGTCGGGGGGGCTCTCTACTTCCATGGAAGACATCATCATGTACACTTGGGCCTCATCTTTCATCGAAGCTTTAACTTGGTTGGCAGAGAGAAATATTGGATCCTTAGACTCCACAGGAGTTCCAAAAACTATGGTTTTATTGAAGCAACTTAGGAGGACGTGGTTGGAAGATAACCAGTCCATGCCAATAATAACATCAAGGTCCTTTAAAGGTAAGAACACAAGATTTACAATAAAGGTTCTACCATTAATGGTGATATGACAGTTCTTGCATGCATGATAAGTAAGATCAGGTTTATATGTAGGTGTAGAGACAAATAGATCATACTCAAGAAAGGTAACAAGTAAATTTAAACTCTTGACCCTATTATGTGATATAAACGAGTGCGTGGCACTCTAGTCAAACAATACAGTTAAAGGAGTTCCATCAATTAAGCAGATACTTTGGATCAAGTCATCAGACTCGGAGGCCTCGGCTCCACTAAGGGTAAAGACTCTCCCAGTGGTCTTCAGTCGATTAGCCTGAGACTGCTGACTCTTACTAGCACTTGGAGGCTCTGACTTTGCTCATCCACAATCCCGACTGATGTGACTAGACTTGTCACACCTAAAGCAGATGACATCTGATTCCTTGCACTGGGTAGTGAAGTGATCTGGTGCGACGCACTTGCCGTACTTCATGGGCCTAGAGGCATTGGAATTACCACCCCTGGACCTATCATGAGAAAACTGTGCCTTCCTGCCACTTTGCTTGAAATCCTGACCGGCTGGAGCGTAACGCTGCTTGCCCTTGTCCTTCTGCTCGGTCTTCTTGCTGCCCTGGCTAACTGAATTCCTGAAACTAGCCACTCTAGACTTGTAGGCATCCTCATAGATCCTAAACTTGTTCACCAAGGTTAGGAAGACTCTGATATTCGGCTAACTGATCGCCTACTTTATTTCTGAACGAAGGCCATCCTCGAACTTTACACACTTGGACCGATCATCCACCATGACCTGTTAAGGTGTGTAATACCTAGCCAGCTCCTCAAACTTAGCCGCATACTCGCCCACTGACATACTTCCCTACTTCAACCCCAAGAATTCCAATTCCTTCTTGTCATGAACATCAGCAGGAAAATACTTCTCCAGAAACCTATCTTTGAACACAGCCCAGGTGACTACTATACACTCTGACGATAGTTCTCCCACCAGTGCTCAGTCTCCTCAGTGAGCATAAATGTGGCGAAGATAACCTGCTGTTGATCATTGCAGTCCATAGCTCTGAAGATCTTCTTGATCTCCCTCATCCACAACAAAGCTCCCTCAGGATCATCAGCTCCTCTGAAAGATGGCGGATTATTCTTTTGGAACTTTTCATGACCCTGAAACTCAGCTGGTCCTCCGTTGTTGTCGTTCTGAACTTGTCTGATAGCATTGGCAAGGAGTGCAAATGCGTTAGTGATTGCCTGATCATTTTTGCCTCTTCCTGCCATGAGTTCTTGTACATGTCCAAAACAACCATTAAATATAGAGAACTGAAGCAGGAAAAGCGATAGGCTCAAACATTTAAGCATCACTGTCTATAACATGTATAGACAATTCAAACAAGAGAACACAACAGACTCACAACAGACTCATACCATGGACTGATAGGACAGACTTGCTCTGATACCACTAAATGTGACACCCTTTACCCTGCATATTAATATAAAACATTTAGTTGAAAGAGGAGATATAAAAACATGCATTTATTTCATAAAAATAAAAATCGGGTAAACAGGTACCACATTGTAACATCTCATTGCGGAAAGAAACATAGTTTTAAAAAGGTAAAACAAACAAAACATAAACATAACCCAACCCCGATGTCACATACAGAGCTGGTATAACCGTTCCTGAATAAATCCTCGGAATACAACTAAAAACTGAAACAACTATAACTATTGAAACAACTAACCAACTAAGCATCCTAACTAGAGTCGCGGCTCCTCAAAGTCACTCCTCCACTGGCTGCTCACCGTCCTCTACATAAGAGATACATGCCAACAACAAACAAAGAGAAACGGGGTGTAAGAAATCATGTAAACACAACGGCATAGAAGTAGTTAAGCAAGATGAACATACATCATAACATGGCATAGCAATATACAACATAACTTCAACATAATATAAACGTATCAACACATCATCTCAACCAAATTATGCTATGCGGTGCAACACTACTCCGCTACTCCGTTATGCATGTGGATCCAAACTATCTCAGGAAGGTAACTTCGGGGTTACATATCTACATTGGCCAAAAAGCAACAACGCTGGCAGTCCACCAAATCATAGGTGAACCCCTTGGGTAGCCAATGCATCATAACGTGGATGTGCCAACGCGGGGGCACATGGTTCACCAAACCTTGGGCGAACCATCCGAGACTTGGCCAGATCCTCATACTCTAGGACGACATCCCCTATGTAGAACCCCACTAACAACTTCAACGTATGAATGCATGAGCACAACAAGGCAACCACCTCCTTTGCTTGGGCCAATAAGCACCCCAAGACTTATCACCATCATCAATATCAACATCAACACCTTAACCATTTTTGGGTCAAGGTCCACCTTAGCCCAAAAGCACTAAGGTTCAATTTATCAACACCTCGACCAAAAAGCATCGAGGCCACTTTGGCCAAGAAGCACCAAAGTCTAACAACATGCGGTAGCCCAAGGGTACCAGCTTAACCAACTCATTATTATTATTCATTTTATTAATCCTTAATTAAGTTATCTAGCTCTTCTTGAATTCGATTGGTGTCTTAGTACATTCTTGGGGACATTTGAAGTTGACACAGGGAAACACAAGAAGTGGGGTTTGAATTGTGTTTCTTAACATATTTTCGAAAAAGCCTTTTCTCAAACACTTTAACAAGTAGATCAAAATAAACAGCACACAAACAGGAAAATGTTTTTGAAAAGTTAACAAACCCAGAATCAAAACCCCATAGATGAAGAAGTCATGAAAATGACTATAGCTGAACCCGAAGAAAAGCACTTCAACCTTGAAGCCGGTGGATATTGGGCTAGTCATATCAAAATTTGCAACAAGAAAGTCTCCTCCTCTGGACTCACTGATGCTGAAAAGGCAACCACTCCTACTGTAAGAGGCAGATATGGTTTCTCCTCTGTTAGATTATATATACATGAGGACACTCTTGGCATTCCTCTAAGGAGCCCCACCTATGAACAAGATGAAGTTCATTGGGTTCCTTATGTACCCACACCTGAGCCTTCATTCCAAGCATCTTCAGCTTCCTTAGAAGAAATTGAAGAAATCAATATGGAAGGAGCAGAGAAAACTGATCAGGCTGTGCAAACTGGAGGAAGAAAGTGTGGAGTCAGGAAGCAAGAAAGGAACTTCTAGAAAATAGAGTTCTCAACCTTTGGCCTTGACAGTAATTCATCCAGAGGCACCTCAGCAATCCAGAGCCTTAAGCACTATACCTAACCAAGGGAATTTGGATGCAACTGCTGAGAGTTCCAGAACTATCAACACTTCAGAGCTTCAAGAGTCTATTACTAGACAAGTTAGGAAGGACATTCAATCTGACATTCAAGTAGCTATTCAAGCTAATAATGCCTATCTGCTGTAAGAGATATTCAAGATGATGCATAATGTCATGATGGGGCCTCCTCAGAACCCTCCTCCACCCTCTAATCCCTAATCTTCATTATTTTTTCTTTTCTCTCTGTGTTTATAACTGACAATGATGGTCCACTTTATCCTACCTTTTTGTCTGATGACAAAAAAGGGGGAAAAAGGAAGGAGAGTTAAATGTGCAAAATCCTTAATCTTTGCATATGTTCATATTTATTCTTACTGCTTGCTTGACATGCCTGATTTTAATGTCTGATTAAATATATTTTTCTTATATGCTCTGATACTTGTTATAATCTATGCATACTTGCTTGGTGATTATTCTTGTTAAAGTTTTGTATGCTTTGTCTTAGGGGTAGCTCTCTTAGACTTTGCTCACTCAAATTTAATAAGTTTTTGTCATCATCAAAAAGGGGGAGATTGTTGGAACCAAAGTGGTTTTGGTTAAATAATATCTAAGTTTTGATGTTAACAAAAAGATTAAATTTGTATGGCAAAGTCATGTTAAAGGAATAACTCGTCTATTATAGTTTGCGAGACTGTTTTGAGTATCGCTAGATGAGGGAACTAAGTCTAAGTTACTTTAAATAGCTTTAAAAGAAATATCGGGTCCAAATCCCACACGCTAGATGAGCCCTAAAAAATTGGTAATAAACCCGTCCACTTAGTTATCACTGGACAAGGCACTAAAAGGCACTAGACAAGTGCCTAAGATTACCTCTTCAGTAAAGTGCTAGATGAACTGCTAAGTCCAATAGTAATTATAACAAGTCCAAAGACTTGTAACTAGACGAGTAGCTAACTGGACTAGGTAATGTGAACAAATATAAGGTTAACATGTCCAATAAGTTAGACTACCCAGTTACTCTTTATAAGTAATACATGCATGCGTCAAAAGGCACACTGGAAATGAACTCGTCTAGACAAAAACGTATTTATTTCAAATGATTGATTATTTAATACAAAAGAATTTGTGTCATATTCCTATGTTGTTTGAATTGTTTAATACTTTATTTCGTTGTAAGAGAAACATAGTATCATTGAGAACACAACCTTTGTACTCTGTCACATAAGTTACTGTAAAGTTGAACAAAGTACAAAGAAGGAAAGTCAGAAAGCAACTTTCAGTACAGCAGAGAAATGACAATGCTACTTTGAGCATTCTTCTGATAACCAAGAGAACATTTCGCAGAAAGCGTATCAAAAAGAACAAGCCAAAGCTGCACTTCACCTATAAATACTAAACGACTCGACGGATCCTGGCATTAAATGCTATCTCTAAACGGCTACAATTTGAAGACCGTTGAAAAAGAACAAGACAAAGCTGCACTTCACCTATAAATACTAGACGACCCCCAGTAAAGTGATCATTGAAGCTATGATATTCAAAGTGCCAAAACTCTTTTCAAAGTTCTTTCAAATACTTTCATTTGTAATCTCTATTGATCTTAAACTTTCATACTCTCACACATAGCGAGTTCTTAGATCAATTTTAAATCTCTTTGTTAGAGTTAGAGCCTGAAGAGGCTTGGTAGAGAAAAAATACTTGTAAGTGTGAATAGGTGTTGATACTTGTAAATCTATTGGAGAATAGTGGAGAAAACCTTCTGGTAGAAGGGACTGGACGTAGCTCTTGGTTGGAAGAGAGTGAACCAGGATAAATCATTTGTGTGAATCCTCTTTCCCTAGCTTTTACAGTCTTCGTTTATTCTAACTGTGGGGATTTGAAGTTGAGTTTGCTAACTCCTTTGAAAAATTATTTTATCTGTGTGAATTTACCTTCTTCTTGCAAAAAGGGTTTAAGAAAAGATTTTTGGAAAAACTGTTAAGAAACACAATCCATTTCTTGTGTTTCCCTGTGTCAACTTCATTTTCTTCTTGGAGTACACTAAGATGTCATCTATGAAAACCACCACAAACTTATCCAAGTAAGGGTGAATGGTCTTGTTCATGTAAACCATGAACACACAAGAGCATTAGTCATACCAAAAGGCATGACCAAGTACTCGTAGTGACCATAACACGTTCTGAACGCAGTCTTCAAAATGTCCTCGGACTTGACCCGAATTTGATTGTATTCTGACCTCAGATCTATCATAGAAATATGCAAACACCTACAAATTGGTCCATGTGATCATCGATCCTAGGGAGAGCGTGAAGTCTAAGTTTTGACATCTTTAATTTTGATTAATCCAAACAAAGAAAGATTTTAATAGAAACTTTTGAAATCCACTAATGTGTGTATTAAGTGTGCAGATCATAAAGAAAAAGAATTTTGGCAAACATCATGTCTAAAATATGCATCTGTGTTTACTTACACAATGCATCTGAAGTCAGACTCATTATCAACAAGATATGAAAATGCGTTTGACCCTACATCTTGGCTGAAAGTCTTTCTCTCCACTCTTATTCAAAAGACAAGAATATTCACTTGCCTTTCAAAATCAAGAAAATTGAATTCAAAAGCATAAAGCATCAAGCCATGCTGAAATTTCCTTTTGTTGCAACAAGCAAAGCAACCTTTATGCGGTCACAGACCCGTGTAGCACAAATACGGAAAGTCATGCTGCCAGAGTTAGAAAAGCAACTGTTACTGCTCTGAATCATGCTGCACTCTGATAAAGCAATGCCAAGAAATACATTCAACTTGTCTTGAAGCTCTCCAACGATCAAAAACATTAAATGAAAACTCAGAATGGCTCTTTGGCATTAATGAATGAAGAACAAAAATTTTACTCATCTGAAGAATGCAACTCAACGGATTTATTGATGATGAGTATAAATAGAAGACTATGAAGGCTGTTGAAGATACACACCTGAACTCAATCACTCAAGAATTCAATACTCTCTTAGCATTCAAAATCTCTCTAAGTTCTTATTTCTTAGAATACTTCTCTGCTCAATCATTTGTATTTATTAAGAAGTTATTACTGCAGTCATACCAACCTAAATTCTTATTCACTCATTGAGTGTTCTTCGATTGACTTGCAAAGTTGTAAAGGTAGAAGTTGTTGCTTCATACAACTTAGCTACGTAGGTTGTAGCACACTCGAGATTTTGCACAGTGCCACCAATCTGCTTCCCTTTGTAATTTCATACCCTCACATAAACTTGTATTCCTCAAATTTCAAAGGCAGGTCTGGGTTTATCGTAACTCAAGGACTAACTAGAGGGAACAACATAAACCTCCTCTAATATGGTTGGGGAGAGAAGGTGGCTCCACTCCATGTCCCCCTTAATTTATTCTCTTTTAGACTAAATAATCTTTTAAGACTAAGAGTTCGTGCAAAGTTTATATCAAATGAATGCCTATTCTTCTACACCCAAAGTTTCTAGCAAGTCAACGCCTAAGAGCTTTTCTAACAATAAGGACTCATCTCGCAAAACTATATCTTAGATTCATCTCGCAACACATTTCAAGTTACCACCAAAGGACTGACTCCTTTGCTCATTTGATAAAATCTAGTCGAACGATAATGCCTATGGATAGTCCTTAACGATGTAGATAATAAACCGCTCTCCTAAGAAATGATACCATCCACATAGATAATCTCACTCTCTCAGAGGTTTGAATCTTCCAAATTTTCCACCACTCAAAATTGAGGTTGTTATCCTTCTATCCCAGTAGTGACTAGTATGCAATTTTGATATAACATTCACGTAAACCATTGCTAAGCCATATTCTAACATCACTATTCAAAGAGCAGGGGGAGTGGCTTGAAACTTTAGGTGCTTATTCTCAAGCATCAACATATTAATTAGCCCAGGTTCTCAGAGATGAAACTTTGAATTTTATTTTGTATTTGTTGAGTTTTTTTGTATGGTATATTATATGTTTGTGTGTTGAAGCATAGTCCCACATGGGATATTTGTAACGATATTTGCGTACCATTTTGATATAAAGATAATTCACCTCTTCGTGGTTGAACAACCCAAAATGCTTCTTGGGCCTATAACTTAGTTTTGGGCCTAAGTATTCCCGATAAAATTTTTCTATTTTGGTGGTCATTTTGAGCTTCTATTCAAGGTTTAGTTCATGTGCGCACACACACACATGATGACATTGAGGAAATTTTGTTTTATTATTTCTTCTTATTTTTATCATTAATTTATTTATATGATTTCTTAAAATTTTTAACAACGACAAGGTATTCCTTAGCAAAATTTTATATCAATCCAAATTAAGTACATAATAAGTGTACACCCCTTATAACATGATTCATGATTTGTAAAATCATTGTTTTTTGGATATTCAGTTAATAAACAATTACATTAAAAGGGACATAAATTTCCTATCGAGAATATTAAAAGAAACCAATATTAAAAGATACATTGGTAAAATATATTTTTCTATGCTTCTAGCAAAACTATGGTTCTTTTCACAAAACACTATTTAATCACACAAATAACATGAAATTAAAAAGATTATAAACATTTTAACAAGAATAATAAAATAAATAAACTCATGGTATACTATCCATTACTTTTTGTGCATATACTTAAAATAAATAAATAACAAGAATCATTTGTCCATTAAATCACCAAGTACATAACGCTTGAAGTTTCGAACATGTTTCAACTTTAGATGGATGTTGGTGTGGTCTTTGATGCACATTTGCACCACAAAATTTGATTTTATTCTCAAATGATATCCTAGATGTGCTCATAGTGTGAAATCAAAATTATTTTGAAAGGGATATTAACTATTATAATAGATAAAATAAAATTTTGTGTAAGATGTAAATGTGTAGGCTTTTGGTTTGGACTTACATTTTATTAATCCAAAATTTCAATTTTATTGTTGTTACTTCAAAGTAAACTTGTATAAATTCATTTTAATTGTTCATGTGTGAAACCTTTCATTCTCAAATAGAGTTGTATAGATCCGTTGATATTATTGGTTGTATATATGTGTATACGCTTCATTTGATGTATTATCCAATGTGGCATTAAATGGAGAATATTTCATGTGTTAGATTTTGTCATTGTTGATGATTTCTACCCTAATGCATTTCCAAGACTATCCAGCGGTGCTCCAAAAGCTTGCATCCCAAGTGCAATAAGGCAATCGATTGAACCAATCCATACGCTTGTAAGTTGATAATTCACTGGCTTATTTAGTTTTCATTATTGTTTTTGAGTGGATTCATCAATTTATTTGAGATTTTGAACTTGATTTGATCCCAATTTGACTTTGTTTGCCTAAACAAAAAGTAAGATTGTAACGCCCCCCCTTGGGGCATTACTTACGTAACACATGCGGAATTTAAATTAAAAGATAATTTGCTGGTTGCTTTCGGAAAATTTGTTTTCTCTTAAGTCAGAAAATTGGGGCATAAAATTTTCTTCTATAAGGATAACCCTGAAATTCATCATACATACATTTAAAACGTAAAGTCACGTTCGTAACAAAGTTACCATGACATACAACATTTCTATAAGTTTCCATTTTCGAAAGAGAAAGTTTAAACTTCAGATGGATATATATAACACTACATTCACGGACCCCTTTAGATATACAACCCAACTCAAAACTCCTAAGCTGGTCATTCTATCAAATATTCATTGGAGAGACCCCCAATCGGAATACTTTCCCAACCCCTAACACTAGGTCTTCAATTGACTTAGAAAGACTCCTCTGCAACATCGGCACTAGTGTACCAAGGTACTACAGCAAAACCCGAAGAGAACTGATATAATTGTAAGAGTGAGATACCATCATAAGATATATCCCACAACAACCATATACATGATACATACATCACATAATCATATAAGCAGTCAAATCATGCATATACACAATAAAATAGTGTTCTATCAAAGGGTCTCAAACCCGCACAGCCAATCTTTGAAAATATGCATGGCACTTCAATATCAGGCTCTAACTTAATCTCATGAGATCTCAACACCGTTTTCACTGGAGAAGTATTAGAGTTGGTCAATCTCTAGCCCACCGGGCAGTTGCCTCCTTACCCTCATGCATAAGGTCTCAGGATGAGCAACGTCACATGTGCCTCTTCACTCGGTTTACATGGACAGACTCCCAGATACCATCTTTTGTATCTGATTTATTCATCAATAGCACGTCTGCTTGGGGAAATGCACATGAGAAAATATTTTATTTAAAAGGTTTTCTTTGTGTTCATTCTTTTTTACTGTCGCAGCTCAAAGCTAACGACTTAATCACCATTTCCCCATCACTTGAAAACTTAAAAGCATAGGACACGCGGTCCGAATGCTCAATCACAATGCCCGAGACCGATGCACCAGTCCTAGGCTTGTGGTTGTAGAAAACAATATTCACTTTTAACAATGTTCAACACAACGTGGTTAGGATACGCAGTCCACAACAACGTGATTAGGACACACACAGTCCACAACCAGAAAATCAAAACGCACTGTCCTCGATTTTGAGAATTGGACTCTCAGTCCATAACATCATAACCAGGACTCGTAGTCCCGAAATAACACTCACAACCAGGACTCGTAGTCCCGAATTAACACTTATAACCAGGACTCGTAGTCCCGAATTAACAATGCTCCAAGATCACGTGTGCATAACTGAATACTAGAGGCGACGTCTCGCGTACTAGATTCTCTTTCATAAGCACTTATTTTTCGTTCAGTGAAAAACAAATTCAAAACTGAATCCTCGATGACCTATCCAGGTTATCGGAAAGTTTCCAAAATATTTAGGAAAAACCTTTTCTTTGAAAATCTTTTATAAAGCATATTTGAAATTCTTTTATCTTTGAAATATTTCCCCCAATAGGGTATTGCCAAATAATCTTGAAAGTTTTCACTTGAAGACACATAGTTCGAAAAGGATTTTTCTCTTGTATAACAATAGTTCACCAAAACCATTTCAACATTTAAAACAAGTACTTTAAGTTTAAAGAGCTTTTGGAAAAGAACACCAATCCCTTCATCTTCAAAGCTTATTGAGGTTTTTAATCCTTATAATGGTTGAGCACAGACACAAGTCTGGCTTAGCAAACTTTCAATCAACAGCAGTACATATTATCAGTTCAATGCTAATATCACAGTTGAGAGCAGTTCATCACATATATGCATTATAACATTTAGAACAAGTACAGTTCAACATCAGATAATAGCATAACAGTTCAAGTACATTAGAAAATCAAGTAAGATCAATCAACATGTAAATATCCAATTAAACACATACACACATGCATACAGTTATTGAATATCTTTAGGAAATCCCCTCTTACCTTAAGAAGGTAAAAGAATGCGAGAAAATAAACAGTTTCGCGAACGTTCTTCAAGGTTGGTTAGGATGAAAGTCTAGGTTTCAAGACACAAGGTTCAAAGGATTAGAACTCAATCGAGAACTTAGGGCTAGAAGTTTCCAAAGCACATGCAACTTAGGGATTTATGATCCTCAAGTGCTAAGAGTTTAAAACATGATTACTTAAAACAAAGTCGAACAAAAATCCCACCAAGTTACACCTTGATGGAGATTCGGCCTTGACCAATAAAATAGGCTAGGAACATTTAAAATTTCCAATCTCTTTGGTTTAGCATCCATTAATAGTAAGGAGCTCAAAACCATGATCACTTTGGAAAATGAAAAACGAAACACCCTAGGTCCATAACCTTTAAGATTCGGCCATCCTTGGGTTTTTATGATAAAAATCTTTAAATTCTTCCAATCTCTTAGACCTTTCAGCATCCAATAACTTATGGAGCTCAAGTCTATGATCATCTTGAAAGCAACATATGATTATAAAGAATTAAAGTATAATGACATAAGTAAATAAATGGCATAAATATAAATGACATAAAAGTAAATGACATAATGTAAATGACATAAAGTAAATGACATAAAGTAAATGGCATAAATATAAATGACATAAAAGTAAATGACATAATGTAAATGACATAAATATAAATGTCATGAAAGTAAATGACATAAAAGTAAAGTAAAAATCTTTAAACTTTCCAATCACTTTAGACATAGCATCCTTTAACATAAAGGAGCCTTGGTCCATGATCATTTTGGGAAAACAAATCTTTAAACTTTCCAATCACTTTAGACATAGCATCCTTTAACATAAAGGAGCCTTGGTCCATGATCATTTTGGAAAACAAATCTTTAAATACAAACTCACACTTGTAAAAGTTGAAACAAGATCCATCAAAACCATAGGCATGGTTCGGCCTCATTAGAAAGTAGAGGTTAGGAAACTTTGTTTTACACAACCTTTTAGTATGTTAAACTACAAGTAAATACAAGACCATATAAATTGGTTTCAACTCAAAAGGAGTTTTCTACCATTTTTGAGAGATTTTTGAAGATAAAAGCTTATATATGACATAAAGAAGAAACTTTAGAAAAAGATGAAGTTTTTAAAGAAAAGAATACATGAGAGTATTAACCTAAGCAAGAGGAACAACTTTGATGAAGAACACTTAGTGAAAAGAAGAAGAAAAACTAGAGCTTTGGAAGCTTGAAGTTAAGAAAAGGATGAAAACTTAAGGGTTTTAATGGAGTAGGAGAATGGAAAGTGATGAAGTGAAGTTGATGAGTGATATTTATAGAGGAAATGGGAGGGTACACGGCCTTGAGAGGGAGAAGAAGAAAGAAGATGAGTTTCTTGAAGAGAGGTTAAAGAGTTAATGTGATGTGATGTGATTGGAGAGAGAAAGATGAAAAGTAAGATTTTAGAGGGAAGTAAGGATTTACTTTTTCTTAGTGTGTGTCATAAACATTTAATGAGACTTCCCATCAAGCCTTCTCTCCTCCTTTAAGGTTCCTTTAACTGCTTAAATACGTAACCGGTTGCACATCCGATCGTATTTTCTGAAGGTTTCGTCCGGATAAAATATTATATTTTATTCCAAGACAACAAAATTCGAAAATTTACCAAACACACACAAAACATCATAAAAACACTAACTGTCTCGTTCACGAATTAAAATTTTGTTTCTAGCTCAGTAAACTTATATTGGCAGAGAAAACGCAGACCGGTTTTCGTCTGAATTTTTGACCGAAAATTTTACTGTGACTTCATACAGTAAAACAACACAAGAAAATGATTTTCTTTTAAATAAAATCACCCTCCGGATTTTATCAAAAATAAACACATTAAAACATGTATTTACTGATAAAGAAGCATACGAAAAACAGGGTGTTACAAAGATTGCAATTGATTTTAGAGTGAAATGAAAGCTAAGCTGCAGTAATCGTCCACCTTCCATTTCCGGTAGAACTGCAAAAAAAACTTGTAAAAAATGATAGTTTTATCACTGCCATTTTAAAAGTAATTTCAATTTTACTTTTATTTTTTATTGATTCACTTAAAATACCCCCTTATTCTTCCTCCCTTTTCGTAAGATCCCCGATACTCATTCCCTTCATTTTTTAAAGTAAAGATTAAAACCAGTCCTACCAAAAAACATGAAGACATATTTGGTCTCTGACTAATGAAAAATACCGATTTGAGAGATTTTAGTCCCTAGCATTTTTAAATGATATTCAAAATAATCATTTTGAGAATAAATTATAGGGACATTTTAGTCCCTACAAAGAACTATTTTGAATGTCATTTAAAATTGTTGGGATTAAAATATTTCAAATTGTTGGGATTAAAATTTTATCTTTTGTGAATTTTTTTTTCTTTTCATTGTTTCGATATTGACTTTGCTGCTATCTGAGAACTTTTTTTGGCCATGTCAATGCTTTTTCTTTGTCATTTCTCAATTGTTTTTTATTTTTAATCATCATCATCATCATCATCATCATTATTTTATTTTTCTCGAAATTTGACTCAAAATAATTCGTGTGGTGTGGGTTTTGACTAATTTGATTACTATCTTGATTCTAGAAAATTAGAAAAAAATTGAGGCTGACAGCTACATGTCTTGTGCTATCTATGATTGTAGGCCTCTTGATAAAATGCTATAGGAAACAAATAGCTTTATCACTTACTAATATATTTTTTTGAAGTTACTAATATTGATAAAGAATAATGTGACACAATTTTCGTTTTGTTGTTTGGAAATTTAATGAGAAAATCTCAAACCACCCCAATTTGGAGAGTATAAAAATTGGGGGTTTGGGTTACCATCTCACTCCATTACTTAATAAACTCCCAAACAATGGGCTAATCCATTTTAACCACTCCACTCTATTACTATCCATCCCACCCCATCCTTCCAAACATATCCTTATAAAATGGACATTATTTGGGGTTTTTGTGTGGTTTGAAAGCGATACTCTCCTCACAACCCGATTTATTATATTTAAATGGTAGCGATTTTGATTTGTAAAAAACTACGCACACTTGACAAATGTAGTGTGGCAAAATTGTAGATTTTGAAATTATGGATTGATACCAAGATCTTGTACCAACCTGGATTGTAGCAATGCCAATATACCTTCGGAATTACACAACTTATTTTTAGATATATTTGTTCAGACTTCAAATGCATTTATTGGTTCATCTTAGATTCTAACTATATGACCACATCCTGTACAACCAATATTACAATGGAAATAAAATACCAGGATTTAATGAGCCAGTATAATATGGTCCTCATAAACATCAATTTATTCAATGATGAGTATCAACATAATGATAATAAGCCATAAAATCAATACTCCTAAAATCATAATAATGTTAAAAAAAACCAAAAACACACTAGTTTATAATAATAGTCCCCCAAAATCAACATAATGTTAAAAAAAACCCTATATCACAAATAATCAACCAGTGATTGCAACAACTCCAAACAAAAGGGATTAAGACACTCTAACAGGGATTAGTTCCTTCATCATGTACTTTTTTATTGCAACTCCTTCGATTATGACTATGTTCTCCACATATTTGACATGATCTTTTTGCTGAGAGACGATTCATTGATAACTCTAGACTACTTTTGATTCTTCCGGGTTGAGACACTCTAACAACATCCTTTTGTCTTCCTTTAGTTTGTGATATCATTGGGTCTCTAATATTCAATTCAGGCTCTTTGTTTACTTGATCACACATGATTGTATCTTGACAACTTGTCTCTGAAAGAAGTATGTCCTTACTAGTTTGCATTTCAAAATCCATTGTGCCCTTTTTGTAGATTTGCTCCAATTCTGATGATATAAACTTGTATATTTTCTCATCTTTTGCAGCAAGATGGATAATAAGCTTACTTAACTAATTAAGCACATGCACACTTTGCAAAGTTGCTGAATTACCATTCTCAGATATAGTATTTGTTTCGTTAACACCAAATCCAAAGCCCTTATTAGCATCCTTTGTTCAATGTTGTAAAATATACTTATTTTGAATTTCAACAATATATTATGATTGATAAATCACCATGGTTGTTGAATAATGTAGCAAATACAACTTTTGTACAAGTAAGATGAAATAGCGATGGTGCAGTGTTTATGAAACTTGTGTTGTGTCACAAACAGCAGGTGGTTGTTTTTTGTGGTAGTGGGTGTGGGGTAAGGGTGGGGGTGGTGAGGGAGAAGGGTGAGGTGATGGGAGATTTTGGTAGTAGAGGGAGGATGGGAGGTAAAGAGGGAGAGACCTTTTTAATAAGGATAAAGCTTATATGGAGTTCCATATATCCTATTTTTAATGTTGCCCAATCAATATATAATACGTGTACTCTTCACTTAGATGAATTAACGTTCCGTTCTCTCTGACCTGTCTCCCGTTTTTGCCTCACCCCATTTTCTCCATTTATTTCAGATTTCAAGCCACCAAAAAGGCAATATCCAATATAATATCCATTGATTTCAGCCTTCAGCCTTCAGCGTCCATTTTTATTTCTAAAAGTAAAACTCTGGATCTAAAATTAAGCTATTAATTATTATTATTTTAAAACAACCTTTTTCTGAATCAATCAAAGAATGATCGAATGGGAAATCTCAAGCAAGGGGGAAAACGATATATAGATGTTGAAATTGAGAAGAAAAAAGAAAAGGGGCGTGGTTGTTGTTGTCATGAGTGTCGTCGTCGACATGGTTGTAGGCCATCATAAAAGGGGTGGCTTGTTGCTCCCCGTGTATGATGTCTCCATCGTTATGTACTCCTCCAAAATCAAGAATGTGTGATCTACATACATTGTTTCACTATCTCTCTCTCTCTCTGCATGTGTTTTTTCATGATTTTGTCTCTCTTCCACATATGCTTTGTCCACAAAGCGATGATAAGCACTAGAAGATGCCTTCAACAACGATTTTAGCAGTTGACTCATTAACGTAAATTTACAAAAGTGGCATACATAGGATGAGTTTCTACATCTAAATCAAAGTTAAAAAGTTGCATATTTTGCTGAAGTTTTCGATGAACACGAGCGGTGTCTTCAATTCGGTGGCGGCGATGGCGACGCGAGCTGCTCGTCAGAAAGAGGACTGAGACTACTAAGCAGTTACAGGTTGAAGAGGAGAGATGAGCATGACTGGGAATGAGACGGGGTGTTCACAGCATTTAACATTTAAGAGGTGACGTGGAAAAATAATTGATGTGTTATGTTTTGATTGGAGAACAATACCAACAAGATGTATGGTACTGTACATAAGTCTTCCACTTTTAATAAACCATGTAAACTTTAAATTCTTAATACATATAGAAACTAAGTTTCCGTATGTATTAAAAATTTCATAATACATATGGAAATTAAGTTTCCGTGTGTATTAAAAGCTCTTTTAATACATTGTGAGATTTAAGAAAACGGGAAAAAATTGAAATCTGGAGTCCAGTTGTTTTCTTTTCTCCATGCGTTTGTCCACTGTGAGATGTGGGAGAATAATAAAGAAAAGTTAGGAAGGAGTTGAGGGGTTCCGGTAGGGGAAAATATTAAAATAAGGGCATCAACGAAATTAAGGAAGAAAATAAAGGAAGAGGGAGGTGGCAAGATTCTTTTATGAGGTGTTATTTATGAGGTATTAAAAATAAGGATGTTGCTAACGTGTGTTCTGTTGGTATTGGTTAAGGAATCCACAAAGAAAAATTCGTATTGAAAAATTAAGTGTGACATTTTTCGAAAATACATCATTTCTCATATAAATTTATCGTTCTGATTTCTTAAACAATACCATAATTGTACTCGTTAGCATTCTCTTAAAATTAGAGCCCTCCTTGGTACTCGTGGGAAGCTGTTAAATTATCAATATTCTCTTTCCTCGTACCTATTCTGCTGTTCTTTGGAACTGCTACTAAATTTCTTTTTTAGTATTTTTATTTTAGAACGTTCAAATCTGATGGCCTACATGTCTAGTCCAGTCTCTCTTGGAAACATTCTTGGTTAATCCAATAATTCAACCATATTAGTTAGATATTTAGTATTTGATTTTTTTTTAGTGGAGTTTTAAATCTCTCTTTGTGAAGATTAATGAATGTTTGATCAATTGAATCTCATCTTTATTCAGAAATCCAAGTACTTAGTTAGCTAAATGAATGGAATATGAAACATTGAAATATAATCTGCCGGTCACTAGGAATTCATTGGATGACTTGTTTAGTATCTTACATTAAATTGATAATGCAAGTGTACATGCATATTATAATGTTATTGAAGTGATCTTTAGGAGCTCCAAAACTTTACTCTTGGTTCACCATGTGCTGGCAAGTTTTATTAAAGCTTTAATATTTGTTTTAGTAGAACCATACATAGTTTTTTGTTTCTCTGTTATCGGGTCAAATTAATTTTCCATTTTTGTCGTGGTACTAAGATTGTTTGTTGGTTACCTTTCTTGATGCTGCAGTTCATGGATCTATGGTTACATAGAGATTATTTAAATCCTAAATCAGCTAATTTTTCTTGATCCTAATTTAAGTTACTTGGCTGAGGAAAATCATTTTAAAACATGACCTGAGCTAGCAATAGGAAAATCGGGGAGATTGGATGCTGGCATTAGAAGTTACTTTCTATAATCTTACTTGTTTACCCTGCCTGGATTTTCACTTATTGGAATTGAATTTGATATTTTCCACTTATTAGCATTATTATAAAATCATTGATTACTGAAAGAATCTAAAAACAGCTTATATTCTATAAACATTTCTTTAAGCAAATTTTTTTTTTGATAAGCACTTATGTATTATAAAGAGCACATAGGTTGCTCAAATCAAATACCATGTGATAGACAATTGCAAGAGGAGACCAGATAAAGCATCAACCAAGAGATACCTAATAATCACAAGGGTGAACATCTAGCTAACTCCCCCACCACCCAATAAAAAACCACCAAAAAATGGTCCAGAACAAAATGTATAGAGATAAAGTGACTAACAGTGGTTAACAACATGTATGTTCAATTCTTGAACCCCGACCAAAACTATGGCCGAAAAATCCAAAAACATTCCAAACCAACACATCATTGAGTGGTCTTGTTAATGCTGAATTGCTGATAATAGTTGATTTGCATACTTTTGAGGGGAAAAAAGGAACAATTAGTGTATTTAACTTTTATTATCATGTTGAAGTTCCTTCCTTTATGTAATAGTGGTCTTCAAGGTTCTAAATTGCGGCTGCGGTCGTGGATGCGGTTGCGGTTGCGGTCACTGCGATTGCGGCCATTACGGTCACTGCGTTGCGGACTGCAGCCACTGCGGCATGAAATAATTTTATGTTCACACCAAATTTTAAAAATATTGTATAATTATTGTAATTCTTCATATATATGAATTGAGAAGAGGATAGCAAAAATAGAGAAAAGAAACAAATTGCTAAAGCATAAAGGAATAATTCGTGCATCTAAATGCTTTGAGGGCCTGAAATTTTTTTAGTTTTGGAAAAAAAATTGAACAAATGGTGCTGAAAATGGGTGTTGCGGCCTGATGCGGTCCGATGCAGTGTCTGATGCAGTTGTGTTGCGGCCGTAACATGTGAAAAGGGATCACACCGCAATTGCGGTGTGATGCGGTTGCGCTGCGGTCCGTAACCGCAATATTGCGGCCGCAATACGTGATGCGGTCCGCAATTTAGAACTATGGTGGTCTTTAATGGAAGAATCAAGTTTCGCATATGCCTTCGCCGATCACCAATCTACGTGTACTCTTGCAGAAGTCATGAAATTTAAGAAGATTGGCATTGAAGTCTCACCAGATGACGACTCAGCCAAGTGTAGCAGTGAATCTGCTGGTGTGACTGTTGTTGATCAAGGACTTCATAATTCAGGCTTATCTGGTCAATCTGGTTCAGAAGTAATCAAACAAACTGCTTCATGTCCTTGGAATTTCATGGTATCGATCTAGACGCAAAATGTAAATATTTTGGAAAGCAAGTTGGAGGAATTTCAGAGTACGCTTGCTCTGAAGGATTCCAGGGTTGCTGAACTTGAAACAGCCCTGAGTAGTGGTAAGTTTCCTAAGGAAGAATCTGCTAGCACCATAGGTTTATCGGAAAAAGAATTGGAGTCCGAGTTTAAGGACCTTTTTTAGCAGAAGATTGAAGTTGAGGTTGAATACCTGGCCATCACAAAGGTGATGAAGAACTTGAAGGATGGGGCGGATTTTCAACTTACATTATTGGAGGAACAAGAGAAACATAACGATAGGTGAACACCCAAATGCGACATCCATTTGGGACACCTGGTTAATCATTAATCATGTATAAATATTTGGTTAATTCAGTTCATTATATGGTTAATCATGTTAATGGGCTTATTTACCATAACCATGTAAATATTTGGTTAATCACATGCAAATATCTGGTTAATCCAGTTCATTAATGGGTCATCATTAATTAACCAAATATTTGCACGTGATTAACCATATAATGAACCGAATTAACCAAATATTTATACATGATTAACCAAGTGTCCCAAAATGGGTGTCCCATTTGAGTGTTCACCTATCATTACTCCTGTCTGAAAATCAAGCGCATGTTCTTAAGAAGGTCATAAAGGTAGAGAGTAAGGCATCATTGTTGAAGTACAAAGCAGAAGAGTTAGAAAAATATTTTGGTGATAGTATAAGAGTAGAGGAGTCTTTTTTGCATCAGAAAAGAGTATGTAAGGTGACATTTTGTCTTTTCCTATGGTTCATGTTGTTTGTAATAGTCTGATTTTAATTATGTTGTTTAATCGGTTAAAATATAAGTATTTATATTTTAATCTGAGAGAAATAAAATGATTTTAAATAAAATAAAATCATATTCATAATCTATCTTATGGTAGAGGGTTGTGGTGAAATTTTGGGTTGAAAATTCAGACGGAGCCCGATCTGCGTTTTCACTGACAGTAAGATCTTACTGAGCAGAAACCATAATTTCGACTCGTGAAAAAAACCATTAGGTTTTATATTTTATTCCGGAGTATTTTCCACGTTTCGAAAAACTCGTTAGGAATGAAATAATAATAATTTTATTCCGGCATAATCTATAAGAAAACGCGTAAAACCTAAGTCGGGTAAACGACGGAGACGATTATGAAGCTGAGGTATTAGGAGAGATTAATGTAGCAGAGAGGACAAGGAGTCCGACATTAAATTTTAGTAATAGTGAATTTTCAAGTGAAATGATCAAAATACCCCTAAGCTTAACTTAACCGACGTCGAGTTAAATTTTAACCATGGTTAAGGAACCAAGGTTAGTTTGTGTGGACAAGGAGCAGCCACACCATTCATTTAATATGAGCTACATGATTTAAATCATGGTTAGCAACATAACTCTAGTTAAGTTAATTATTAACCATAGTTAACTATTATATTAATTTAATAATCACAAAACCCATTAATTCAAAAGCTAAGAACCAAACAAGGCCTAAGAACTACCCTATAAATACTCCCAAACCGCAGCCCCCCGTCCCATCTCTTCATCTTCTTCATTTTTCTTCAAAATTAAAACATACAAAAACTCCATTGTTGATCCAAGAGCTCCATTGAAGAAGTTGCCAAGATCATCATCTTTTCTTCAGCTTCTTCACACTCTTAAGGTAATAGGATCATCCATGATCATCTCATCTCAAGATCATTAATCTTCCTATTTCATGATTTGATATTCTTAGATCTAGAACTTTGAATAATTCTAGAAAATTGTAGAAAAATCATAAAAATGTGAAACCAATTTCTATGATCTAGTTATGATCTTTAATTTCATTATCCAAGAGCATGTAATCAAAAACATTTTCTTTCCTACTTTTCTTGTGTTGGCCGAAACTATGTTAGGAAATGGGTTTGGTATTTTTGATCCATTTGTGAAATCTATTGCTTGTTTTAATCTCTCTAATACCTATAAGATCATAATCTAAGAGCTTAATTTCAACAAAAATTTCTAAACTAATTATTTTATGGAGGCCGAAACCCTAACATGAAAGGGTTGAAAAGTTTTTGTTCAATTTGTGAAATCTAATACTTGATTAATGCTCTCTAATGTCTTAGTAGCCTAAATCCAAAAGTGTGAATCAAAAGGAAATTCCTAGCCTATTTTTTTATACAAGGCCGAAACTCAATGAAAACGAGGTTGGAATATTTTGTTCATATTTCCAAGTTATGACAATTTATCTAAGTTATCTAAGACTATAGGAACCAGTATCCAAAAGCTTGAAATGAGAAAAGAACCCTAACCCTATTTTGAATTAAGTGACCGAACCTAGCTATTCTCGGATTAAGGGTGAGTTGTTGATTAATTTGTTGATTGTGTTGTTTGGTTTAAGGTGAAACCGTTAAGCTGTGGTGTGATAATGAGGAACGACGAATTCGGGATTCCGGTGATAACTCAGGTGGGGTAAAGAATCATTCTACCGTCAGAATCGATAAGTAGTATTTTCTATAATAATTGTGTAGGGTGACCTAAACCCTACTAGTAGTCGAGTAATCGACAAGACCAAAATTGCATTGGAAACCTTTTCTGTAAAACCAATGGTGATTCGGGGATTGTAGGTTTATTGACATTAGGTTAATTTTAAGTATTTGATGATGTCTGACTTTATGTTATTGAATTTATTGTGATACGCTGGTTGAGGTATTCCATTGCATGTGATGTATTATTTTTGGTGTTTGAAAAATTCCTGATATGGTGTTATGCATGATCTGCCTGGTTTTTAATATAGTGTTTAGTTGATTCTTAAGCAAAGATATGTATAGTTCGGGTGTTGTTGGTTTAGGTGTAAGAATAATGGTGACTTAGAGGTGCCTAACTGAATTAAGCTGTTTCATAGATGAGATTATGAGATATGATTTGAAGATTTATATGTGTTTCTAATAAGAGGTCGAGGAACTAGGTTATGACCCCGTAAGAGTTGGTGAGGTTTATATGTTGTTGGGTGTAGCAATTGGGCTACTAGAGATATAATGGTATGTGTAGCAATTGGGCTACTAGTGATATATATAGTTTATGTGTAGCAATTGGGCTACTATAGATATAATTTGATAGAGGGGAGTGTTCGCTCGGACGAAGAAAATTACTACTAGAGATATAATTTTATGTGTAGCAATTGGGCTACTAGAGATATAGTTTTATGTGTAGCAATTGGGCTACTAGTGATATAGTTTATGTGTAGAAATTGGGCTACTATAGATATAATTTGATAAAGGGGAGTGTTCGCTCGGACGAAGGACTAACATTCCTATTTGGATGGAGATTGTAGTGGTCACGTTAGCGTAAAGGTTTAGTCGTATGAGTTGAGGGTAGAGGATTATATATATATATATATATATATATATATATATATATATATATATATATATATATATATATATATATATATAATTCTGGATGATGGTTGATTTAGAGTGATGTTTGTCTGTGACTTTTGTTATATTATATACTATGACTCTGTTCCACTTTTTGATGATATAATTTCTTCTTATCCCCTATATTTCTGTATTTTTGTGTGTCTACTTTATTTACGTTTAGAAGACCTGATGGAGGAATATGTTGCTGAGGAGCTGGATGGAACTCTGTATGAAACGGAGGTTGCTGAGGAATTGGATGGAACTCCTTACGAACCAGAGGCGGGAGGTCGAGCTGTGACCCATTGTGATTGTATGTCCAGTGTATCTAAGAAGTCTTTTGATATGTTTCCGCTATGTATGACTTTTATTTAAGTATATGCTTGTGAGGGATCCTACTAAGAGGATCCTACTGAGAGAATACCCTCAACAGTGTGTTGTATTATATGTAAAAACATATGTGTGTATTAGCATTATAAATATGGTGTGTTGTTTTTAATTATCCGAAGTTATATGCTTTTTAACTTAACTTTTTATTTTTTTTACGTATTTTTATGTTAGGCGCCTTACTAAGTAATTAAATAATGAGATTTTAATCTAATAAAACAACGGGGCATAATGGGGTGTCTCATTGTTACTCTATATTTTTTTTTTGGATTTTTGTGTCACAGTTATGGCTTGATACAGGGGTGGTTGTACCTACATAAGTGCAAAATTAGGTTCATTTTGTGCAATCTCGAAAGTTTCTTTGGTGATATTTGAATGTAAAATTTCGTTGTTTTATAAAGAATTGACCTTTCTTTCTCTGGGTAACTAGGAGAGCGTGTATTTGGTCTCCTTGTTTTAATATCATTTTGTGGAATTCAGATTGTCTCTTGCGAGACGTCTCCAGCGTCTCTCCTGCAAGTTGGTCCGGACCGTCCATCCCTATCTAATGGTCCATAATTTTCAAGCATTTTATAATTAAAAACGAATAATTTAAAAACCCAATTTTCCATTCACCCGGTCACCAAACCCCATGTCCCTATTCCCTCACGCCCTGAACGGCCAGTCGCCATCGCCGTTCACGGCCAAAAGCCACGTCGTACTCTCTCTCTCTCTTCGGTCGTCTCTCTCACTTCTCCCACTCCCCTATTATGCCCCTACGTTGCTAATTAGCTATGGAGCTCGAGGTGGCTCCAAGCGCAACAAAGACATCGGTGAAATGCAAGGGTGGTTCGTGTGATGGTGGTCCACGCGTTCTGCGAATATGATGCTGTAACAGGTAGATGTGACTATTCATGGAGGAGACGCGTTTCTGTCATGGTGGTTCTACGGCGGTACTGCAATGGGTAGGGTCTGGCTGGACGGCGGCGTTCTGGAGCATTCACGGCGGCTGGATACTGCAACGGTTGTGGCTGATTTATGAGGAGTGGGGTTGTGGAACAGTTTTGGAATGGATAGGTGGCTAGGTGCGTGGATGATGGTGGCTGTTGAGTGTATTTCAATGAACCAAATTAAGTATAACATGGGAGGGGGAGAAGTGATAGAGACAAACGAAAAGAGAGAGAGGATGGCGTGGTGGCCGACCGTGAACCGCAGTCACTGGTCGTGAATGGCGGCGGCTTCTACGGTGGCGAGATGGAGGCGGCAAAAGGGTGCAGGCATGATGGAAGAGGGACACGGGAGTATTGCAATGAAAATTGAATTTTTAAATTATTTTTTAATTATAAAATGCTTGAAAATCATGGACCGTCAGATCTGGATGGACCATCCAGATCAACTTGTTGCACGGGATGGGTATGTTTATAAAAGAAGTTTCTTGATGAAACTTAATCTAATCACTTTTACTTTTGGTGGAAGTGATTCAGTTTGAATTCTTATCGAACTGTTGCTCTTTTAAATTGTTGACAAGGAAATTATAGTGAAAGGAGAAACTTTTTAGATTCATGATTGTAAATGTGTACCGATCATACATTTTTACCTCCCTGAACCTACTAAAGGATCTTCATACATTGGATGTTTCTGTATTCTTTTGGGATTCTTTTAGATACTTTCTTCTGATAGTATGATCTTGATAGTGAGAGATCCTTTTTAGTTTCAAGTTACATAATTTTGAGGACGAAATTCTTTTTAGAGGGGTAGTATTGTAACACCCTGTTTTTCCTATGTTTTATGTAGCAGTAAATATATATTTAAATGTGTTTATTTTAGATTAAACTCAGTGGATGATTTTAATTAAACTAAAATCATTTTCTTGTGTTGTTATATTATATGAAGTCATGGTAAAATTTTCGGTTGAAAATTCAGACGGAAGCCGGTCTGCGTTTTCACTGCCGGTATGAGTTTACTTTGCAGAAAACCTAATTTTCACCCGTGAACGAAATGATTAGTTTTTTTATGATGTTTTGTAGGATATTGGAAATTTTCAAAAATTTGAGTTCGAAAATAAAATATAATATTTATTCCGGGCGAAATACGATTGGAAACTTGAATCGGTTATACAATGGAGTAGAATAGGAGACATAAAAGGCTTGAGGAGAGATGAGGGAGTGAGGTGACTCACTAGAGGTACGGCCTAAGCTACCTCCTAAAAAGTGGTCATGATGACACTTTTTGAATATAACATATTATATTCTAAAAACCCATTTTTTTCTCTCTTCTCAAAGCAAACAAGGCACAAGATCAAAACTTGTCCTCCAAGCTCATTCCTCTCTCCTCAATTTTGTGCCTCTCTCACCCCTCTACAAATACCCATTTCATTTCTTCACTTCATCACTTTCTTACTTCTTCCTTTCTCTTTTAATTTCAAACATTTAAGGCTTAATTGCACTTTTGGTCCCCCAAGTATTGGTAATGTGCGATTTTGGTCCCCCACATTTTTTTCAAGCGCATTTGATCCCCTAGTTTTTCAATTGTGCAATTGTAGTCCTTATATCCATCTGTTGTCAAATTGGTAACAGAGTTTGCTGACATGCCTCACCAAGTGGATTAAAATATATTTATTTACTATTAATTTTTTTTAATTAAAAATTTTAAATATTATTTTTAGCGGGTGATGGGTCCCTTAATCTGTGTCAAATGAGCCCCAAACCCATCCATTTGTTATAGATAGAACCCTAAACGTATTTTGCTCCCAAATCCTAAAATAAATATATTTTAATCCACTTGGTAGTCAGCAAACTTTGTTACCAGTTTGACAACATATGGAGGGAAGGACTACAATTGCACAATTGAAAAACTAAGGGGACCAAATGTGCACGAAAAAAATGTGGGGGACCAAAATCGCACATTACCAATACTTGGGGGACTAAAAGTGCAATTAAGCCAACATTTAAAGCTTTTATTTTTACTTGTCTTGTTACTTCAAGTTCTTCATCAAAATTCTTCCTAACACTAAGGGTAAATCTTGGTAGTCAGCAAAGCTCTCATGTAAATCTTTTTACAAGTTTCTTCTTTTATTTCATAGTTTACTTTATGTGTCCTTTATGTGCTTTAAACTTCCAAAATCTCTCTAAAATGGTAGTAAACTCCTTTTGAGTTGAAACCAAATTCTATAGTCTTATATTTACTTGTATTTTATCATACTGAGAGTTTGTGCAAAACAAAAATTTCTAACTCCCATTTCCTATGATGGTTGAAACTACCCCTTAATGGCCTAGGATGTTTTGTTTTCATTTTCTAATATGATCATGGACTTGAGCTCCTTAAAAGATTTGGATGATAAGTCTAAGAGATTGGAAAGTTTAGATATTTCTAGCTTGTTTATCCTATGATGGTTGTGAACCTAGGATGTTTTGTTTTCATTTTCCAATATGAACATAGACTTGAGCTCCTTAATACATTTGGATGCTAAGTCTAAGAGATTGGACAGTTTAAAGATTTATAACTTGTTTATCCTATGATGGTTGTGAACCAAGGATGTTTTGTTTTCATTTTCCAATATGATCATGGACTTGAGCTCCTTAATACATTTGGATGCTAAGTCTAAGAGATTGGAAAGTTTAAAGATTTCTAGCTTGTTTATCCTAAGATGGTTGTGAACCTAGGATGCTTTGTTTACATTTTCCAATATGATCATGGACTTGAGCTCCTTAATACATTTGGATCTAAGTCTAAGAGATTGGAAAGTATAAAGATTTCTAGCCTATTTATCTTATGATGGCCGAACCTATGTGGTTGTGGACCTAGGATGCTTTATTTCAACTTTCCAAATATGATCATGAGTTTAGATTTCTTGGTATCTTTAAAGACTAAATCTAAGAGCTTAGAAGGGTTGGAAATTTCTAGCCTGCATATGCTAAAGAGGCCGAAACCCTAAGCATGGATTTAGTGGGATTTTTGTTCTATCTTTGTAAAGTGAACCTTGGTTATGAACTCCTAACACTTAAGGATCATCAATCCATGAGCTATATTCTTTGTTTGAAAACCTCTAACCCTATTTTATGCCATGGCCGAACCTATACCCTCTTGGTTTAGTGTTCTTGGTTAACATTTAACTTGTGGCATTGTGTTCATAAACCTAGACATTCATCACCAAGTAAGCAAGGACGTTTGTGGTTCGATACTTCAAACAACAAGCACTTTAACCTTCACCAAAGGTAAGGGGAGCTTGCCTGAGGGATACTTAATAACTGTGTGCATGTGTGTATGTGAATTGTTTGATTTATCTGGTTCGTGTTATAATATTGGAGTCAATGTTTGAATGATTTATATACTTGAACTGTTGTGGTAACTGTCTGATGTTGATTTCTTACTTGATTATTTACTTGACTGAAGTATGATGAATCATATATGTCATGGACTATTATTAATTGTTATACTATTGACTGATATTATATTGATGATTGATTGATGTCTGAGAAGCCTGACATTCGTCGGTGCTCATATAACTATGAGAATAAAAGCCTTAATAAGCTTTATGAGACCCTGAAATAAAGATATTTCTTTTGGAAGTTTTAATTGATTAAAGAATATGATTTGGAAATAAAATATTCAAGTAATGTATTTATTTTGATAGATGAGATTTTTAGAACATGTGTTGAAATATTTTTTAAGTTAAAGGAAAGCTACCTTCTCATGAATAATATTTTTACACAAGAGAATATCTTTTAGAGACGTATGTTTTATGAAAGAAAAACCTTTGAGAAATATTTGACTTTATTCTATTTAGAAACGATTTTAAGAAAAAGATTTGATGAAGTGTTAAAGTGTTTTGGAAAAACGAAAGGATTTCAAAAGAAAGTAGTTTTCCTATAAATGTTTTATAAGTGATTTTCTCAAGGAAAGGATTTCCTACTAAATGCTTTGAAAATATTCCGATAACTTGGATAGGTTACCGAGGTTTTATTTTGGTATTTGTGTTTCGCTGAACAAAAAGTAAGAATATGTGGAAATCGAATCCAGTTCGAGAGACGTCGCTTCTAGTATTCTATAATGTGCACGTTGATCTTTGATCCGTGTCAAGTATTGTGGACCTAGAGTCCTAATCATGTTGAAACAAAACATGGGTAAAATTGTAAGATGTTTTCTATAACCACAAGTCCAAGACTGGTGCATCGGTCTAACGCGTGGTGATTGAGCACTCAGATTGCGTGTCCCGTGTTGATGTTGAATAATTTTAAATGATGAGAATTATGGAAAGTCGTTAGCTTCTGAGCTTCGACAACGAATGAGAATGAACACAAAGAAAATATCGAGAACAAAAATGTTTTACATTTGCATTTATGGCAGACGTGCCCGACGTGGTTTAATGTGAGACCTTAATAGAAAGGGTATCATGTGACGATGTATTATCGTTGTTCTCAAAAGGGACAATGAGACGATGTATTATCGTTGTTCTTAAAAGGGACAATGAGATGATGTACGTGTGTCGTTGTGCCTAAATGGACAATGAGACGATGTACATATCGTTGTGCTTAAATGGACATGTATTATCGTTGTGCTTAGCTAGCCAATGAGACGATGTATCAAGCCTGATCAACTCATTTTGAGGATGTTGGGATCTCCGGAGATTAAGCTTTAGAGTCTGAATATTGAAGTGTCATGCATAATGTTTATAAAAGCTGACTGTACGGGTATGAAACCCATTTATATAATACTTGTTGATTCATCTATTAATATTTGGTAATTGTTAATATGTTGATGTGATGCATGTATCGTGCATATGGTGATTGTGTCCAATCCATATATTGGTGTCTCACCCTTACAAATATATCAGGTTTCTTCTGGTTTTGCTGTTGTACCTTGGTACTCTAGTACCGATGGTGCAGAGGAGTCTTCTTAAGTAGCTCGAAGACTTAGTTTTAAATGGTTGGTGGAGTATTCTGATTGGGGGATGACCACGGGGGTCTCTCCAATGAATATTTGATAGAGTGACCAGCTTAGGAGTCTGGGTTGGGTGGTATATCTGAAGTGGTCGGTAAATGTAGTGTTATATGTATCAGTCTGTAGTTTACGCTTTTTCCTTCGAATTTTGAAACTTTTGAGTGATGTTGTACGTTGTGGCGACTTTGTTCCAAATCCGACTTTACTGTTTAAATGTATGTATTTTGGTTTCAGAGTTATCAATAGAAGGAAATTTTTTTTACCCCAGTTTTCTGACTTGAAAGAAAATAATTTCCCGAAAAACAACCAGCAAACTATCTTTTAATTTAAATCCGTATGTGTTATGTAGTAATGCCTAGTGGGGGTGTTACAAGTGGTATCAGAGCTGGTCGAGTCTTTCGGGATCTTTGAGAAATAGGTCTGTTGTGTTGACGTTGTGTTTTCTATGAATTAAGTTTTATTTGGATTACTTCTTAGAAGTAATGTGTGTTGATACGCCTTTACACGTTTCATTTCTTGGTTGTGGCCTGACTGATTTGTTCGGTAGGTCAGTTATGGAACCAGGAGGAACGCGCGGGCTTGGTGGTCGTGGCAGAGGCAATGGCGGGATGGACTTCGCTGCCCAAACTTTGGCTTATGTTGCTGCTGCCATAGCTCTCCTAACTGCCAACGCTGCAGCCCAGAATCAACAGGAGCAGCAAAGAGCTGAACAGGCTACAGAAGGGAAGAATCTGAATGCCTTCCGATGCCAGAATCTATCGCAGTTTGACAGGGATGTAGACTCGACTAAAGCCAATCTTTGGATCCAAGAGCTGGAGAAGATCTTTGAGCTGGTGCACACCCCAGAGGGAGCAAAGCTGCCTTATGCAACATTCCAACTGATTGGAGATGCTAAATACTGGTGGAAGGGCACTAGACAACTGCTGGTAGCTGAGCAGCAGGTAATCACCTGCGGAGTATTTCGCAACAAATTTCTGGACAAATATTTTGCTCAGAGTGCTCGGACAGAGAAACAACAGGAATTCCTGAGGCTGAGTCAGTGGGACATGATAGTGGGGGAATATGCGGCAAGGTTTGAGTCCCTTGCCAAATATTTCCGCTTTTTCCAGAACAACCCCGATGAGGAGTGGAAGTGAGAAAAGTTCGAATCCGGTCTGCGCTTCGAGATCAAGGAATCTGTGATGCCATTGGAAATCCGAAATTACCAAGCCTTAGTACAGAAGAGTAGAAAAATGGAACTAATGAGGAAGGAAAGAGGAAACGGAGAAACTATTGGAGGACCCACTCGTTCCAAAGACCAATATCAAAATCAGAATCAAAATCAGAAGGGGAAGCAGCATCAGAGGGAACCTTATTCCCGACCACAAGGAAATAACCAGAATCAACAAAAGCATCATTCTAATAATTATGAATCGGGAAGAGGAAGTCAACAGAACCAAAACCGAGACCAAGTTAGGAGATGTTACAAGTGTGGAGACCCAGATCACATGGCTAATGTTTGCCCACGCAAAGGAGTGAAGTGTTTCAATTGTGGACAACTAGGACACTTCTCAAGGGATTGTAATGCACCGAGGTTTGAAAAGGCTGTCAACACCTCAGGGACTGGTAGACCCATGGCGAAGGTAAGAGTCTACACCATGATTGGCACTGGAGCTTCACAATCTGGCGATCTTTTACAACAGAAGTAGTGTTGAAAATTTCACAACCTGAAGGTCTTATGGCAGACAGTTGTAGAGTCCTTCAGGAATCTCAGCAAGTGGATCACCAGGCGTTGTTAAGTATAGGAGTCCTATATATGAAGTATGTACTTTAATGATCCATAATTCTAAGTTTGTAATAGGATTCTAAGTATAATTATGTTTTGACGCCCTTAAGTATTTGACTCCCTAGGGTCTCCTATGTTACTAGTCTTTCCAGTGAATGTATGTTTCTTATGACTTTTGGGAATAAAAGTCTCTTTAAGAAATTTATTCCAGTTCCCTTCCCTTTTTGATTGTTGTGGTCAGTTTAGACTTTGGATCCAATCTTTCTTTTCCTAGAGTTGTGAATTGCCTTCTTGTTGCACAGGATGGGTATGTTTATAAAAGAAGTTTCTTGATGAAACTTAATCTAATCACTTTTACTTTTGGTGGAAGTGATTCAGTTTGAATTCTTATCGAACTGTTGCTCTTTTAAATTGTTGACCAGGAAATTCTAGTGAAAGGAGAAACTTTTTAGATTCATGATTGTAAACGTGTACCGATCATATATTTTTACCACCCTGAACCTACTAAAGGATCTTCATACACTGGATGTTTCTGTATTCTTTTGGGATTCTTTTAGAATCTTTCTTCTGATAGTATGATCTTGATAGTGAGAGATCCTTTTTAGTTTCAAGTTACATAATTTCGAGGATGAAATTCTTTTTAGAGGGGTAGTATTGTAACACCCTGTTTTTCCTATGCTTTTTGTAGCAGTAAATACATATTTAAATGTGTTTATTTTAGATTAAACTCAGTGGATGATTTTAATTAAACTAAAATCATTTTCTTATGTTGTTATATTATATGAAGTCACGGTAAAATTTTCAGTTGAAAATTCAGACGGTAGCCGGTCTGCGTTTTCACTGCCGGTACGAGTTTACTTTGCAGAAAACCTAATTTTGATCCGTGAACGAAACGGTTAGTGTTTTTATGATGTTTTGTAAGATATTGGAAATTTTCAAAAATTTGAGTTCGGAAATAAAATATAATATTTATTTCGGGCGAAATACGATCAGAAACTTGAACCGGTTATACAATGGAGTAGAATAGGAGACATAAAAGGCTTGAGATGAGATGAGGGAGTGAGGTGACTCACTAGAGGTATGGCCTAAGCTACCTCCTAAAAAGTGGTCATGATGACACTTTTTGAAATATAACATATTATATTATGAAAACCCATTTTTCTCTCCCTTCTCAAACCAAACAAGGCACAAGATCAAAACTTGCACTCCAAGCTCATTCCTCTCTCCTCAATTTTGTGCCTCTCTCAGCCCTCTATAAATACCCATTTCATTTCTTCACTCGTCACTTTCTTACTTCTTCCTTTCTCTTCTAACTTCAAACATTTAAAGCTTTCATTTTTACTTGCCTTTTTACTTCAAGTTCTTCATCAAAGTTCTTCCTAACACTAAGGGTAATACTCTCATGTAAATCTTTTTACAAGTTTCTTCTTTTATTTCATAGTTTACTTTATGTGTCCTTTATGTGCTTTAAACTTCCAAAATCTCTCTAAAATGGTAGAAAACTCATTTTGAGTTGAAACCAAATTATGTAGTCTTCTATTTACTTGTATTTTATCATACTAAGAGTTTGTGTAAAACAAAAATTTCTAACTCCCTTTTCCTATGATGGCCGAATCTACCCCGTAATGGCCTAGGAAGTTTTGTTTTCATTTTCCAATATGATCATGGACTTGAGCTCCTTAATACATTTGGATGTTAAGTCTAAGAGATTGGAAAGTTTAAAGATTTCAAGCTTGTTTATCCTATGATGGTTGTGAACCTAGGATGTTAATTTTGTTTTCATTTTCCAATATGATCATGGACTTGAGCTCCTTAATACATTTGATTGCTAAGTCTAAGAGATTGGAAAGTTTAAAGATTTCTAGCTTGTTTATCCTATGGTGGTTGTGAACCTAGGATGTTTTGTTTTCATTTTCCAATATGTTCATGGACTTGAGCTCCTTAATACATTTGGATGCTAAGTCTAAGAGATTGGAAAGTATAAAGATTTCTAGCCTATTTATCCTATGATGGCAGAACCTATGTGGTTGTGGACCTAGGATGCTTTATTTCAACTTTCCAAATATGATCATGAGTTTAGACTTCTTGGTATACGTAAAATCTAAGAGCTAAGAAGGGTTGGAAATTTCTAGCCTACTTACGCTAAAGAGGTCGAAACCCTAAGCATGGATTGAGTGGGATTTTTGTTCTATCTTTGTAAAGTGAACCTTGGTTATGAACTCCTAACACTTAAGGATCATTAATCCATGAGTTGTATTCTTTGTTTGGAAACCTCTAACCCTATTTTATGCCTTGGCCGAACCTATACCTTATTGGTTTGATGTTCTTGGTTAACTTTTAACTTGTGGTATTGTGTTCATAAACCTAGACATTCATCGCGAAGTAAGCAAGAACGTTCATGGTTCGATACTTCAAACAACAAGCACTTTAACCTTCACCAAAGGTAAGGGGAGCTTGCCTGAGGGATACTCAATAACTGTGTGCATGTGTGTATGTGAATTATTTGATTTATCTGGTTCGTGTTATAATATTGGAGTCGATGTTTGAATGATTTATATACTTGAACTGTTGTGGTAACTGTCTGATGTTGATTTCTTACTTGATTATTTACTTGACTGAAGTATGATGAATCATATATGTCATGGACTGTTATGAACTGTTATACTGTTGACTGATATTATATTGATGATTAATTGATGTCTGGGAAGCCTGACATTCGTCGGTGCTCAAATAACTATGAGAATAAAAGCCTTAATAAGCTTTATGAGACCCTGAAACAAAGATATTTCTTTTGGAAATTTTATTTGATTAAAGAATATGATTTGGAAACAAAATATTCAAGTAATGTATTTATTTTGATAGATGAGATTTTTAGAACATGTGTTGAAATATTTTTTAAGTTAAAGGAAAGCTACCTTCTCATGAATAATATTTTTACACAAGAGAATATCTTTTAGAGACGTGTGTTTTATGAAAGAAAAACCTTTGAGAAAAATTTGACTTTATTCTATTTAGAAATGATTTTAAGAAAAAGATTGGATGAAGTGTTAAAGTGTTTTGGAAAAATGAAAGGATTTCAAAAGAAAGTAGTTTTCCTATAAATGTTTTATAAATGATTTTCTCAAGGAAAGGATTTCCTACTAAATGCTTTGAAAATATTCCGGTAACTTGGATAGGTTGCCGAGGTTTTATGTTGGTATTTGTGTTTCGCTGAACGAAAAGTAAGAATATGTGGAAATCGAATCCAGTTAGCGAGACGTCGCTTCTAGTATTCTATAATGTTCACGTTGATCTTTGATCCGTGTCAAGTATTGTGGACCGAGAGTCCTAATCATAGTGTTATGGACTAAGAGTCCTAATCATGTTGAAAGAAAATATGGATAAAATTGTAAGATGTTTTCTATAACCACAAGCCCAAGACTGGTGCATCAGTCTAAGGCGTAGTGATTGAGCACTCGGATTGCGTGTCCTGTGTTGATGTTGAATAATTTCAAATGATGAAAATTATGGAAAGTCGTTAGCTTCTGAGCTTCGACAACGAATGAGAATGAACACAAAGAAAATATCGAGAACAAAAATGTTTTACATTTGCATTTATGGCAGACATGCCCGACGTGGTTTAACGTGATGCCTTAATAGAAAGGGTATCATGTGACGATGTATTATCGTTGTTCTCAAAAGGAACAATGAGACGATGTATTATCGTTGTTCTTAAAAGGGACAATGAGACGATGTACGTGTGTCGTTGTGCCTAAATGGACAATGAGACGATGTACATATCATTGTGCTTAAATGGACAATGAGACGATGTATTATCGTTGTGCTTAGCTAGCCAATAACGCGATGTATCGAGCCTGATCAACTCATTTTGAGGATGTTGGGATCTCCGGAGATTAAGTTTTAGAGCCTGAATATTGAAGTGTCATGCATAATCTTCATAAAAGCTTACTGTACGGGTATGAAATCCATTTATATAATACTTGTTGATTCATCTATTAATATTAGGTAATTGTTAATATGTTGATGTGTTGCATGTATCGTGTTTATGGTTATTGTGTCCAATCCATATATTGGTGTCTCACCCTTACAAATATATCAGGTTTCTTCTGGTTTTGCTGTTGTACCTTGGTACTCTAGTACCGATGGTGCATAGGAGTCTTCCTAAGTAGCTCGAAGACTTAGTTTTAAATGGTTCGCTAGTGCAATAAGTGCTTTTTACGTCAGTTAAAATTGATTTTTTACGTCAGAATACTGACTGACGTAAATACAGCTGATGTTAATAGTTAATATTTTAACGTCAGTTGAGAACTGACGTTAAATATAAAACTATTAACGTCAGTTCTTTAACAAAACTGACGTTAATTTTGTAAAAATTAACGTCAGTTTTTTAAACAACTGACGTTAAACATAAAACTATTAACATCAGTTCTTTAAGACAACGGACGTTAATTTTGTTAAAACTAACGTCAGTTGTTATAAAGAACTGACGTTAAAGGTTTAATTTTAACGTCAGTTGTTTATTACAACTGACGTTAATAGTGTACTGTATATTTATAAAATACTATTAACGTCAGTTGTTTGATACAACTGACCTTAATAGATTTTTTTTTAAAATTCAGTTTTAAAATATCACTCCCCTCAGCTATCCCTACTTTCAGTAAATATCCCAGTAACACAGAATATCACACACATTACAGAATTGCAAAGGAAAAATGGAACAATGGGGGGACTTAAAACCAAAACCCATGTATATATATAAATAAATTTTAGTTCCAATGTCTAAAAAACAAAACTACCAATCTAAGGATATATATATATACATGTTATTAATTAGTTTCTAAAGTCTAACAAAAAAACTATTTATCTAAGTATTGCGGAGGTATCTTGTCAATTCCTTTTTCAGCCGCATACTTGAAGAAGAATTCGGCGAAGCGCATCCTCAAGTCTCTTAACTCATCTTCTTGAATAGGCTATTGGTCGTTAAATGCCTACACACGTTCAAATAATAACAATAACATCAATGCAAGTCATCTTCAAAACTATAATATAGAATTTAACAAGTTGTTTAAATATTACCTTATTCCATCCATCCGTAATATATGTGGAGACTATGTTCAGCATATGAAGCATCACATAATAGCCGCACGACCACCCGTCATTTTGAAATCGAGACTACCAACAAAATTAATTTCAATGTCAGTTGAATATACATATAAATTAGTAATTATAATATTAATTATTTGATAAATAAACTACCAAACCTTGATGATGTTCCATACAGGATTTGCTTTAGCCTTAGAAGTCATACTTCTCCCGTTGGCGCAACTTATGCTACTCGCCTTCAGCGCGCTATCATAAACAAATAATCATGTCGATCAATTAACAAATTCATATATCATGTGTGTAATAAACTAAAAACAACTGATATTAAAACTTAAATTAAATTTAAGATTAGTTACTTACTTATTTACAGCTTCCAACACCACCTGTGGCGGCTGTTGGTGGAGAGAGCAATAGAATATGACAGTATGCCTAGACGGGTGAAGTACGAACAACTGCCAATGGCTTTTCATACAGTAGGTAGCCAGATATAATTCTTTCTGATTGTCTCCCAACAACTTCCCTAAGTATTTACTCAATGCATCGCCAGCAAAGAATTCGGGCAGAAGGATTGACGGATCTAAGAAGCCGTAAACTGATGCAACGCCCTTATCAAGATGAAGATGATGGAGATACCTAAGATATGAAAAGGTGTGGATGTTAATTACATAATATATATATTGAAATTAAAATAAATTATTAAATGGAAAAATACCAAAAATAAATAAGTTATAAAATTAAAATTAACTTACGTGCACCAGAGACTGAAAACATTGCTGTTAATCCAGACGTTATTTCTGGAGGCGTTCCCGAGATCGTCACCACAGAAGTTAAATATCCTCCGTTGATCTGGGCGTGCCACCCATCCATCGTGATCCAATGGACATTCAAAAATCTCAAACGCATAATCCTCACCAAGTGAGAACAAACGAGTGATAGGTGACAGCGACACCGACGTCGACTTGGCCTTCAGTTTAGGAAAAATAAAATAGATAAGTTGTTGATAATTAAAAAAAACACAAGTAATTATTTGGCTAATTTGGACATTAATAATGAATACATACCTTTGTTAACATTTTGAGCTCACGTCGTTTGGAGTCCAACTCAAGCTCACGTCTTTTCATTTCCCACTCATGCTCATGGTGTTGGACTTCGAACTCCCGCTCCCTAACTGCCAACTCATCGTCCTCCACATGTTCCCTACTAAAACTCTCTTTTGTGCTCACATGTGAAGGGTTGGCATGCCCTGCGGTGTCCTGGGATGTACCGACGGAGGAAATCTCTCTGGCAAGCGCCTGCTTGAATTCCGGGTTGGATATTAAGCTTTGCATCAGATGTGTTGTAATAGCTGGGTTGGACATGAGGTGTTGAGTAATGTCAGCCAAAATTGATGCTTCATCGACCACCCGCTTTCGTGAAGCAGACTTGCCATAATATTCTTTGATGGTCACGTTCCCAGGAACACCGAGAACCCGACCAGGATGGTCTTTCTTGCCTAGAGCAGTCATCAAGACATCCCGCCGTCCAGAAGGGACGAATGATCCCTGGGAGGATTGTGCTTTAAGATCCATCTACAATGAAAAAAATGAAAAAACATGCAAGTGAAAAGTGTTGCAAATATCTATACAAATATCAATTGAAATCAAGTTAATTATTTACTTACAATCTCATCAAGACTTCGCGAGTGGCATCAACTTTAAAAGATCCCATCTTTGTTATGCGACCGGCTAACCAGACATCCTCGCGGTCGATGTCCGACGGAGGACTTAATGGTGTGCCCTCAGGCACCTCTCCTCTTTCAATCCTAGAAGAGTGCTCTTCCTGCTTCGCCCTCAGCCTATCCGCCATCATCTGCTCGATCCGAGTTTGGTACCCACCCTGAGACATGGTGTGGCGGTGGACGTTCTTCACCTGATTCTACCGACCCTTATTTGCCTTAGCCTATTCAAACAAAAACACATAATTAAATACAGTTAAATGATCTATAATAAGCATACAAAATTAACTTAATCAACCAACCTGAAATTCTCCATCCTGTCGACTCATGGCAAACATATCCTAAGTATCCTGATCAATCCAGGGATAATCCGAGAACATTTTATCAAGCCGCTTCTTCCCAGATACATAGTACCTGGTAAGATCGTGCTTGAACCCATTCCAACGCTTTGATGCCATTTTCATACATTTATGATGATGATCCTCGTCATTTGGCACAGTCCAAGCTACCTACACATTAAATACATAACAACTGGATGGATTATAACTCGGATAATTATCTAATAATGTAAATCAAACGAATGTAAAGGTAAAATACCGCGATAGCCTCCCAAATCTGATCCTTAACGTTCTGTGGAACGTCATTCCAGTGGTTGTAGTTGATGCTTGCGTGCTGCTTCGCTTGTAGAAACACCCACTTATTAAATTCTTTAGCACGGGGTCCCTGGACATTCAGATTAGCATCGAAGGACACCTCAAGCTTCTGTCCGCTTTGCCTGTCCTTCTCTAGTTTCTTCAACGAGGTGGCTCCTCTACCCCGTTTCCTATGAGCCTGTGATGTCTGTATGGACAAAAAAAATGATAAAATAGAGGGTTGTAACATTATAAACTTACATTAAAAAGAAGGACTAAAGATAGTATATAACATGTAAACTTACACTAGAATCAGGCGTAGGCGTGATCGGGTCCTGCGAAGCCCCCACAGTGTCCTCCCGTGCATGTGGGCTATCCGACTGATCCATATGTATGCCTGTTCAGAAACAATATATATGTATTAACATAGGTTATAACTCAAAATAAATACAGAAGTATAAATAAAAATAACTAGATAGGTCCTGTAGATATACAAAACATCTATCCAATATAAGGACAATACGGGAGATTGAAAACTATAGTTTTTGAAGATTGTCAAGCACTGGTCACGGTCTGGCAGTGATGTCCATCGCGGCCGTAACGTGCCAACTGAACCAGACCCTCACATGCAGAACTGATCACGGCCTAGCCGTGATGAGCATCACGGCCGTGACAGATCAACCAGCAGAGCAACATGCACTCAAAACCAAAAATAGAGACATCCCAAACAACTCAAACTCACGGTTTCAAGTTTCAACTACTGAGACTACAGTTTCAACATACACTCAAAACCAAAAATAGAGACATTCCAAACAACTTAAACTCACAATTTCAAGTTTCAACTACTGAGACTACAGTTTCAACATACACTCAAAACCAAAAATAAAAAAAATGTACCCTAAATACTCACCAGAAATAGGCGCTCGCGTGGTGGTGGGGGGGAAGCTCGAGTGGTGGCCAACGTTCGATGTGGTTACTGAGAGCAAAGGGACAAGGAGAGTTAGTGCTCGGGAAGGGGAAAGAGAGATGTCAAGTTATTGCAAAGAATGAGCGGGAAAGACAGAGTTAGGGGTTAAGAGTGTACCTCACGGTGGTGACGAAGAAGCCCTCGCGGTGGTTGCGGTGGAGATGGGCTCGCTATTAGGGCAGAGTGAGAGTGAGAGTGAGGGTTGAGAGTGAGGGTTGAGCGTGATGAAAAGAGAAAAGAGACGTACAGAGAAGTGAAGAAGGCGCGCGAGTGTAAACGTTATAATCAAAATAAAACAACATTTTACGTCAGTTGTTAGTAAAAACTGACGTTAAAGGTCATATATTTAACGTCAGTTGTCTTAAGAAATTGACGTTAAAAACACTCACACTTCTAACGTCAGTTGTATTACACAACGGACGTTAAAAGTTTATTAGTTTCTGCAAAAACATTCATTCCTTTGACTACTGTGCTACTTACCCATTCACCTTGTAACCTAATCCTCTTAATGAGCATTAAGTTTTTAGATAAGTTTTCAAGAAAATCAGAATAGCTTAGTAACTTCATCCCCTGCTCCAATAAATAGCTTCCTTCCATCCTTTTAATTTTTTCTGCTTCACAATATGGCTCTACCATGGAGATTAACTTCATCACTCTTTCTTCCTATGCCTAGACTCAAAGATCTTTGTCTTAATGGTCAAACAACTTCTGAGGTTGTGTAAATCACATAACATGGATGGTAAGGTTGGGTGAATCACGTAATGTGATTCTCTCACTTTATTTCATCCCCGTCATCCCTTTCACTTTGCTTTGGAAGCAAGTGACTGTGGATTCAAGACGATGCATCAAGGAATTCCAGTGAAGAAGAGAGATGCAAAGATCCATTTCACTTTGCTTTCGCTGCTAGTGACTGAGGATTTACTTTGCATCATGGAATTCAAGTGAGGGAGGTGATGCATCCATTGGAGTTTCTGATGACAAGACTGAGAAGAAAATGATGTTGAAGCAGAAACTTTTTTATATTTTAGGGCTATGTTGCAGAATTTTTTTATCTTTTAATCATGTAATTTTAACTTATGAATCGCTTCAATGAGATACGATTTGATTATACATATAACTTGTTTTATGTTAAGTGTTTATTTATTTTAATTTGCACAAGAATTTGTTTACTAATTCAAGCTAATTAATAAAAATTAAAAATAAACTTGTTTAAAAAAAAGGTTTAGAAATAAACCGCTCTATATGGAGTGATCTGCATTAAGAGGGACAACAGGGACATAACAACCAATGAAATGAGTTTCATAATTATTTACGTCAGTTATTTATAGAACTGACATAAATAGTGATTTAATATTTACAAACTGCCACCACCTCATTTTTAACGTCAACTTAATTTATGACTGTCAAGTTCCCGTATATTAATTACATTATTTCCAATATTCATTCTGCACGTTTATAATATATAGGATTATTTACGTCAGTTATTTATTTAACTGAATTAAAAATCACACTTTTAACGTCAGTTTTATAAAAAACTGACGTTAATAATAAATATTTTTTATTTTAAAAACACTTTTAACGTCAGTTTTTTTAAACAACTGACATTAAAAGTGTATAGATATCTGCAAAAACATTCATTCCTTTGACTACTGTGCTATGATGTGGCGTAAGTCGACGTGCGACGACGCTCGTGCGAATCCGGCAAGTGTACCGGACTGCCGTCAAGTAATAAAAGATATAGAACCCACAGAGACTGTGTTCTCGAATCGCAATCGGTTTTCGAATCGATTAGATCTGGACTTTGTAAGGGTTTTGAAATTATGTTTGAATTTGAAATTGAAATGATAAACAAACAGAAAACAAATGTTTTTGGGGTTTTCGATTTAAACGGATTCCTAGGGATTTGGGTTACCTTTGAGGTCGTTTATGTTGCTAACAGATTTACCTTTGTTGATTACCGAAATTGCCTTGAAGGCGAGTTTATCCTTTAATAGCTTAAGCTCCCTTTCGGGTTACAAAAGCCGTGCCCAATTGACCCGACCCCTACTTTCGTGGTAGTCGATCCCAGATTGGACCCTTTGCGTTCCGTGACAACTCGTTGCTCCTCGAGGGACGGCTTCTAACTTTCGTGATTTCAGTCCCAAGTCTGACTTCTATAGGTCCGACACCCAAGTTCACCGCTAGGTTCCTCCTTGAAATGTCTCGGTCATGCAAATAACCTAAGTTCACCGCTAGGTTCCTCCTTGGATCATTCACATCTCACAAACTAGTGGCTGCCGGGCTTTACGAGTGAATCACCCTAGAAATCCTAAGTTCACCGCTAGGTTCCTCCTTAGAACGTCTATGTCACGTAAATAAACGGTTGCCGAAATTTATGAGTGATTAACACACTAGAAATCAGATCTAAAACAATTATGAAATCAACAATGGTTTCAACATCAAATTAACATCATTTACAAACCTCGGGCAGAGCCCTAATCCCTAGAAACTAAGCTACTACTCCAGTCTTGCCATGGAGATGACAAGCTGGGTTGACAACATAATAAAAATCAGAAAAGAGAAGAGAGGAGAAGAGGAGAAGAGATCCTAAATCTATGCCTAGAGTAGTAGCCCCCAATGGTCTGATCTATTCTTTTGATCTGATGCCTTGGTCCATATTTATAGAAATGGGGAAGTTAGAGTCCCAAACCAACTCAAAATCTGATCTATTTCGGTTTCTTCAGGTCCAAGTAATGCGCGTCACGGCCGTGATGGCCATCACGGCCAGGCCGTGACGGTCTCTGCTTCTGGAAGTTGTGCAAAATTCAATTTCTCGCGACGCGAGATATGTCTCGCGACGCGAGCCCTCAGCTTCATGGCCCGTGATGAATTTCACGGCTGGGCCGTGATGTGCTCTGACTTGTGGTGGTTTTGGGTCACGGCCGTGATGGCTATCACGGCCAGGCCGTGACTGAACTCGACTTCACCCTTTCTTCTTTTTCAGTTTTGCTCGATCATGGCCGTGATGGGCATCACGGCTAGGCCGTGATGGGCTCTGTTTGGCTCATTTTCTTCAGTTTTAAAGCTCCATCTTCATCCAAACTTCATCATGGTTGATCTTGAGCAATTTACCCTTGATATCTGCAAAACAACACACGAAAACCGCCTTACCCGTTCCAAAGGAAAATTAACCTAAAATCTAATAAAAATATGCCTAAACTACATGAAAATGCATGCAAAATGATGGACAAAGATGAGGTGGAATAACACTCATCAAATCACCCCAAGCTTAAAACTTTGCTTGTCCTCAAGCAATTACTCAGGCCATAAGATAAATCAATTAAAGCATGGATAGTGAACCAAGAACCCTAGAAGCTAATCCAAGTAATAGGCATTTTTAATAAGCACTCAAGAGATAATCAAGTTCAAGTCCAATTAGAAGCTTAGGTTCTTCAAGTTCATGTCCTCACTGATTTGGGCACTCATCTCACCTCACTCAAGTGTTTTAGGGTTTATGACAATTCACTCCATTTCCTCAAGGAAAGTATTTTACCATAGGCTTGACTATTAATCAAATCTCCACTTTATTAATGAAAACACTTAAGAATTAAGAGGTCTTTTCCTTTGGTTGTAATGTGGCCATGGGATTTATTGTTAGGTGGGAAAATCAAGGAAAGGGAATTTCAAGAAGGCTAGACAGATTATCAAACATTACACAGCATGACACCTTCTAAAATACCCCCCTTTTGGGCTTTGGTTTACTTTTTCCACCTTTCTTCCTTTTTTTTTTTTTTTTTTTCATTTCTCACTTTCTTTGTCATCCCCTTCTCCATTTTTTTTTCTGTTTATTTCATTTTTATTTGTTTGGAGAAGGGGAGCTTTTTAGCTCAAGAGAAATATTTTCATCCCATTCTTTTTCCAACTACCATTTTGCCCTTTTTGTAATACTTTAAAAGGTGTCATACCAAGCATTATTTATCAAATTAATTCATGGTACCAAGAAAAGTATTTTATCTTTAGGCTCAAAATTGGGCAACTAAGGGGTAGCATTTATCATTCAAAGCTCGGGAGGCCGGAAAAATACCTAGTGCCTCAATCATTTCCAAAAATGTTTTCAGAAATTTTTAAGTTTTGAAATGGTTTCAAGTCAAGTTCTAGAAAATACAGTCCATGAGGAATTAAATCACTCTATCACAAGAAATGGGGTAGATTTAGTGAATACCCCTTTTGGCTCAAAATCTTACATTTAGTAGTTCATAAATCAGTGAGGAACACAAGTTTAAGGGACCACATGCTAATTATCAACTATCAAATGACTATCTCAAGAATTTTTATTTTTAGCCATATCACAAGAATAATGAAAAATTGGGTTCAAAATTCACTATCTCAATTCATTTGGCTCCAAGTTCTCACAATCGGATGCATGTTCTAAGTGAGAGGCAATCTAGAGAATGTGATCATACCAATCTATGCCTATGAGAATGCAATATGAATGCAACAATGCAAATGCAAAAATAAATACCCCCACCCCAAGCTTGATTACTTACATTGTTTCCAATGTAAATAATCAAGTCGGAGAGAGGATAAAAATGGAACAACTTACCGAGTCAGTAGCGGGTGTTGGCTTCACATTCCAGTCAAAACTTGGGTAGAAATTGTATCACGGCCGTGAGGCTCATCACGGCTAGGCCGTGATCGTTTCTGGTCCTCAGGAGTTGCCCTGTCACGGCCGTGATCTACATCACGGCTAGGCCGTGATGCTCTCTGACCTTTGTTTAGTTCATCACGGCCGTGACCACTGTCACGGCCAGGGCGTGATGGTCTCTGACTTTATCTTTTTTATGCTCTTCTTCTCTTTCTCAACCTGAAAACACTAGACAAACCTATTAATGATATTTTTTCCTCTTGATCTTCTCAAATTATTCAAGAGGTTAATTCAAAAACAAAACGAAAAAGGGAAAGAAAACTTGGGTTGCCTCCCAAGAAGCGCTTATTTATGGTCTTAAGCTTGACCATACTTCCTCAAGTCAACCGGGGTCGGCTGGGCGTAGAAGTGTAGGCACACTTCTCTTCCATGGAGCTCCTTCAAATAGCCGTTTCTGCTCATACGGCCAATAATGCTTCCGCTTTGCTCTTTTCTCTCGGAGCTTCCTAGCCTTCCTTCCTCCCGGCGGAAGTTTTGTTTCTGCATGGACAGCAATCCCGACTTCACCACTGGTTGCATCTTCAACCATGCGTATCTTTGGGGTTGCTTCCATGCTAAGTTCTTTCTCTACCGCTGGAGACGTTACATCAATTCTGCACACATGGCTCTCAAAAGGAGGGTTGTTACAAGAGTTAGTCAACTGAAAATTTACCCTACCTTCCTCTACATTTAGAGAGAGTTTGCCATTCCTTACGTCTATTAATGCTCCAGCGGTTGCCAAGAATGGCCTTCCTAAAATGATGGGGAATTCAGAATTCCCTTTCATATCCAATACCAGGAAGTCGGTAGGGATGAAGAATTTCCCTACCTTCACAGGGACATTCTCTAGTATGCCTAGAGGAGTCCTAGTTGAGCCGTCCGCAAATTGTAAGGAGAATTTGAACGGTCTCAACTCTTTACTTTCCAACCTTTCCATGATAGTGAGGGGCATCAAGCTCGCACTAGCCCCTAAGTCACATAAGGCTTGGTCAATGTGCACTTGTTCAATTGAGCAAGCGATGGAGAAACTACCTGGGTCTTTCAGTTTAGTAGGCATTTTAGTCTCTACATCTACTTGCTTTTTCCTAACCAACCTTTGTGGGAAAGGTATCGGGGGTTGGTACGGTGGTGGAGGGACATATTTCGGTTCTGGCTCTTCTTTTTCGCTCGTGTCCTCCGGTTCCACGTCCATTTCAGCTACCCCCACCCCAAACTTATCATCCCTCAAGTGTATGACATTGCAATGCTCATTGGGATTTGCTTCGGGTTGCCCCGGGAATGCACCCTTAGGTCTCGAGTACGTGCTGGCTTGTTGGGCAATCTGGTTTTCTAGCATCTTGTTATGAGTTGCTAAGTTGTCTACCTTAGATGCTAGATCCTTTATTGCCTCACTCACTGCCCTTCCTTGTTGTCTAAACTCCTCATTCTGTTTTGTCTGAGTTTCGACAAAACTTTCAAATAAAGTCTCGAGTTTAGATCTTTGTACCTGAGGGTACCCCGGTGCGGTCCTCTTATTACCTTGACCTTCTTGGAACTCATGGTTGAGCGTGTTGCTTTGTAGTTGCCGTAAGAGAGGTAAGGGTTGTTCCTTCTTTGGTTGTAGGGATTTGGGGGAGCATAGTTGGGCAGCTTCGGGTTCGTATCATAGTAGTTGTTACAAGAGTTCACTTGCTCACCCGGCGCCTGGATCCATGTGGGCATCCCATCATGTCATGTCCCCGCATTCCACAAATCTCACAAACAAGGTTAGTAGCACCTAATGCACTCACATTAGCTCTTTCCAGCCGATCAAAACGTTTATTAAGTGAGTCTATCTTTGACATAATAAGATCTGTGCTATTTACCTCAAACTTACCCCCCGAAATCTTGTTCGGGTTATTACCTCTTTCGGATCCCCATTGGTGGTAGTTGGTGGCGACATTCTCGATGATGTTGAATGCCTCAGTGAGAGGCCTATTCATAAACGCTCCACCGGCTGCAGAATCTAGTGACACCTTCAAAGAGTAGTCCAATCCGTTATAGAAGGTGTGCACTATTAACCACCTCTCGAGTCCGTGATGTGGGCACGACTCCAGCAGTCCCTTGTAACGATCCCAGGCTTCCGATAATGATTCTCCGTCTTTCTGGAAGAAGCCGGTGATCTGGGTTCTTATGTAGGCCGTCTTGGATGGAGGGAAGAATTTCTCCAAGAACGCCTGCTCCAGTTGGTCCCAAGTGGTCAAAGTGTTAGTGGGGATTTGCTTAAGCCAGGCCTTCGCCTTTCCAGTGAGAGATGAGGGGAACAGTCTCAAACGCACAACATCGACTGAGGCTCCATGAATTCGGATTGCATCGGTGAACTCTAAAAATGTCTCTATGTGATCGGTCGGGTCCTCCGAAGGCAATCCTCCGAATTGATGTTGCCTAATCATGTTGATTAGCATAGGTGGTATGGTATAGTTTTCTGCCTCAATCTCTGGCCTTGCAATCCCAGTTCGCAAGCCTCTCGCATTTGGGGCTGCGTAATCCTTCAAAGGTTTTGTATCCGGTTGATTCGCCATGAGTGGAACGGGACTCAACCTTTCTCCCTCTCTTTGTAGTCTTCTACGTCTGTGGAAGGTCCTCTCGATCTCCGGATCAATCTCACTAAGGCTCCCAAGACTTAGGGATCTTTGCATATAACTCACAGAGAGATGGATACAATAGAAGGAAAAGAAATTTTTGATTTTTGATTTTTTTTTTAAATTTCAGAAATAAAAATCAAATAAAAAGAAAAGGTCCAGAAAAATCAATTCAAAATTTGAATTGAGATTCGAAAAGGCACAGTCCCCGGCAACGGCGCCAAAAACTTGATGTGGCGTAAGTCGACGTGCGACGACGCTCGTGCGAATCCGGCAAGTGTACCGGACTACCGTCAAGTAATAAAAGATATCGAACCCACAGAGACTGTGTTCTCGAATCGCAATCGGTTTTCGAATCGATTAGATCTGGACTTTGTAAGGGTTTTGAAATTATGTTTGAATTTGAAATTGAAATGATAAACAAACAGAAAACAAATGTTTTTTGGGTTTTCGATTTAAACGGATTCCTAGGGATTTGGGTTACCTTTGAGGTCGTTTATGTTGCTAACAGATTTACCTTTGTTGATTACCGAAATTGCCTTGAAGGCGAGTTTATCCTCTAATAGCTTAAGCTCCCTTTCGGGTTACAAAAGCCGTGCCCAATTGACCCGACCCCTACTTTCGTGGTAGTCGATCCCAGATTGGACCCTTTGCGTTCCGTGACAACTCGTTGCTCCTCGAGGGACGGCTTCTAACTTTCGTGATTTCAGTCCCAAGTCTGACTTCTATAGGTCCGACACCCAAGTTCACCGCTAGGTTCCTCCTTGAAATGTCTCGGTCATGCAAATAACCTAAGTTCACCGCTAGGTTCCTCCTTGGATCATTCACATCTCACAAACTAGTGGCTGCCGGGCTTTACGAGTGAATCACCCTAGAAATCCTAAGTTCACCGCTAGGTTCCTCCTTAGAACGTCTATGTCACGTAAATAAACGGTTGCCGAAATTTATGAGTGATTAACACACTAGAAATCAGATCTAAAACAATTATGAAATCAACAATGGTTTCAACATCAAATTAACATCATTTACAAACCTCGGGCAGAGACCTAAACCCTAGAAACTAAGCTACTACTCCAGTCTTGCCATGGAGATGACAAGCTGGGTTGACAACATAATAAAAATCAGAAAAGAGAAGAGAGGAGAAGAGGAGAAGAGATCCTAAATCTATGCCTAGAGTAGTAGCCCCCAATGGTCTGATCTATTCTTTTGATCTGATGCCTTGGTCCATATTTATAGAAATGGGGAAGTTAGAGTCCCAAACCAACTCAAAATCTGATCTATTTCGGTTTCTTCAGGTCCAAGTAATGCGCGTCACGGCCGTGATGGCCATCACGGCCAGGCCGTGACGGTCTCTGCTTCTGGAAGTTGTGCAAAATTCAATTTCTCGCGACGCGAGATATGTCTCGCGACGCGAGCCCTCAGCTTCATGGCCCGTGATGAATTTCACGGCTGGGCCGTGATGTGCTCTGACTTGTGGTGGTTTTGGGTCACGGCCGTGATGGCTATCACGGCCAGGCCGTGACAGACTCTGACTTCAGCCTTTCTTCTTTTTTCAGTTTTGCTCGATCATGGCCGTGATGGGCATCACGGCTAGGCCGTGATGGGCTCTGTTTGGCTCATTTTCTTCAGTTTTAAAGCTCCATCTTCATCCAAACTTCATCATGGTTGATCTTGAGCAATTTACCCTTGATATCTGCAAAACAACACACGAAAACCGCCTTACCCGTTCCAAAGGAAAATTAACCTAAAATCTAATAAAAATATGCCTAAACTACATGAAAATGCATGCAAAATGATGGACAAAGATGAGGTGGAATCACACTCATCATGCTACTTACCCATGCACCTTGTAACTTAATCCTCTTAATGAGCATTAAGTTTAAAGATAAGTTTTCAAGAAAATCAGAATAGCTTAGTAACTTCATCCCCTGCTCCTATAAATAGCTTCCTTCCATCCTTTTAATTTTTTCTACTTCACAATATGGCTTTGCCATGGAGATTAACTTCATCACTCTTTCTTCCTATTCCTAGACTCAAAGATCTTTGTCTTAATGGTCAAACAACTTATGAGGTTGTGTAAATCACGTAACATGGGTGATAAGCTTGTGTAAATCACGTAACGTGAGTTGCTCACCTTATCATCCTTCCGGAGAATCAGCTGCTGGAGGGCAAATCAGGTGCTCGGACGTCACAGTTCCAAAACCTCAGCTTTGGCAGCAAGTGACTGCGACACCCTACTCTAGGGTCATCCCATTAATACCCAATTATAATTATAATTATTTAACGCTGGTTACTTTCGGAAAATATAATTTAAGGTAACTAACCTTATATAAAAATAGTGCTTAATTTTTTTTTCTCTTTACATACAACATATAACTATTATAAACATAAACCACATATATGTACATCCATATATATACATATGCTTCATCGTTTATATATACAACTCCTATACTAGGAGATATCCAAAAAGCTTTTAGAAGCATAGACTATTCTCCTTCAAACTAAACAAAGAAGATAAAGACATATATACATATCAACAACAACTGGTTTACAACCATTTCAAAACTAAGGCTCTAAGAAGCCAAAATAAAACTATCAAGACTCACTACCCCGGAAACTATACCTAAGCTGGTCAAGCTAATGAAACCCATTGGGAAGACCATAAGGATCAATCCCACCTACAGCTGACGAGTCTGATGATGCCTCCGCTTCCATTGCTTCCTCTGAAGAATCACCATCATCTACTGCAGGAGGTTGAAACTCCGGATCGTCCTCTAGGTATTCCTCTGGATCTTCTTCACCTGCTACTAGCTCTTCTTCAACTGGAATTTCTCCATTTCCTAATATCTGAAGAGGTTGAGGTTGAGGTAAAGGATCCATCATTCCATGCTCCTCCAGATATTGAAGATACAGCCAGACCGGTGGTAACGATATCTCGATTGTTTCTACTACATGCGTCCTCTGATTGGGTCCTTCTTCTATCGTGCCAATAACTTCAGTACTAGGGCCATGGTAGGTGGCGCTCAGTGCCCCGTTATTTATATCCCAGGCACCACCATACTGTGCCCGATCAAAAGTGAGTGTACGAACCCTCGACTGCACCAGTGGTACGTCTGGATTCATCTGAATATGTTGTAAGAGTGAGAAACCAATACTTGGATCTTACTCAATAACTACGCTCTAGCCATCAAATACCACATCAACATTTATCACATACAATTAATTATAAACTAACAGTTTATAAATGGGTTCAACACCCCAAACATCATCCATAAAATTATGCATGACACATCTATTCATCATCTAATTTTCGTCCTAATCTCATGAGATATCTCCAACCTCGTGGTGAGTTGATCAGACTCCAAAGCCACACTGGCTAACTTGGCCAACTGCCAACAGGTCCCTGACCTCTTCCCATCTTGAAAACAACGTAGGCATACACAGCCAAGGCACTAACACGGCCAAACATTGCTAATGCCCACAATCAGTGGCACCGCCATTAGCAAGTAAGATGGGGATCTCAAAGTCCTTCCTAGGCACCAATGAGATAATGCACGTCGTAACTACCATTCGCCGATGGTAGTTGATGCATTTGTGTCACAACCACAAATCGCAGGTACGTCTGCCACATGCATGCAAAACACTTTTGTTTTGTTCTTTTCTTTGTGCTCAATCTTTCTCTTGCCGAAGCTCAAAATGGCTTACGACTCACATAGTTTTAAAACACTTTTTAAAACTTTCATTACAACACAGGACCTTATTGTCCGAGTGCTCAATCACGACACCTCTCGACCTGGTGCACCAGTACTAGGTTCGTGCTTCTAGAAAACATCTTCAATGTTTTATCACAGTATACCTCATGTATACCTCATGTATACCTCATGTATACAACATAGGCACTCCAAGTCCAAATGACTGAGTCCTTCACAATCACAGAACATTAGTACCCCGACGTCTCGGTTACTAAGTCCAACTGTATTTTCAACGTTGTTAAATCGACTTTCGATTTTTAGAAATTCTTTTCTAATGGTAGAAATTCATTATAAAAATTCTTAACAAATAAAACTTAGTTTTCACAAACCAATGAGTCACTTGAGATTTAACTTTCTCAAAATAGGCACTGCCATTTTAAAAATACTTGTCGTCTTGATTTTCTTGATTTGCCGTCAAATTTTGTTTTTAAGACTTTTAAGCCAAAAACTTAACTTTTTCCACTTAATTAATCTTCTAAAATCACCCTTAACTTGTTTTCATCAATTAATTTAATAAAAGAATATTCTGTAATATTCTGATTTTCTTACGTAAAATTTAACAATACTAAAATATTTTCACCGTGTTGAACTCATTGTGACTCATAATTCACTTTTCCAAAAACAACTTATTAAAATAATAATATTTTTCAACTCTCTTTATTTTTCTCAAAAGAAATTCCCTTTGATACCATATACCAATAACTTGCCACTAAAACCTTGAATATAATTCAATACAGTTTCTTAAAGCTTTTATCCAACTTTCTTAATTGTGCACTGACCACTGTCAGGCTTCTCACACATCAAACAACAATTATATCACAGATATTTCCCAGGCAGATCATGCATCACAGTTCATAATATAATTGCCAATAAACAATTAATGCAAAATAAACCACACAGATATCAATAAAGCAACAATAAACAACATAAATAAACACTAACAAACAATTAATTACAAACAACAATTGGATAGCATATAGCCATTGAATAGAATCCTTCTCGGTACTCCACCCTTACCTCTTGAAGACTCCTTGTTCAACTTACAAACTCCTTCCGAATTTCCCGTTACCTTGTAAACTTGTACTCAACTAACCTTCAATTATAACCAAAGTGTTACAATTCAAGAAACTAGAACATTCTAAACCCTAATACATAGTCACGGCTTCTAGGGTTTTTGAATAACTAAACTTCTAATCATGATTAAGTTATGGATGAATGATCCTTTATTAACCTAAACCATAGATTATCAACTAAACAACTAAGTTTTAAACTCAAACTTCCTAACTCTTTTATACATAGGTTCGGCCTTACTAGGTTCATGAAGCTAGGGTTCTTAGATTAACAAATCATCTTGGATTTATAAAGCATACTTACTAAACACTTGATTTCTAAGATCATTTATGAAAATCATGAACAAAACTCAACAAAACTTACCCACTTAGGGTTCGGCCAACTTGAACATTTTTGAGTAAAATAGTCATTTTAAGAAACTAACATGGATTGAGTGTGTAGTCATACATGCCATATAGAATACATGATCATACATGAAAACACATGAACAAAACTCTACCAACCCTAAGGTGATAGATTCGGCCAAAGCTAGCTTTTCAAGAAAGAAATTTTTTTGATTACTTCATGCCCTTGGATTTAGATAGTAGACATGATATCTAGAAGATAGAAAGTAGTTTCATCATCATTAGATTTTCCTAGGATTTATTATGATTTTTCAAAGACCTAGGGTTTGAAACTTGAAAATGATGAACTTCCATGATATAAGGCTTGAATCAAGAAACTATCTAAAGAACATAGACATGATTTAAGACAAAGATTAGGATTTACCTCTTGATAATCAATGATGAAGACAATCCAAGAACTTGCTTTGAGAAACTTAGAACTAAGAACTTAGAACTTTAGAGTTTTAGAAGACAAGTAGCCAAAGAACTAAATGAAAAATGAGAGAAAGGTATTTATAGTGTAAGTGGTGACATTTCAAGAAGGATCTAGATAAGATGAGTTGTCATGTTAAAAGGATTAAAGTGCAATTAAGTTCCAAGGACCAAATTGCAAAGATTCCAATAGTTGAAGGACTAGTTTGCAAATAGACAATAGAATGTCATGATGATGGGTTTAATCACATTAAATGCCATCTTATCCTTGACTTACTTGGCTGAATTTATGAGTGCAAAACAAGTTAAGAAAGTAGATAATTCAATGTATTAGAAGAATCAAGAAACTTGTAGACAAATCTAGGTTAAGTAGAAACCTTTAGAAAATTCTAGAATCATCTTGACAATTCCAATTAAAATAGGCAGCCATAATTTACATGGGCTTTCGAATGGGCTTGAACATTTGGGCTTGATTTCATTTTCTTATGGGTTGTGGGACCCACTTTGAAGATTTAGGCCTTTTAACCTAAGATAAGAAAACTTGAATGGCTTTATGGACTCAACTATGGACTAACAATATTTGGGCTTATAGGCCACGACCATTTAGGATTAGAAAAAGGGATTCTAGCCCAATCCATTTGAAAAAAACGAAAAAACTAATTTAGGGACAAAATGGTAATTTACAGAAAGTTCAGGGACTTAACCGTAAATTTCAAAATCTCTATTTAATCCTGAAAAACCTTCTAAACTTAAAAATATGATTCATCCCCTTGAATCATCTCAAAATCCTAAACTAAATCATCTTACTACTCTTAGAATCTCTAATCTCCTTTCCGTCGTCTACCCGATTACACTCTCCGCCCGTAATACTCAAATTATTTTATTTTTTTCTGAAAAAAATTCTAAACATAAAAAGTTGTAGAAAATAAAATACTAAGCTTAAGTCTCTCGTTCACGAATTAAAATTAGGTCTTTTGAACAGCATTATTATACTGTCAATGAAATTCGCAGACCGGGTTTCGCCTGAATTTCCAACCTAAATTTTAATCGTAGTTTCCTACGGTCAAGTAGGATTAAATACTATCCTCCGTTCACTTAGAATAACTTTATAAAACTCTAATAAACTTATAAATATATTTATATGTATTTACTGTTATTTAAAACAGTAAAATACAGGGTGTTACAGTGACCGTCATGGAAGTCTCTAGAACCACTGCCTTTGCTTGAAACAGATCTAGTGCACCTGTTTTTGCCTCTCTTGAGCTCTCTCATTTCCCCCAGTTTTCTGAGGTCTTAAAGGATGCAAGTGACTGTTCCAAGACCATTGCTAAAACAGATCGAGTGCACCCTTCGGAGTATAGTTTTCCCTTTGGCATATTTCATAAAAATCTCTGATGTGATGTAGCTTTAATGTTTCGGGTGTGATAATGGGTTCCAAAAGTGGCCTTATGCTTTGCCACACAACCTCCTCATTGAATTCTGGAAAACTCAGTCGCTCGACTCTCCTCTCTTGCTCACCCGTGAAGGGAACGAAGCCTCGACAAATGTTTAGGATTTTAAACCCTTTCAATGTAACTTTTTATAGGATTTTAAACCCTTTCAATCTTCTGTATCAGTCTGTATTACACTTCATGAATGAGATCCGGTGTGGGTTATTGATTCAACTTATACTTCGCACATATATTTTAGTTTTCAAAACAAAAACACAAAACATCAAAGCAATTGTGAAACTGAAACTTTGAGGAAGGCAATGCGGAAGGGTACGTATACTAGATAAAAAATTATTAAAATAACCTTTAACGTCTGTTGATGTAAGGACTGACGTTAAAAGTGAAGTGACTCACTTTTAACGTCAGTTCGATAAAGAACTGACGTTAAAATGTTCACTGTTAACGTCGGTTGTTTATTGAACTGACGTTAAAAGTGAGTCACTTCACTTTTAACGTCAGTCCTTACAACAACTGACGTTAAAATTGAATTAATGAAGTATGATATTTACAAAACTGCCACCGCCCCCTTTTTAACGTCTAGCTTTTGGTTAACTGACGTAAACATTTACCGTCTAATGTATATTTTCCACTAGTGGTTGGAGGAGTATTCTGATTGGGGGATGGCCACGGGGGTCTCTCCAATGAATGTTTGATAGAGTGACCAGCTTAGGAGTCTGGGTTGGGTGGTATATCTGAAGTGGTTGGTAAATATAGTGTTATATGTATCAGTCTGTAGTTTACGCTTTTTCCTTCGAATTTTGAAACTTTTGAGAGATGTTGTACGTTGTGGCGACTTTGTTCCAAATGCGACTTTACTGTTTAAATGTATGTATTTTGGTTTCAGAGTTATCCATAGAAGGAAATTTTTTTTACCCCAGTTTTCTGACTTGAAAGAAAATAATTTCTCGAAAAGCATCCAACAAACTATCTTTTAATTTAAATCCGCATGTGTTATGTAGTAATTCCTAGTGGGGGTGGTACAGTAACTCATTGTAAATCTGGCTTGACTTGGACAGCTATGTTAGGAGTTTTTGAGATGGTTTACCTGTTTTAAAATACTTGATACTATTTGTCAAAAATAGCTGATAAAATAGCTTATGGTTGATAAATTAATTTTTAGATGAAAACTTATAGTTGATATCTGAAAAGCTAGGGGAATGTTTGCTTTATTTCCAGGTTCCTATTTCCATTTCCTGTTTCCAAAAATTTGTGCAGGAAACAATAAAAACAATTTTTCTGTTTCCACTGTTTCCTGTGCAAATTTTTGAAAATAGAAAACCGAATGAAAATAAGGTGACAGTTTTGTAATTATTTTTGAAAACAGGAAACAAAAACAGATATATAAAAACAGAGCAAACAGGCCCTAGTTAATTGAATTTGAAACGTTTGATAAAATTAGAGGTTGAACTAATTTATAAGTGTAAAATGACATAAATGAGGTATTTATGATATGCATACTAAAGTGAAAATTTCATTAAATTATTTAGGATAAAAATAAGAGAAAACTTAATAAGTTATAAGTTATGGGTCATAAGTTAAATAAAATAATGTAAGAATAAAAGTTATAAGTCAATGAGATAAATTTGGTTATCATATGTAGTGTGCTGCATATGATAGATAGTGGCTAAGGTGCCAACCTAGTTGGGATGTTAGTCTCTATTGTGATGCCTTTACACGCCTCCTTTGCTTATAAATATATATATATATATATATATATATATATATATATATATATATATATATATAAAATATATATATTAGTTAAACAAGATTATAAATTAATCAAATAAATAAACTACTAAAGTGGGTTAATTATAACTGAAGTGCCTAGATTCAGGGATAATGAGCTTCTAGCCGGCGAAAGGATTGGTATTTCATTTTTTATATAATCAAAGGCAGTTTATGGTGTGTGGGTTTATGGTGTGTGGATATATGCTAGATGGTTGACTAGTCCATTCATTGCATCGGAAACAGTGATTCAATTGTATAATGGTGAAACGTCTATGTGATGACGTGTAGTACTAAAAATGAGTATTTCCTAATTCAAAAATCTTATTGTATATAATTACTTTCAAATCTTGGATTTTAGAAGTGTATTCCCATCAATAAAAGTTGTACAACATCAATGAAAAAAATGTAATCAAATATCTTTTATTATTATATATTTTAAACTTATGTCAATTTTAATGTATATCAATAAAAAGTAAATAATTTTAATTTAATGAGGAATTTTACGTATATGATTATATAATAAGAGTTTTCAATTCAAAGATTGATTTTTTGAGAAAAATTTTCAATAACATTTTATTCACGGGTATAAAAATGCTTATATTTTATAATTGGTTTGTATTATTAGTGTTAAGAAATTTTTATATTATCAATCAATCATAAATTGTCACATCATTAAAAAATATTTGACTCTTATCACAATACTTAAAGTCACATAGGATGGTTTGTTATTGATTGATAATATAAAATTTTTTACCCTAAAAGTGTTTCAAAATTAAACTTATACATACAATGATATTATTTGGACATCAAAATGAGACATGATGACACATGGTTAGTGATGTTCAAAATCGTGGCTAATTGCGTGATAAACTTGGTTAATGGATATACCAAGAGGAATAATTCATTAACCATCAACTGAGTTGTGTTAACCAAGATTTGTACGTCATTAACTTAGTTGTCAGTTAACGAGTTACTCATTTACTACAACTGTACTCATTTACTACAAGTGTACTCATTAACGAAGTTCAACACGCCATTAATCACTACTTTGAACGTCATTAACTAGGTATTGCTAGGTTGTCCCATTTTGATATCCAAATAACATTTTTGATATATATATATATATATATGAAACTGGATTACAGTTATGCGTCTCTATTATGACAATGACTACATATCTCGATCCTTTTCATTGACCCTACAAGTTTGTACACTAACACGATGCTTTTAGGTTCTTGTTGATTTCATGTAGGGGTGGGCAAAGGTCAGGTCAGGCTGGAGTGTTTTGAGTCCAAACCAATCAAAGTTAGGTGGGTCGGGTTTGCAAAATTGTGATCAATAACCCGAACTGAACCAACCCGATCTTATTCGGGTTAGGTCGGGTACCAGGTTTAATAATAAAATCATTCTTCTAAAAATTTTAAAAAAAGAAAAGAAAAATCCCTTGATTCACCACTTCTTATTTCTCTCACTGGCTCATTCTATTTGAACGACTCTCTTGTTCCTCATCTTAGATCTCATCTCCAAAAAAACTCATCTCAAATCTCTCTTTGATAGACCCTGTTGTGCCCCGTTGTGCCATTAATTATTTATTTAAACTTACTCGCGTTCGTAACGTTAAACATAACCTGAAAATACGAAGAAATTAAAAACATAATTATAAACACATCTAACTTCGGAAAGTAACATACCACACCATAATTATATTGTACAAATACAAATATCTCTAACCATCATAATACAAAACACTGTTTAGGGTATCCTATCAGTAGGATCCCTTACAGGTACATATTTATAAGAACTGTTATAATTAGCGAAAAATAAAAACATCTTACTAGACGCACTGGTATTATCCACTAAACTCCATTATTAGAATCCACAGCTCTTCCTCCAGCATCAGGTTCATACGGAGTTCCGTCCAACTCCTCAGCAACTGGTTCCTCCATAGAGTCTTCTCATGGAATAAAGTAAACATACTCCAAAATGCAGAAATAGGGAGATAAGAAACAGTTCTATCATTATAAGCGGAAAAGAATACATAGCACATAATATAATAACAGGCAAAGACAAGCATCACACATAACTAACAATCATCCTTAAATCACGATATCATCCTCTACCCTTAATATTATGCAACTAAACTCTTATGCTAACGTGGCCACCAAGATCTGGTCACACAACCTCATCATAATATGGATGTTAGTCCTTCGTCCGAGCAAACACTCCACTTTATCATATATATATATATATATATATATATATACACACACACACATATATATATATATATATATATATATATATACACACACACACACACACACACACACACACACACACATATATATATATATATATATATATATATATATATACATATATATCCCGATACACCTTTATACACCAATGGTCCGAAACCACAGTAGACCAAAGCTACACGGAGCCTCTCTGCAAGGATTATGGATATCCACGGATACTCTAACCTTATACGTTCAACTCACACAGCTATGTTCAACATCATGCATCTATATAGTTCTCACCGACATATATCGAGTCATGCCCTAGTGCCTTAAGCTCTCATCAATTTCTCAACACTTATCTCGAGTTATCTCACGTCATTGATCTCATTGTAATAAAATATTATTTAATTAGGTTAGGCACGTCTAAATTACATTCATTTTCTCATCCACTTGAATATCTCCCGAACAACATATATCATTTCCTAGAATCCAACTAAGCATGTTATCAAACCAGGCAGATCATACATAATACAATAATAATAAAATATTCATACAACAAAATAAAACGTCACACACAGTAGATTACCTCAACCAGCGTATCACAAACAGTTCAATAGTAATAAAATTAGACATCCTCGAATATTCTAAAATTATCCTAACTGCGATAAACCTACAATCCCCAAATCATCATTAGCACTACGTGATAGTCGCCAATGTGATTTTGGTCTTGTCGATAACTCGACCACTAGTAGGGTCTAGGTTGTCCTACACCATTATTATAATATATACTACTTATCCATTACAATGACAGGATGAATCTTTCTCCCACCTGAACTAACACCGGAATCACGAACTTTCAGATCCTCGTTACTACACCACAAGGTATCAGTTAACCTTCAACCAAAACAACATAAAGATAAGTTAATCAAACAAAATCCAACTATGACAACTCTAGGCGAGGTTCGGCCAAGACACCAAAATAGGGCGAGGGTTATTTTCTCAATTTCATCTTTTGGATCCTACTTACTAGAGTCTTAACTAACATAGATCGAATGTTACAAGTCAAAAATTTGAAACAAAATCATCTAACCTCTAGCGTTAGGGTTTCGGCCAAGCATAGTAAAATAGGCTAGGAAATTTCTTTGGTTTCAAGCTCTTGGATTTAGTAAGTATAGGTACTAGAGAGATTAAATCAAGTGTCATATTTCAAAAATTGAAACAAAATCCATGCAATACACATATACATAGATTTCAACCAACATAGAAAAATAGGGCTAGGAGTTTCTTTTGCTCACATACTCTTGGATTTAAAACCTAGAGACCTTAGATAGCCTAGAACAATCCTCATCTAAGTAAAAATTTGAAGAAAACTCATCTAGCCTACTTATGGTTAGATTCAGCCAAGAGAAGAAATTAGGGCTAGGAATTTCTTTTGATCTCAAGCTTCTAGATCTAGTAACTAGAGGCATTAGAGAGGTAAGATCAACTGTCAGAACACTCAAAACATTTTTCTATGATTTTTTATGAATTTTTGAAAAACTAGATCTAGGAATTGAAATTTGAGAATGAGGAATAAAATCCTCACCTTGGAATGAAGAGATTTGATGAAGAACTTGAAGAAAATTGAAGAACTTAGCAAGAACATCAATGGAGTTCTTAGTTTTTGTGAGAAAACTAACTTAGAATGAAAATGGAAATTTGGCTAAGTGTGGGGGATAAGTGGGCAGCCGTGTGCGTTGAGTGAGGAAGGGGGTAGTTTGGTCCAAAATGATTTAGGGACAAGCTTGGAATTACATATAAAGACCAAGGGCAAAAAGGACATTTCCATACTAAAATATCTAGATATTTTCCAACATCTTGATGACTCGCATTTAATGCTCGTCCCCTCAATCACATTAATCACTTCCATCACCTCAGCTCCGTATCCGGCTCCGTCGTTTACCCGATTTTGGTTTTACGTGTGTTTCCTTTGAAGATTTCGCCCGAATAAAATAAAATATTTTATTTTTACGTGAAAATTTTCAAAAAAACCAATGTCATTGAAAATATGATTTAAACCTAAACAGTTTCGTTCATGAGTCAAAATTAGGTTTTCTGCTCAGTAAAATTTTACTGTCAGTGAAAACGCACACCGGTTTCCGTCAGAATTTTAGGCCCAAAATTTTACCGTAGCTCTCAGATAAAAATATAAATAATTATATCTTTACCGATAATACAACGTATATAAAAATCAGGGTGTTACACTCTTGCTCCTTCCTCTCTTTCATTTTATCCAAATCTCCACATCTCTCTTGTACCAGATCTCTCTCCAGTATTCTGCCACGTCAGAAACTCATCTCAGATCTCTCTTGCTCAAGGTCTCTCTCCAGCGTTTCGCCACGCCGACCTTATGTAACACCTCGTTTTCTCGATTAAGGAACCGAACAAGAATTAACCATGTGCGAGGGCTTAATCTTGTTTGTTAAGTGTTAAGGAGTCCGTTTTTCAAGTTTGAGGTCAATCAGACTTAAAGAGGACTCAGATTTCATCGAAACGCACGAAATCGGGCAACCTGCACCAGTGAGAACGCTCAAACGCTGCATGTCCAGTGCTCAAGCATTCTGGGTTGAGTGACACTTGGAAACACGTGTCAAACTGAGTGACACGTGGCTGAGCAGCATGCAGCTCTCAAGCATGGGGGGCATGGGCACTCGAGCGCCCATCACTGGTCACCTACCCCCACTATCTTCTTCTTCTCACTTGCATGGCTCTCCTCACTTCTTCATCTTCGAACCAGACCTGTTTAGAGAGATGGAAGAGCTATATAGAGAGAGAAAGTTGGGGTTCTGGGAGTTTGTTCGTCTATTTTCGATTCCAACTTCATATACGCGTTTAGGGCAATGGGCACATCTTATACATACCTTCGATTCGTTAAACAGTGGAGGTAATGCTCAAATCCCAAACTCGTCGACACGTCGACATTGCCATTTACCTTGTTTTGTAAACTTGCTTCTATTTTGGCTTTGTTTGTGAAACTGTTGCAAGATTAGGGCTTATGACATTGTTGGGACTATGTCCATGTGTTCAGGGAAAATTTCGGAGCACCGGGGAGCTCCGTGGAAATCGAGGCACCGGCTGTTCTAAGGAGAGGGACGCAGATTTCGAGGCATTGACGTCCTGATACGATTGTCTAAGGTGGGGAGAAAATATCTGACACGTCGGGGAGGCAAGCATAGTATAGTGTATTATGTTGTATGTTTAGGGTGTCCTAGACCCTACTAGTTGTCGAATAGCCTACGATGATTAAATCCCTAGCGAAAATGATTCTAAAACTGTACATGTGATTTAGTTATGGCACACTTATCGATGTCAGGTTTACTTTATCGCTTTATGTGCATATGTTGAGGTTGTCTACTTTACTACTTTATGTTGTTTATGGTTATGCTGTTGGTTGACGTGTGATGTTTGCTATATATGCATGATGATGCTTGATGCCATGTTGCATATTTGCCAAAGTGGCGAGCCGTGTGACTGGGAGTCATGTGAGGTTGGTGTACCAGGGTGCGGGTATGGAATGCAAGCGGGACGGTTCAGGGAACCTTGTGGATGTAGCCGGGTTCGGATTGACCGATAGTGGCCAAAGGTTTGCACCCATTGTGTCTTGGTCTCCGCTGGTACTCGACTATCTTGACGTCTGGGCCCGGAGTGTTCCCTTCTATGGCGGACCTTCCAAGAAGAGCAAGATACCTTTATTGGAGTTGAGCTCATAGGGGGAAGCACCCTTATTGGTCACGACGAGCGGAATTGTTACCAGGACAAACTAGCTGAATTCTCTGGGCGACAGATAAGCCTAGTGAGACAGATTGGCCGACATGCATAGGAGTGTGACTCTTTACAGAATTGATCCTAGTTGTATAATTGAGTTTGAATTGTGACAATATGACTCGAGAGATGTTTGCTGTATGTGTTGACTATGGTGTGATAGTATGCTTTACTATGTTTTCCCTATCCCTGTTTATGGTAGTGTTGAGATTCTTATCTGCCTTCTTATTTTTTTTTTCTCTTTTTATGTATGTATCCGTTCGTTAGATGTATAGCAGCCATACTCCGATGGTGAACAGACCAGAGCATCGTCAGATGCATTACGTGCAGATGATTCCGCCGAGGGTCCATACCCTGGGGATATTGACATCGTATACCATGACGACCGTGGGTGGTAGGTCGACCACTCACAGTTCTTCATGTGTTACGTCATCCTGATCAGTATCTATGTCCATCTAGGAGGAGAACCTGTCTTCACTATAATCGACTCTTATCGGATCTCCCAACGACTGCCTTTCACAGAGATGTGGTATCCTCCACATCAGCATGAGTTCCCGGATGACGGGTGGAACAGGAGGGAGCAGTCTGTAGTCCAGGATAGTGTTGGAAAAGTCTATAAGGGCAGGAGGAGGAGCAGGAGTACTCAGACGTTGCACCGCTATCAGCATCGTAGGATCGTTATCTGCAGCGACGGGTCGGGAAGGGAGCCCCGGATTATGACAAGGGATGTCAGAGATTATCGTCGTGCTTTTGTTGAGGGTACTTCCAGATGCCCATATCGTCTATTGTATGGTTAGTCGGTAGCATCTGCTATGGAGTGCCTCGATGAGCATAGTTTTCTTTTAATTATTGGATGTATTTATGAGAGGCAGGTGGGTAGATACTGTTTGTTCTATGTTTTTGCTATATCTTCTCTTTCTATGGCCAATTTACCTTATATCTTTTCCCAGTTTGTATCATCACTAGGGTTACGGTCCCTATGTTGGGATTGGCAGTATAGTTGGAAACATGATGTATATATTATGTATGTATTTGCCGTTTATCTTTTCTTCCACTGTGTATGTTTAAATGGTTTTAATTTTCATCGCTTCCGCAAGCTTGTGTTATTTTTAAATGTATATTCGTGTTAACATTAATAAACAGCTTAGGGAATAGTTAATTAGGATGGTTCTTTAATGGGACATCTGGGTGTCTCAATTTTGGTGGTATCAGATCAGTTCGATTCTAAACCAGACTGTAGGGCTAGGTCTGATTAGGAATAAGGTCTGTGGGGTTAGGATGAATACCGACACTATTAGTTGAATCCTCATTGGATGTCAGCTAGGTTTAGAAAGGATAGAGTGTTCGATAGGCGAGTTATTCTTAAAGTATGAGGATGACTGTTTTCTGCATTTATAAGATATATACTGTATGTATCTGTTTATGTATATGTCTTACAGATGAGTACTGATGTGTTCTTTTTCAGGAAGTTAAAATGGTACATGCAAATGGACACCGTGGAAGGGCCAGAATTGGTGGAGGCGGAGTTGCCGATAACCAAGCTACCGATAACCCAGGAAGTTCTTTGGGAACAACCAATGGTGGTGAAACCATGAGGGTGATGAGGGAGCTGGTAACTGCTACACTGAAACAAACTCAGCAGAATACTCAGTTCATGAGAAGGCAAGAGGAGAGAGGCAGTAACAACAGCCTGTTGCAGCAGAGGAAACTATGGAAAGCGGTTTGAATGCATTCATGAAAGATAATCTACCTCAGTTCAGTGGAGAATATGATCCAGACCCAGCGGAGAAGTGGCTGCAAGAAGTAGAGAAAGTCTTTGTCGCGATGCGCTGTCGCGAGGAACGAAAGGTCACATATGTTGCTTTCATGTTGGTAGGAGCATCTGAAGCTTGGTGACCGAATAAGCAGAGGTTGCTCGAGGCTGAGGAGCAAGAATGACCTGGGAGTTATTTCGGGTGTGCTTTCTAGAGAAGTGTTTCCCGAAAAGCATCAGAAAAGAGAAGGAGAAAGAGTTCATGAGCCTTAAGCAAGGCAACATGTTTGTCGGAGAGTACGCTATCATATTTGATGATCTTTTGAAGTTTTCTCAGTATTACCATATTCATCCAGATCTAGAATGGGAATGCAGGAGGTTTGAGGATGGGTTGAGACCTAAACTGAAGAGGGCTATGCTACCACCATAATTAAATCAATTTCCAGCCTTGGTAGAGAAGTGCACAACTCTTGAAAGTCATGACAGAGCCAAGTCAGTTAAGAAACAACAATGAAGTGGTGGACCCGTAATAGGAGGTTTTAACCAGAAAGGCATTGGTGGAAGGTTTTAACAAAGGGCAAAGCTTTACAGTCGCCTTAATCAGCAATCAGTTGGTATAAGTTTTGAAGTCCGAGTTAGAATGAGCCAGAAAGTGTGGAGGACCACATCTGATGAAGAATTGTCCTCAGTTCTAGAATACGATCTTCTTTCAATGTGGACGTACCGGTCACATTTCCCTTTTCTGTAATCAAGGCAATGTGGAGAGGACTCAAGCTCTACATCAAGGTGGAAGAGCTCAAGGGGTCAGAACAAGATATCAGACTGAGAATCAACAAGGAGGTAGACCTCAAGCCAACGAAAGAGTGTTAGCCGTGAGAGGATCTGAATCAGTACGAGAGCTTGATCCGATACAGGGTAAGTACCTCATTTTCAGTAAGCTCTTATCTGTGTTGTTTGATTCGGGGGACTACGCATTCGTTTATTTCCTTAGAGTGCATCGATCATTTGCCATTGCCTCTTTCATCTTTACCTTATGATTTGAATTTGTCTACCCCTATGGGAGATACGTTGACAACCCTGTTTTTTTGTCGTAATTGTCCTATTGTTCTAGAAAATAGAAAGTTTGTTGTAGACCTTGTCTTCCTGCCTATGCAGCAGATTGATGTAATTTTAGGCATGGATTGGCTTTCGGCTAACCATGTAATGCTTGACTATTCAAATAAAACCCTTTGTTTTTCTTAGCAATCCGGATTATTGCTAGTCGATAACAGTAGATTGGGAGAAGGATGACCAAAGAATTGCGTGGGGTTGTTTTCTTTGGAAACCAATGATTCTTCGAAAGCAGAAGCACTACCCGTCGTATGCTAGTTTACCAAAGTTTTCCCGGATGATGTGCCAGGGTTACCACTGAAGAGGGAGATAGAGTTTAAAATAGATCTCATACCAGGGACAGGACCAATATCGATAGCACCTTATCGAATGTCCCCAATGGAGTTGACAAACTTAAGAAGTAGCTTGACTATATGCTTAACAAGTACCCATTGCATAGGATTGACGATCTTATGGATCAGTTATGGGGAGCGACTATGTTCTCTAAGATAGATTTGAGGTTTGGATACTATCATATCATAGTGAAGGAAGATGATATACTGAAGACTGCTTTCAAAAGTCGATATGGTCACTATGAGTATCTTGTTATGCAATTTGGTGTGACTAATGCTCCAGCTATGTTCATGGGCTATATGAATCGGATCTTCAGGACGTAATTGGACAAATTCCTTGTTGTGTTTATCGATGATATTCTGATCTACTCCTTGAGTAGAGAAGAACAAGAAGTGCATCTTCGGGTTGTACTTCAAGTGCTTAAGGATAGACAACTCTATGCCAAGTTGTCTAAGTACGAGTTTGGGTTGGATGAAGTACAATTTTTGGGGCATGCCATTAACAAAGATGGTGTAGCTGTAGATCCTCTTAAAGTTGAAGCAGTAGTGAATTGGGAGAGCCCTAAGACGGTGGGGTAGGTTAGAAGTTTTCTTGGACTAGCAGGGTATTACAGATGGTTTATTGAAGGATTCTCAAAGATAACGTTGCCGATGATGCAATTAATGAGAAACGTAAAGGTGTTTGAGGGGACCAAGGAGTGCGAGGCTAGTTTTCAGGAGTTAAAGAGGAGGCTTACAACATCTCTAGTGCTAGTCTTGCCAGATTCGTTAGCACCGTTTGATGTGTACTGTGATGTGCCACATTAAGGTCTGGGTGGCGTTTTCATGCAAAATGGAAAAGTAGTGGTGTATGCTTCTAGGCAGTTAAGAGTGCATGATAGGAATTACCCAACCCATGAATTAGAGTTGGTCGCGATAGTGTTTGCATTGAAGATATAGAGACACTATCTGTATAGCGCCCAATTTACGATTTTCAGCGACCATAAGAGTCTGAAGTATTTGTTTGATCAGAAGGAGTTGAACATGAGGAAGAGAAGATGGGTGGAGTTTATCAAGGACTACGAGTTTGATCTGCAATACCATCTTGGAAAAGTAAATGTTGTAGCGGATGTCTTAAGTCGAAAATCCTTGCAAGTGTCTGCTATGATGGTTAAAGAGTTTGAACTGATCGAGCAATTCCGAGACCTGAATTTTGGGATAACGGAATTATCTAGAATAAGATAAGTTTGGAAATGGTCACTATTACTAGTGGATCCCTAGACTTAGTATGGAAGAAGCAAGCAGAAGACCAGTATCTCCAAAAGATCAATCAAAGGATAGAAGCAGGAGAATCTATAGAGTTTAAGCGAGGTAATGATGGAATCTTAAGGTTTGGTGAAAGGATCTGTGTACCAGAGGATAGAGGAGTTAAGAATATGATATTGGAAGAAGCACACAATAGTAAACTAAGTTTTCATCCAGGAACCACAAAGATGTCCCAGGATTTGAAGAGAATGTTCTGTTGGCCATGAATGAAGAAGGAAGTGGCATAATATGTCCATTCCAGCTTGGTGTGTCATAAGGCAAAGATTGAACACCAGATCCAGCTGGATTATTGCAATCTTTAGACGTTCCAGAATGGAAGTGGGAGAACATTGCAATGGACTTTGTGTCGGGTTTGCCTAGGACACAAAAGAAGTATGATTTAATTTGGGTGATCATTGATAGGTTAACAAAATATGCTCAGTTCTTGCCTATCAATCAGAAGTTCGCTTTGGAGAATTTAACCTAGTTGTATGTCAAGTAAATAGTGATGTTGCATAGTGTACCAGCGAGTATAATTTTGAATAGGGATCCAAGATTGACTTCAAGGTTTTGGCAGAGTTTGAATAGTAAATTGGGAACTAAGTTGCAAATGAGTTCGGCGTATCATCCTCAGATAGATGGACAGTTTGAAAGGACAATTCAATCTTTGGAAGATATGTTAAGAGCACGTGTGCTAGAACACACAAGAAGTTGCGATGAGTTTCTTCCACTGATTGAGTTTACGTACAATAATAGTTTCCATTCAAGTATTGGCATGGTGCCGCACGAAGCACTGTATGGAAGTAAGTGTACGACACCGCTCTGTTGGTATGAAACTAGGGAAAGTCAGTTGATTGGATCGGACGCGGTACAACAGACAACTGAACAGGTTAAGAAATTTCAGGAAAAGATGAAAGTGGTGGCAGATAGGCAGAAGAGCTACGACAATAAGTAGAGAAGGCCGTTGGAATTCCAATAAGGCGATCATGTTTTCATGAGGGTAAGAACTAGAATATGTAGGGCAATCAAATCCAGAGAGATTACACCTTGTTTAATAGGACCTTTTCAGATTCTTCGCCGAATTGGTCCAGCAGCCTATCAAATAGCCTTATCGCCAAATCTTTCAAATATCCATGAGAATCAATACAGATAATAGAAAATCTTCAGTACGAGGCTTTACCTGTACGGATCGAGGACCGTAGGATAAAAGAACTTCGAGGAAAGCAGATTCTATTTGTTAAGGTTGTGTGGGATGTTGTTACAGGAGATTCCACATGGGAAAGAGAAGCAGATATGCAAAAATGATATCTACAACTATTCGTTTCATGTAACTTAATTTAAATTTCAAGGACAAAATTTATTTTTACGGGGTAGTAATGTAACACCCCATTTTCTCGATTCAGGAACCGAATAAGAATTAAGCGTGCGTGAGGACTTAATCTTGTATTTTTAGTGTTAAGGAGTTCGTGTATCAAGTTTGAGGTCAATCAAACTTAAAATCGGACTCGGAGTGCAACGAAACGGGTGAAATTGGGCAACTGACATCAGTGAGAACGCTCAAACGCTGCATGTCCAGCGCTCAAGCATTCTGGGTTGAGTGACATGTGGCAACACGTATTAAACTGAGAGACACGTGACTGAGCAGCATACAGAGCTCAAGCGTGGCTGGGCCTGTAACACCCCATTTTTTGAATAAGTCTCTAAGTGCTTATATATATGTTTTAGGTTGCTAAGTTACCATAGAAATGTTGTAAGAGGGCTAAGTGGGGCTTTCAAGGTGAAAATCCCCTTTCTGGTGCATGAGCACGACTGTGTTCATGTGCCAGCACGCCCGTGCTTGTTAGCGTGCTCAGTGGTTGCCTTAGCCACGAGCACGGCCGTGTCAGAAGCGCACATAGTTGACGGTCCTTTTGACTAACCGTGCTTAACGAGCACGACCCCATGCTTGAGTTAAGAATGATCGTGCTTAATGGGGAGCACGACCGTGCTCGAGTTTGAGTCTATATAAACAAGTCAGTGTGTAAGGGTTACGAGTGTAAACCCTCAAATTGGCATTTTAGGCAATCCTAGTGTGACAGAAACCTCTCGCCTTTCCCTTCCTTTGAACCCAACCAAGTTCTTGGTGTTATTTCTCTAGTTTGGGAGAGAAAGTCATGCACTAGTGCCATTAGAAAGGTAATAGTTTATCCTTGTCTTTAATTCCTTTTCCTTTTGTGATTTGGAATTAATTGGTTTCTCTTTTGTGTTGGTCAAGGCTTGGGAAACTCATCGAGCCACTCGAGGGAACGAGGATAGTTTGCTTACGCTTGTCAAGGGGTTTAATCTTCATACTAGGTATGGGGAAAAGGAATAGTATAAACATGTAGGCTTGGGGGTAGCGTAAGATCAAAGGCTAACCCATGACCCTATTGATTGTTATTATTTACCTTCTATTCATGATGATATTTGGTTAACTGTATTGGTATGCCTATTATTGTTATGAACTGTATTTGATGAAGATTATGCCATGAATAGTTGATTAATGATGATGATGTTATGATATAGATGATATTGCCATGGATGTTTGGTTTGACTGTTTGGTTAATGAGTGTAAGACATTAAAAGATGTTGAGAGACGATGTTTGAAATTAAGGGATTAATTCCCAAATGTTCATAAGACTCGAACCATTTTAAAGAGTGAGATTAATGTTCATTGGCTTAGTTAAGACCCTAGGACTGATTCTTGAGTGTTTTAGGGACATTAACAATGAAACTGGAATTAAAGGATTAATTCCTCAATAGGTAAAAATCATGAAGATTAATTAAGAGTAATGAAACTGATGTTAATGGTTAGTAAACGTCAACAGGATTGATCCATGAATGCCCTAGGGGACTTAACAAGGGTTCTTTAACCCTTCTGTCTAGAAACAGTACGGCTATACCCCAGCGAGCACAGTCGTTCTCAATAGTCAGCACGATCGTGCTTGACTTAAAAGTCAGCACGCCCGTGCTGAGGGGAAGCACAATCGTTCTCCCCTGTCCATAACAGAAACGCAGAAACAGAACAGGGGTGTTTCACCCCAAACATCCAACGATGATAATAAGACATGAAACGTAGTAAAGGCAAGTTAGATAATTTAATGAAGACTTAACAAGTATAATTAAATGTAAACGTAAAGATAGTTAAGTCGGTAACGATGTTTACCGCACGCTGTTGTACCTTGGTAGCCTAGTGGCCAAGGGGGCCTTGATGCTTAATGGTCAAGTGTTGTTAATGTTGAACCTTGGTAGCCTAATGGCCAAGGGGACCTCTATGCCAAGTGATCGAGGTGTTGACGGTGTTAAAACTTGGGTAACCTAGTGGCCCAAGCGGAGGTGGTGTTTGTTTGATTGTGTGTTGTTGTTCCTCACGCATTCACGCATTGGAGATGTTAGTGGGGGATGTTCAACACAGAGGAGGTCGTCTGAGAGTAAGGCGATATGGCCGTCCGCAGCGATTCAAGTGAATCATTAACAACTGTGGTGGCGCATCCAAGAGTAAGGTACGTCGGCTATCCAAGGGGTTCACCCATGGTTTGGTGAACTGCCGGCGTTGGTGCTTAATGGCCAATGTGGACATGTAACTCCGAAGTTGACTTCCTGAGGTATATTGGATCCAAATGCATAATGGAGTAGTGGAGTAGCGCTGCATCACATAGCATACTTATTTGAAATGATATGGATGATGTTGACATGTTAATATGTTATCATGCTTGATATGTGAGACACCCCGTTGTGCCCCGTTGTTTTATTAGATTAAAACCTCATTATTTAATTTTTTAATCACTCACTTAACGTGAATAAACATATAACATAAACATCATACTATAGTTATAAATACACACATAAGTCTTTCACACATATTTCAAACTACTGTTGAGGGTATTCTCTCAGTAGGATCCCTCACGGGAATACTTAAACCAAAATATTAAACTTAGCGGAAAAAATAAAAACGTCTCACGAGACGCAATGGCCATAGACTAACTAGACCCTAATTGCCATAAGTCACGACTCGACCTCCGGCTTCCGGTTCATAGGGAACTCCATCCAACTTCTCTTCGTTCAGCTCAGCCACGGGGTCTTCAAGTACGATCCCATAGAATATAAAATAAAACATACAGAAAGATACAGGGGATAAGAAACAGTTCTGTCAACAAAAAGCGGAAAGGAGTCATAGTATATCATACAATAAATGTCAGAGACAAGCAACACACATAACTAACAAATCATCTTCAAATTATGATATTGTCCTCTACCCTCAACTCATGTAGTCTAAACACTTATACTATCATAACTGTCTCTATTCCTTTCACATTCATTAGTAGTCCATGGTAGTCTGATGCAAAGAACTCAGTGTAGTACACTTCTATCTTTTGATAGGATCAGACTTGGCATAGTGCACTTCTATCTTTCGATAAGATAGGATCCGGTATAGTGCTCTTCTATCTTTTGATAGGATAGGACTCAGTTTAGTGCTCTTCTAACTTTTGATAGGTTAGGACTCGATATAGTGCACTTCTATCTTTTGATAGGATAAATCAGATCAACGCATCATGGACTGAAAAAGTATCTGCATCAAAGCCTCTATATGAATCTCACTATCTCGCATCAATAACAATCTAGTACCTCAAGCTCCCATTATAGCCTCAACTCACATTCTATGTCACATCTCATCCATTAGATAACTAATTAAGCTAGGCACCTCTAAGACAATTCATTCTCTCACCCAAACAATCATCTCCCGAACAACATATATCCTTACTTAAAATCAACTAAGCATAGTATTAAAAACCAGGCATATCATACATAACAGAATATCAAGAAATATTCAAATACCACAAAATATCACATAATCAATTCAATAATAGTAAATTCAATCAACCTCAGATAAGATAAAACCATCATAACATCGATAAACCTACAATCCTCGAATCACCATTGGTTTTACAGAAAAGGTTTCCAATGTGATTTTGGTCTTGTCGATTACTCGACTACTAGTAGGGTTTAGGTCGCCCTACACAATTATTATAGAATATACTACTCATCGTTTTCCGACGATGGAATGGTTCTTTCCCCCACCTGAGTTATCACCGGAAACACAAAAACGACAATCCTCGTTATCCCGTCACGAGTTAAAAAAACCACCTTCAACCAAATCAACAATAAAACAAATGAATCAACAAATCTAAATATGGACATATGGTACTAGGTTCGGCCAACTCATCCAAATGAGGGTTAGAGTTCTTTTCTCAACCTAAGCTTTTGGATACTAATTACTTAGGTCCTAGGTAACATAGATAAATTGCTATAACTTGAAAATATGAACAAAATATTCCAAGCCCTATTTAATTGAATTTCGGCCTCACATAGAAAAATAAGCTAGGATTTTCCAAATCAACTTAATCTCTTAGATAAATGAACTAAGAGTGTTAGAGAGCGTGAATCAAGCATTTGCTTTCACAATTCAATCAAAAACTTTTCAACCCTTTTATGTTAGGGTTTCGGCCTCTATAAGAAAATTAGGCTAGGGATTTTTGCTGAACCTAAGCTCTTGGATTTAAGCTATATAAGTATTATAGAACTTAAATCAAGTACTAACTTTCAAACAAAACAACAAAACATGAAAACCACTTTTACACTCAGTTTCGGCCTCAATTAGAAAATAGGTAAGGAAAATGATTTTGATCACATGCTCTTGAATAAATAAAGTAGGGATCATAACTAGATCATAGAAATTGGTTTCACATTTTTATAATTTTTCTACAATTTTCTAGAATTATTACAAGTTCTAGATCTAGAAATGGAAAACTATGAAATATGAAGAACAAAAGCTTAAACAAGAGATGATATGATCATGATACCTCAAGTTTATGAAGAATATGGAGAAAAGATGATGATCTTGACAATTTCTTCAATGGAAGCACTTGGAGCTCTTGAAGAAGAAAATGGAGTTTTGGTGATTTGTGAAGAAATGAAGAAAAATGAAGAAGATGAAGAAGATGAGTGAAATAGTGAGGGGAGGCCACGGTTTTGAGGGCTTTTATAGGGGAAATATTAGGCCTTGTTTGGTTTTTAACTTTTAGATTAACGGGTTTTGTGATTATTTAATTAATATAAGCTTAACCATAGTTAATAATTAACTTAACTAGGGTTACTTTGCTTAACTATGGTTAATGAATATGTGGCTCACATTTGATGGAGGTGTGGCTGATTTTGGGCCACACATAGTGACTCACCAATGAGTCACCGATCCTATCCGTTAGCGGTTCCCGGAAATTTCGTACGCAGCTCCGTCGTTTACCCGATTTCGGTTTTTGAGAGGAAAATAATGAAACGAAAGAAAAATGAAATAGGTATGGTTTATTGGAGGTGGATGCACGAAATTGGAGAGATGTGGGAGGTTTTCAACCACGTAAAATGAGTGGTTAAGAGCGCGTAGATGTGTTTGGTTAATACCCACGAAAGCTTGAGGGTATTTTGGTCATTTTACCTAAAAGTCATGATTACTTGCATTTAATGCTCATAAATGCTTGGTGAGTCATGGTGGTGACTCATCCCATGACAAGCTCCTCCGGTGTCCAGTTTTGTCTCTGCACTTCCCTTCTCAACTCCGTCGGTTTCCCGATTAGGGTTTTACGCTCGTATAAAAGCGTAATATTTCGTTTTCGACTGAAAATTTTCAAACTAACCAAACTCTTTGGAAATATTATTTAAATATAAACCATTTCGTTCACGAGTCAAAATTAGGTTTTCTGATCATTAAAATCTTACTGTCAGTGAAAACACCGATTGTTTTTCGTCCGAACTTTTACCAAAATTCGTCCGAATAAACATAATATTTTATTTCTGATCAGAAATTTGAAAAGTAGACTTCCTCACGGACAAAATATAAAAAATCTACAAATTTCAGTTTTCGGGTCAAATTAGGGTTTTCTGTTAGTATAAAATTATACTGTCAGTTAAAAACGCAGACTGGGCTCCGTCTGAATTTTTAACCCAAAATTTCTCCGTAACCTTCTACCATAAGAGAGACTATGAATATGATTTTATTTTATTTAAAATCACTTTTTAACTCTCAGATTAAAATATAATTAATTATATTTTAACCGGTTAAACAACGTAATTAAAAAATCAGGCTGTTACAATATGCTATATGTTATATGATGCATGCTCGTCTTACCAATTGCTTCCATGCCGTTATGTTTGTATACATGTTTCTTACTCCATATCTTTCTGTTGTTGTTTGCATGCACCTTGTATTTATGCAGAGGATGGTGAGCAGCCAATTGAGGAGTGACTCCGAGGAGCCGCTTACTCGTAATTAGGATTTATTTTCCAGTTTTGGTTGTTTATCCGCGATGTTTCTAGATTATTGGTTACCAGCTCTATAATGTGACATCGGGGCTGGGTTTGTTTTCAGTTATGTTTTTATGATATGTTTTATTTCCGCGTTATGACATTGTTTACAATTACATGGAGGGTAGAGGGTGTCACAGGGCCAACGCTCAAGTGCTGGTGTGCTCAAGCATCGGGGGCATGGGCGCTCGAGCGCCCAGCGCTGGTCACCTACCCCCACACTTCTGCATCGTCGAACCATACCTGTTTAGAGAGAAGGGAGAACTATCTAGAGAGAGAAAGTTGAGGTTCTGGGAGTTTGTTCGTCCATTTTGGATTCCGAATTCATATATGCGTTCAGGGCAACGAGCACGTCTTATACATACCTTCGATTTGTTAAACAGTGGAGGTAATGCTCGAATCCCTCGTCGACACGTCGACATTGTCATTTACCTTTTTTTTTTTTGTAAATTTTGCTTTGATTCTGGATTTGTCTTTGAAACTGTTGCAAGATTAGGGTTTACAACGTTGTCGGGACTCTGTCCATGTGTTCAGGGAAAATTTCGGAGCACCGGGGAGCTCCGTGGCGACTGAGGCAGCAGCTGTTCTAAGGAGAGGGGCCCGGATTTTGAGGCGTTCATGTGCAGATATGACTGTCTAAGGTGGGGAGAAAGTATCTGACACGCTGGGGAGGCAAGCATAGTATAGTGTATTATATTTTATGTGTAGGGTGCCCCAGACCCTACTAGTTGTCGAATAGCCTGCGATGATTCAATCCCTAGCGAAAATGATTTTAAAACTGTAAACAGGATTTAGTTACGGCACGCTTATCGATGTTAGGTTTACTTTCTCGCTTTACGTGCATATGCTGAGGTTGTATGTTTTACTACTTTATGCTGTTCATGGTTATGATGCTGTTTTACTTGATGATGTTAAGTTATTATTTGATATTGAGGATGATGATATTATGATGTTGGTGTTGAGGTTGTTTAATAGTCTGTTGTTTTGTTGGAAACCCTAGTTGACACCCTGAGGGTACTATGGTTGTGAAAGTGATGTGAAATTGGTATATGGGTATTGAGATGAGGTTGTGGATGCCTAGTGCATCGTAATGCATATAAGTGACTAATAGTACCGATGTCAGGTTAGGTTGTGTTGCATTACATATTTGCCAAAGTGGCAAGCCGTGAGACTTAGAGTAATGCTAGGTTAGTGTACCCGGGTGCGGGTACGAAATGCAAGCGGGACGATTCAGGGAACCTTGGGGATGTAACCGGGTTTGGATTGACCGACAATGGCCAATGGTTTGCACCCATTGTGTCGTGATCTCCGCTGGTACTCGACTATCTTGACGTCTGGACCCGGAGTGTTCCAGTCTATGGTGGACCTTCCTAGGAGACCAAGATACCCCTATTGGAGTTGAGCTCATAGGGGGAAGCACCCTTATTGGTCACAGAGAGCGGAACTATTACCATGACAAACCAGTTGACATTCTCTGCATGACGGATAGGCCCGAGAGAGAAACAGAATGTACCGGGGATCAATATCCCTTGTGTGAAAGATCGGCCGACATACAAAGGAGAGTGACTCCTTAGAGGATTGATCCTACTTGGATAATCAAGGTTGAATTGTGACAGTATGACTCGAGAGATGTTTTTGTATGTGTTGACTGCTGTGTGATAGTATGATTTACTATGTTTTCCCTATCCCTGTTTTATTGTAGTGCTGATATTCTTATCTCTCTTTTTCTTTTCTTTTTCTTTTTATGTATGTATTAGGTTGTTAGATGAGCAGCATCCATACGTAGATGGTGAACAGACCAGAGCATCGTCAGATGCATTACCTGCAGATGATTCTTCCGGGGGACCAGACCCTAGGGGATATTGAGATCGTATACCATGACGATCGTGGGTGGCAGGTCGACCACTCAAAGTTATTCATGTATTACGTCGGCCCAGTCAGTATCTATGTTCGTATCGGAGGAGGACCCGTGTTCACTATGCTCGGCTCTTATCGGATCTCCCAGTGACTGCCTTTCACAGAGATATGGTATCCGCCACATCAGCGTGAGTTCCCGGATGACAGGTGGAACAGGAGGGAGAAGTCTGTAGCCGAGGATAGATTTGGCAGAGTCTACAGGGGCAGCAGGAGGAGGAGTACTCAGATGTTGCACCGTTGTCAGTGTCATAGGATCGTTATCAGCAGCGACCAGTCGGTATGGGAGCCCCAGATTGTGACCAGGGATGCCAGAGACTATCGTCGTGCTTTTGTTGAGGGCGAGGGTAGTTCCAGATGACCATATCTTCTATGATATGGTCAGTCGGTAGCGTCTGCTAGGGAGTGCCTCGGTGAGCATAGTTTTCTTTTGATTTTTGGATGTATTTATTAGAGGCAGACGGGTAGATGCTATTTGTTCTAGGTTTCTGTTATATCTTCTTTTTCTGAGATCAGTTTACGTTGTATTTTTCCCAGTTTGTATAGTCACTAGGGTTACAGTCCCTATGTTGGGATTGGCAGTACAGTTGTAGAGTTGACATATATATTATGTATGTATTTTTGCTGTTTATATTTTCTTCTGTTGTGTATGTTGAAATGGTTTTAATTTTCATCACTTCCTCAAGCTTACATTATTTTCAAATTTATATCCGCGTCAACAATAAAAAACAGGTTAGGGAATAGTTAATTAGGATGGTTCTTTAATGGGACATCGGGGTGTCTCACCTCATCGACACGCGTTCCTTTTCCTTCCTTTTACTCGTCGATGCGTTCTATGACACCCTAACTTGGATCATCACATGGTTACCCATTAACTCATTTCGGAAAATAAAACTTTAATTCACTGGTTGCTTTCGGAAAATTTATTTATTTGATTTCAGAAAACTCGGGTGTAAAAATTTTCTTCCGCGAATAACTCTAGAACACCTTAATACATACACTAAATAGTAAAGTCGTATTCTTAAGAAAGTCACCACAGCATACCATTTTTATTTTCAAAAGGTCTCAATTTCCAAAGAGAGAAATGTAGAACAAAGATAATATTACAACATCACAGTTACCGACCTTTTCAATATAAAACCCAAAACAAGACTCCTAAGCTGGTCGCTCTACAAGACATTATTGGAAAAACCTTCGTGGTCTTTTCCAGGAACAAATACTTCTTCAAGCATCTAGAATCTAAGTCCGCAAGTGACTTAAAGAACACCTCCGCTTCATCTGTACTAGTATCCCAAGATACAATGGCAATTACCAGTAGAACCTGACATATTTGTAAGGGTGAGACGCCAATATATGGATTTAACACAATAACCGCATGCGCGACAAGAAGGAAAACATATACACATATACATTACCATAAATAAACAAGTAGTCTATCACTGGGTTTCATACCCGATCACGGTCTTTTGTAAAAAAAGCATGAACACTTCAATATTTAGGCTCTAATTTAATACCTAATATCCGGAGACCCCAACACCAAATAAATGAGTTGATCACGCTCAATTGCTAGGTATATTAGGCACTTCGTGGTATGAAGTACTTTATTCATCAAAGCACCATACAAACTTCGTAGCACGGAATACCTTATTTATCAAGGCACCGTATATAACTTCGTAGCATGGAATACCTTATTCACCAAGGCACCATACATAACTTCATAGCCCGAATACCCTATCATTGAGGTATCAGACATAGGACGTGGGCACGTCTGCCAATGCATGCATATAAAACATTTTGTTCTCGTTATTTTTCTTTGTGTTCATTCTTCTTTTGTCGAAGCTCAAGATGGCTTACAACTATTCGTAATTTTTAATGTGATAGATTTCACAATACTAACACAGGGCACGAAGTCCGAATGCTCAATCACTAAACCTAGACCTTGCAATCAGCCTTAGGTAAAAAATAGTATTCTCTATTAACAACGTTCATCACAACGTGTAACAACAGTACAATGTGACACGGATCAAAGATCTTTGTGCTTGTAATTAAGAATGCCAGTATCATGACATCTCGGATACTAGGTTTAGGTTAACACTGTTTTCGTATGGTGAAATACAAAATCAAAACAAAACTTCCGAAACTTCTCCAAGTTGTCGGAAATAACCAGGTGTATAAAACTATTTTACTGAAAAATACGTTTACGTTGGAAATTCGTTTTACAAAATCATCAAAATCACTTGAAATTCATTTCCTTTCATAAAATCAATATTTTGAACTTGAAAATATTGCTTTGATACAAGTTCTCTATTATAACTAATATTACCGTTTTTAGTAATCCTACCGTAAATATTATCGAAATTGTCCGACGTTTGACGTTTTCAAAACGCTTTAAGTCCAATTATGACTTTTCTAGTAAAATAAAATTTCCAACAGTATAATAAAATTATTTTTGATACTTATTTTCTTAAAATAACATTTTCTAATATTTAGAAATTTCCTACGTATAAATTGGCAGTGCGAAAATATTTTCATGGTTACGTCCTCACTATGACTCATAAAACACTCTTTAGCTATTAAATCATTAAAATAATAATATTTTCCAATATTCCTTATTTTTCCCAAATAAAATTTTCCATTAATATTATATTCCAATATTTTATCGTTAAAACATTGAATATAATTTATAAAGCTTCTTAAAGCTTTTATCTGATTAAATTAATTGGGCACTGACCACTGTCAGACTTCTCAAACAACAATCAACAACAATATCACAGCAATAGTCCCAGGCAGATCATGCATCACCATACATTATAATATAATTGCATATAAACAATTTAAATGCAAATCAACCAACACAGGTAAAAATAACATAACTTAAACAACTTGAACCGAATTAAACAAGCACCACAACCAAAGATAAATAATACAGACCACACACTAATCACATACAGTTATTGGGAAAAATCCCACAGGTAAGCTCCCCTTAGCTCTCGAAGAACTTAGCTTCCGATTTTAAAACTTTGTCGCGAATCCGGAAACCGTCAACGCACGTACACGATACGATTCTTTATCCTTCAACAAATCACAACTCAACCAATCAAAATAAAACAAATACAATCACCTAATAACTAAGGTTAGGTCACGGCCAAGAATGGATTTTGTGGCTAAAAATTACTAAAATTGCTTAAGTCATTGGATTAATGATCCTAAGTACTTAAGACACATGATTAAGAATCAAAACACAACAAGTGAAACAAAATCCTCTAACTCCACAAAGAGTGAGGTTTCGACCATGACATGAAAATTAGGCTAGAGAATTTATTTTGATACAGCACTTTGGATCTATCATATACATGATATGGAAGGATGAAATCCAAGTTCACTTGTTAAAGAAAATAAACAAAATCTCCTCCACCCAAAACAAGATTTCGGCCTCTTTAGGAAGAGTGAGGAGGAAATTTTTGTTTGATTCAAACTCTTGGATCTATACTATAGGCATGAATACAAGATCTTAGAAATTGGTTCCACATTTTTAGGATTTTTCTATGATTTTCTATGGATTTTCAAACTTCTAGATCTAAGAATTGAAAAAATTGAATAAGGCATTGAATCATGAAAATATATGAAGAACATATTGTTAAATGATGATGAGGATCATGTATTACCTCATGGAATTGAAAAATAGGCAAGGAATCACCAAGTTGCTTCACAAAGTAAGCTTAATGAACTTAAGAGTTTTGGGGAAAAAAATGGAGGAAAGCTTCATGATGAAGATGATGAAGGCTTTAAATAGAAGTGAGAATCTCATTTGGAGGGGTTTGGTCGTGCCAACTAGGGTTAAAAAGGTCCAAGCATGAATTTTGAGGGACAAAATGGTAATCTAACATAATGGCATTTTGGTGATAAAATAACATTTTAGGGACATTATAGTAATTTCACCTCAAAAGCAATCATGACACTTGTGAGTCACCTATATGAGTCATCACTTGTCTTCATCCATTGAATGTCGGCTTTTGTCTCTGCACGTCCGTTCTCGGCTCCGTCGATTACCCGATTAGGGTGTCTGTTTGATTTTCGATCGAAAATTCTCAAAATAGCCAAACTCGTTGGAAACATGATTTAAACATAAACAATTTCGTTCACGAGTCAAAATTAGGTTTTCTGATCATTAAAATCTTACTGTCGGTGAAAACACCGACTGTTTTTCGTCCGAACTTTTACCAAAATTCATCCGATTAAACATAATTTTTTATTTCTGATCAGAAATTTGGAAAGTAGAATTCCTCACGGACAAAATATAAAAAAAATTCTACAAATTTTAGTTTCAGGTGAAATTAGGGTTTTCTGCCGGCATAAAATTACACTGTCAATAAAAACGCAGACCGTTTTCCGTCTGAATTTTAAACCCAAAATTTCATCGTATACTTATAAAAATAAGTATAATATGAATATGACTTTGGTTTTCCAAAAATCATTTTTCTAAGTCTCGGATAAAAATATAAACATATATAAATTTCGATATTAGAAAGTAGCGAAAAGTCGGGGTGTTACAGACTACCCCTCTTAAAAAACTTTCGTCCTCGAAATTTCGTGACACGTAGGTAGACAAGGTCAAAAGATTGCGAGACCTTACTTTCACAAGAAGGTATATAAAAGAATTTCATCAACTTGAAAGGAATACAGGAATATCCATTAAATAAAAAGATTCTTTAATAGGTTCGTGGATGTAAAAATACATGATCGGTACACGTTTACAAACATGAATCTAATAAGGTTCCTTCTTTCACGAAAACTCCCAAAAAAATTAGGAACTCACAAAACGAATAGTTCCTAACCTTAAGAGGATTTATTCTTTGAATAAGGGATTCATAAATGACAATTTAAAAATAACAATTGTCCGACAAAAATCTAGACTGGATCACTTTCACCAAAAGTAAAAGTGACTAGATTAAGTCTCATCTAGAAAATTCTTTCATTAAGAAAGTAATTATCCTGAACAACAACAGGATAATTCAAGCAAATAGAATTGACAATAACTGGCTTAGCAGTCGGAATTGAAACAATCAGATCATACGATAAAGAAGAAATAAGCAATTTCAACAATTTCACACAATTCATCAAAATAAATGAATGCGTCGCACCTGAATCACAAAGTACAATTAGGAGATTACCATCTATGTCACAATCACCCTGTAGGAACTCATCGGAGTTTGAAGCTTCAGCGCCGCTCAAAGTATAAATTCTCCCATTCGCCATCGATTTGTTTGTCCTGGTGTTGTTGACAGCAGATACACGTTTCGGTGCATTGCATTCCTTTGATATGTGTTCCACTTGACCAAATCAGTTAGGCCACCACCAGAAAATGAATTCCTTACTTACTTATTAACACACATTACTTCTAAGAAGTAATTCAAACAAGTCTTAATCAGAGAACACACAACATCAACACAATAGACCTATTCCCAAACAATCCCGAAAGACTCGACCAGCTCTGATATCACTAATGTGACACCCTAACTTGGATCATCACATGGTTACCCGGTAACTCATTTGGGAAAATAAAACTTTAATTCACTGGTTGCTTTTCGAAAATATATTTCTTTGATTTCAGAAAACTCGGGTGTAAAAATTTTCTCCCGCGAATATCTCTAGAACACCTTAATACATACAATAAATAGTAAAGTCATATTCTTAAAGAAGTCACCACAGCATACCGTTTTTCTTTTCAAAAGATCTCAATTTCCAAAAAGAGAAACGTAGAACAAAGATAATATTACAACATCACAGCTACCGACCTTTTCAATATAAAACCCAAAACAAGACTCCTAAGCTGGTCGCTCCACAAGGCATTATTGGAAAGACCCCCGTGGTCTTTTCGAGAAACAAATACTTCTTCAAGAATCTAGAATCAAAGTTCGTCGGTGACTAAAAGAACACCTCCGCTTCATCTGTACTAGTATCCCAAGATACAATGGCAATTACCAGTAGAGCCTGATATATTTGTAAGGGTGAGATGCCAATATATGGATTTAACACAATAACGGCATCCGCGACAAGAAGGAAAACATATACACATATACATTACCATAAATAAACAAGTAGTATATCACTGGGTTTCATACCCGATCACAGTCTTTTGGAAAAATGCATGAACACTTCAATATTTCGGCTCTAATTTAATACCTAATCTCCGGAGATCCCAACACCAAATAAATAAGTTGATCACGCTCAATTGCTAGGTATATTAGGCACTTCATGGCATGGAATACTTTATTCATCAAAGCACCATGCATACTTCGTAGCACGGAATACCTTATTTATTAAGGCACCATACATAACTTCGTAGCATAGAATACCTTATTCACCAAGGCACCATACATAACTTCGTAACCCGAATACCCTATCATTAAGGTATCAGACATAGGACGTGGACACGTTTTCCAATGCATGCATATAAAACATTTTCTTCTAGTTATTTTTTTGTTCATTCTTCTTTTTTCGAAGCTCAAGATGGTTTACAACTATTCGTAATTTTTAACGTGATAGATTTCTCAACACTAACACAGGACACGAAGTCCAAATGCTCAATCACAAAACCTTTGACCTTGCAATCAGTCTTAGGTAAAAAACAATATTCTCTATTAACAACGTTCATCACAACATGTAACAACAGTACAACGTGCAACAACGTGACATGAAACTTTTGTCAGAAATAACCGGGTGTATAAAACTATTTTACTGAAAAACACGTTTACGTTGGAAATTCATTTTACAAAATCATCAAAATCACTTGAAATTCATTTCCTTTCATAAAATCAATATTTTGAACTTGAAAATATTGCTTTAATACAAGTTCTCTATTATAACTAATATTACCATTTTTATTAATCCTACCGTAAATATTATCGGAATTGTCCGACGTTTGACGTTTTAAAAACGCCTTAAGTCCAATTATGACTTTTCTAGTAAAATACATTTTCCAACAGTATAATAAAATTATTTTTGAAACTTATTTTCTTAAAATAACATTTTCTAATATTTAGAAATTTCCTACGTATAAATTGGCAGTGCGAAAATATTTTCACGGTTACATCCTCATTATGACTCATAAAACACTCTTAAGCTATTGAATCATTAAAATAATAATATTTTCCAATATTCCTTATTTTTCCCAAATAAAATTTTCCATTAATATTTTATTCCAATATTTTATCGTTAAAACATTGAATATAATTTATAATGCTTCTTAAAGCTTTTATCTGATTAAATGAATTGGGCACTGACCACTGTCAGACTTCTCAAACAACAATCAACAATCAACAACAATATCACAGCAATAGTCCCAGGCAGATCATGCATCACAATACATTATAATATAATTGCAGATAAACAATTTAAATGCAAATCAACCAACACAGGTAAAAATAACATAACTTAAACAACTTGAACCAAATTAAACAAGAACCACAACCACAGATAAATAATACAGACCACACACTAATCACATACAGTTATTGGGAAAAATCCCTCAAGTTAGATCCCCTTACCTCTCGAAGAACTTAGCTTCCGATTTTAAAACTTTGTCGCGAATCCGGAAACCGTCAACGCACGTACACGATACGATTATTTATCCTTCAACAAATCACAACTCAACCAATCAAAATCAAACAAATACAATCACCTCATAACTAAGGTTAGGTCACGGCCAAGAATGGATTTTGTGGCTAAAAATTACTAAAATTGCTTAAGTCATTAGATTAATGATCCTAAGTACTTAAGACACATGATTAAGAATCAAAACACAACAAGTGAAACAAAATCCTCTAACTCCACAAAGAGTGAGGTTTCGACCATGACATGAAAATTAGGCTAAAGAATTTATTTTGATACAACACTTTGGATCTATCATATACATGATATGGAAGGATGAAATCCAAGTTCACTTGTTAAAGAAAATAAATAAATCACCTCCACCCAAAACAAGGTTTCGGCCTCTTTAGGAAGAGCGAGGAGGAAATTTTTGTTTGATTCAAACTCTTGGATCTATACTATAGACATGAATACAAGATCATAGAAATTGGTTCCACATTTTTAGGATTTTTCTATGATTTTCTATGGATTTTCAAACTTCTAGATCTAAGAATTGAAAAAATTGAATAAGGCATTGAATCATGAAAATATATGAAGAACATACTGTTAAATGATGGTGAGGATCATGTATTACCTCTTGGAATTGAAAAATAGGCAAGGAATCACCAAGTTGCTTCACAAAGTAAGCTTAAGGAACTTAAGAGTTTTTGGAAAAAAAATGGAGGAAAGCTTCATGATGAAGATGATGAAGGCCTTAAATAGAAGTGAGAATCTCATTTGGAGGGGTTTGGTCGTGCCAACTAGGGGTAAAAAGGTCCAAGCCTGAATTTTGAGGGACAAAACGGTAATCTAACATAATGGTATTTTGGTGATAAAATAACAACTTAGGGACATTGTAGTAATTTCACCTCAAAAACAATCATGACACTTGTGAGTCACCTATATGACTCACCCTTATGAGTCATCACTTGTCTTTATCCATTGAATGTCGACTTTTGTCTCTGCACGTCCGTTCTCGGCTCCGTCGATTACCCGATTAGGGTTTCTGTCTGATTTTCGATCGAAAATTCTGAAAATAGACAAACTCGTTGGAAACATGATTTAAACATAAACAATTTCGTTCACGAGTCAAAATTAGGTTTTCTGATCATTAAAATCTTACTGTCGGTGAAAACACCGACTGTTTTTCGTCCGAACTTTTACCAAAATTCGTCCAATTAAACATAATTTTTCATTTCTGATTAGAAATTTGGAAAGTAGAATTCCTCATGGACAAAATATAAAAAAAAATCTACAAATTTTATTTTCAGGTGAAATTAGGGTTTTCTGCCGGCATAAAATTACACTGTAATAAAAATGCAGACCGGTTTTCGTTTGAATTTTAAACCCAAAGTTTCACCGTATAGTTACAAAATAAGTATAATATGAATATGACTTTGGTTTTCCAAAAATCATTTTTCTAAGTCTCGGATAAAATATAGACATATTTATATAATTTCCGATATTAGAAAGTAGCCAAAAGTCGGGGTGTTACAGAGTACCCCTCTTAAAAAACTTTCATCCTCGAAATTTCGTGACACGAAGGTAGACACGGTCGAAAGATCGCGAGACCTTACTTTCACAAGAAGGTATATAAAATAATTTCATCAACTTGAAAGGAATACAGGAATATCCACTAAATAAAAAGATTCTTTAATAGGTTTGTGGATGCAAAAATGCATGATCGATACACGTTTACAAACACGAATCTAATAAGGTTCCTTCTTTCACGAGAACTCCCAAAAAAAAAAAAAAATAGGAACTCACAAAACGAATAGTTCCTAACCTTACGAGGATTTATTCTTTGAATAAGGGATTCTTAAATGACAATTTAAAAATAACAACTGTCCGACAAAAATCTAGACTGGATCACTTTCACCAAAAGTAAAAGTGACTAGATTAAGTCTCATCTACAAACTTCTTTCATGAAGAAAGTATTTATCCTGAACAACAACAGGATAATTCAAGCAAAGAGAATTGACAGTAACTGACTTAGCAGTCGGAATTGAAACAATCAGATCATACGATAATGAAGGAATAAGCAATTTCAACAATTTCACACAATTCATCGAAATAAATGAATGCATCGCACCTGAATCATAAAGTACAATTGGGAGAATACCATCTATGTCACAATCACCCTTTAGGAACTCATCGGGGTTTGAAGCTTCAGCACCACTCAAAGTATAAATTCTCCCATTCGCCGTCGATTTGTTTGTCCTGGTGTTGTCCCGACAGACTCCACCAGCTCTGATACCACTAACGTGACACCCTAAACTGGGTCATCACATGGTTACCCGGTATGTCATTTCGGAAAATAAAACTTTAATTCACTGGTTGCTTTTAGAAAATTTATTTATTTGATTTCAGGAAATTCGGGTGTAAAAATTTTCTTTCGCGAATAACTCTAGAACACCTTAATACATACAATAAATAGTAACGTCATATTCTTAAAGAAGTCACCACAGCATACCGTTTTTATTTTCAACAAGTCTCAATTTCCAAAAAGAGAAACGTAGAACAAAGATAATGTTACAACATCACGGCTACCGACCTTTTCAATATAAAACCCAAAACAAGACTCCTAAGCTGGTCGCTCCACAAGACATTGTTGGAAAGACCCCCGGTGGTCTTTTCCAGGAACAAATACTTCTTCAAGCATCTAGAATCTAAGTCCACAAGTGACTTAAAAAACTCCTCCGTTTCATTTGTACTAGTATCCCATGATACAATGGCAATTACCAGTAGAACCTGATATATTTGTAAAGGTGAGATGCCAATATATGGATTTAACACAATAACCGCATGTGCGACACGAAGGAAAACATACACACATATACATTACCATAAATTAACAAGTAGTCTATCATGAGTTTCATGAAAAATGCATGAACACTTCAATATTCAGGCTCTAATTTAATACCTAATCTTCGGAGACCCCAACACCAAATAAATGAGTTGATCACGCTCAATTGCCAGGTATATTTGGCACTTCGTGGCATGGAATACTTTATTCATCAGAGCACCATACATACTTTGTAGCACAGAATACCTTATTTATCAAGGCACCGTACATAACTTCGTAGCATGGAATACCTTATTCACCAAGGCACCATACATAACTTTGTAGCATAGAATACCTTATTCACCAAGGCACCATACATAACTTCGTAGCTCCAATACCCTATCATTAAGGTATCAGACATAGGACGTGGGCACGTCTGCCAATGCATGCATATAAAACATTTTGTTCTCGTTATTTTTCTTTGTGTTCATTCTTCTTTTGTCGAAGCTCATTATGGCTTACAACTATTTCTATTTTTTAACGTGATATATTTCTCAACACTAACACAAGACACGAAGTCCGAATGCTCAGTCACAAAACCTTAGACCTTGCAATCAGTCTTAGGTAAAAAACAATATTCTCTATAAACAAGTTCATCACAATGTGTAACAATGGTACAACGTGTAACAACGTGAGACGGATCAAAGATCTTTGTGCTTGTAATTAAGAACGCCAGTATCACGACGTCTCGGATACTAGGTTTACATTAACACTATTTTCGTTCGGTGAAATACAAAATCAAAACAAAACTTCCGAAACTTATCCTAGTTGTCGGAAATAACCAGGTGTATAAAACTATTTTACTGAAAAATACGTTTACGGTGGAAATTCGTTTTACAAAATCATCAAAATCACTTGAAATTCATTTCCTTTCATAAAATCAATATTTTGAACTTGAAAATATTGCTTTGATACAAATTCTCTATTTTAACTAATATTATCGTTTTTAGTAATCCTACCATAAATATTATCGGAATTGTCTGACGTTTGACGTTTTCCAACAGTATAATAAAATTATTTTTGAAACTTATTTTCTTAAAAGAACATTTTATAATATTTAGAAATTTCCAACGTATAAATTAGCAGTACGAAAATATTTTCACGGCTACGTCTTCACTATGACTCATAAAACACTTTTACGCTATTAAATCATTAAAATAATAATATTTTCCAATATTCCTTATTTTTCCCAAATAAAATTTTCCATTAATATTATATTCGAATATTTTATCATTAAAACAATGAATATAATTTATAAAGCTTCTTAAAGCTTTTATCTGATTAATTGAATTGGGCACTGACCACTGTCAGGCTTCTCAAACAACAATCAACAACATTATCACAGAAATAGTCCCAGGCAGATCACAAAACATTATAATAGAATTGTAGATAAACAATTTAAATGCAAACCAACCAACACAGGTAAAAATAACATAACTTAAACAACTTGAACCAAATTAAACAAGCACCACAACCACAGATAAATAATACAGAGCACACACTAATCACATAAAGAAAAATCCCTCAGGTAAGTTCCCCTTACCTCACGAAGAACTTAGCTTCCCATTTTAAAACTTTGTAGCGAATCCGGAAACCGTCAACGCACGTACACGATACGATTTTTTATCCTTCAACAAATCACAACTCAACCAATCAAAATCAAACAAATACAATCACCTAATCACTAAGGTTAGGTCACGGTCAAGAATGGATTTTGTGGCTAAAAATTACTAAAATTGCTTAAGTCATTGGATTAATGATCCTAAGTACTTAAGACACATGATTAAGAATCAAAACACAACAAGTGAACAAAATCCTCTAACTCCACAAAGAGTGAGGTTTCGGCCATGACATGAAAATTTGGAAAGAGAAGTTATTTTGATACAACACCTTGGATCTATCCTATACGTGATATGGAAGGATGAAATCCAAGCTCACTTGTTAAAGAAAATAAACAAAATCTCCTCCACCCAAAAACAAGGTTTCGGCCTCTTTAGGAAGAGTGAGGAGGAAATTTTTGTTTGATTCAAACTCTTGGATCTATACTATAGGCATGAATACAAGATCATAGAAATTGGTTTCACATTTTTTAGGATTTTCTATGATTTTCTATGGATTTTCAAACTTCTAGATCTAAGAATTGAAAAAATTGAATAAGGCATTGAATCATGAAAATATATGAAAAACATATAGTTAAGTGATGATGATAATCATGGATTACCTCTTGGAATTGAAAAATGGGCAAGGAATCACCAAGTTGCTTCACAAAGTAAGCTTAAGGAACTTAAGAGTTTTTGGGGAAAAAAATGGAGGAAAGCTTCATGATGAAGATGATGAAGGCCTTAAATAGAAGTGAGGATGGGCTCATTTGGAGGGGTTTGGTCGTGCCAACTAGGGGCAAAAAGGTCCAAGCATGAATTTTGAGGGACAAAATGGTAATCTTACATAGTGGCATTTTGGTGAAAAAATAACAACTTAGGGACATTATAGTAATTTCACCTCAAAAACAATCATGACACTTGTGAGTTACCTATATGACTCATCCTTATGAGTCATCACTTGTCTTCATCCATTGAATGTCGGCTTTTGTCTCTACACGTCTGTTCTTGGCTCAGTCGATTAGCTGATTAGGGTTTCTGTCTGATTTTCGATCGAAAATTCTCAAAATAGCCAAACTCATTGGAAACATGATTTAAACATAAACCATTTCATTCACAAGTCAAAATTAGGTTTTCTGATCAGTAACATCTTACTGTCGGTGAAAACACCGACTGTTTTTCATCGGAACTTTTACCAGAATTCACCCGATTAAACATAATTTTTCATTTCTGAATAGAAATTTGGAAAGTAGAATTCTCATGTATAAAATATAAAAAAAATATACAAATTTTAGTTTCGGGTCAAATTATGGTTTTCTGCCGGTATAAAATTATACTGTCAGTAAAAACGCATACCCATTTCCGTCTGAATTTTAAACCCAAAATTTCACTGTATACTTATAAAAATAAGTATATTATGAATATGAATTTGGTTTTACCAAAATCATTTTTCTAAGTCTTGGATAAAATTATAAACATATTTATATAATTTTTGATATTAGAAAGTAGCGAAAAGTCGGGGTGTTACACGTTCTGCCCTGCCGGCCTCTCTGCCTTGTCCTGACTTCATTTACTGCTCTTCCACATCGTTCTTTGCTTCATCCTCATTCCTCCTATCGCAGAACACAGTTAAAGTCATCTCCTTTATTTTGCTGCTATGCAAGAAAAAATGTTCTTTTTTGTCAATCGCCAAATACCCTTTTTCTCCTACCTCTGGCAACCGTCTCCCCCTCTCCTTAGGGATGAATTTTGGGTTGGTTCAGGTTTCTCTAGTTTTAAGTCCCCAACCTGGTACTCGAACCAAACCCCCCGGGTTAGTCCTTTTCAGAATCAAACGGACCAGATGAATAGAATCGACCAGATTTTTTTTGATTTGGATCAATTTGAGTTGGTGGGGTTGGAGGGTCAACTGGGACCCATGGCCACCCCTAATTTCATGGGTTTTTGTTTTTAGAGCATCTCCAATGCTAGAACCCAATTTGGGTTCTTAACTTTCTTTTAGTGAACCCAACAACGCCACATAGGATTTAAGAATCTCCACTAGTTTTCACTCCAATGGTAGAACTCATCATGGATTCTTAACATAGGATTTAAGAATCTGAAGGATCTTAAAGCAAAATTTACTTACTATTTTTAAATTTACTTATGTCTAAAAAAAGTTTTACTCAAAAAAATTTGGATATTTATTTTTTACATTAAAACTAAGCTTTTTAAGATGTGACTATGATATTAAAGCTATATATAATGAATAAATAGGGGAACATCCCAAAAAATAAAGAAAAGATTGCATAGACTCAATTGGAGAAACTCTAATTATATCAAGTGACATCGTTTATCTAATATCTACTTGTGCATGTTGAAGGATGGTTAGTCATGGATTCTATAGGCAACACTAAGGTAATAAATCAACACATCTTCTAAAATCTAACCTCAAAGTTTTGTGCTACGAGCTCTTGTGTCCTTTACACTTCAATCATCACTCCATAGCTACCCATTCCTCTGCCTTGAATACATTTAACTATCACTAACGGACACATATTAAAATAAACTTTTTGAAGCCCTGTCTTATATAAGCCAATGCTAGAACTTCCAGTGACCCCTAAAACTCAGCTATGTAGGTTGTAGCATGCTCGAGATTTTTCTCAGTAATCTACTTCCCCCTGTAATTTCTTAGTCATCATCCCCACATAAACTTCTATTCCTCAAATTTCAAGTCTGGTATGTGTTTATCCTAACTCGAGGACTAACTAGAGGGAACAACCTAAACCTCCTCTGCTATGGCGGGGCAGAGAAGGTGGCTCCACTCCATGGCCCCCTTAATTTATTCTCTTTTAGACTAAATAATCTTTCAAGATTAAGAGATCATGCAAAGTTTATATCAAATGCATGCCTATTCTTCCACACCCATAGTTTCTAGCAAGTAATTCCTAAGAGCTTTTCTAACAATAATACTCATATATGTCGAAACTATATCTTAGATTCATCTCCCACCACTATTTGAAGTTACCACCATAGGACTGACTCCGTTGTTCATCTGTGATAAAATGTAATCGAACCATAATGCCTATGGATAGTCCCTAACAATGTAGTTAATATCCTGCTCTCCTAAGAAATGATACCATCCACATAGATAATCTCATTCTCTCAGAGGCTTGATGCATCTAAATTTTCAGTAACTCAAAATTGAGGTTGCTATTTTTCTATTCCAGGAGTGACTAGTATGCACTTTTGATACAAAATTCAAGTAAATCATTAAAAAGCCATATTCTAAGATCACTCTTCGAAGAGCGGCGAGAGTGGCTTGAAACTTTAGGTGCTTATTTCTCAAGCATCAACATATTAATTAACTCGCATTCTCAAATAGGAAACTCTGAATTTGATTTTGTATTTGTTGATTTTTTTGGTATGGTATATTATGTGTGTATGTGTGTTGAAGTATAGTCCCACATGGGATATTTCTAACAATATCTGCCTACCTTTTTCATATAAATAATTCACCTCTACGTGTTTGAACAATCCAAAATGCTTCTTGGGCCTATAATTTAGTTTTGGGCCTAAGTTATTCCCATTAAATTTTTTCTATTTTGTTGCTTCTTTTGAGCTGCTCTTCAAGGTTTAGTTCATGGGTGCACACGCTCATGACAACATTGAGGTATTTTTTTTCTTCTCATTTCTAGAAATTATTTATTTAAATGATTTCTTTTTATTTTTGTGTATTTTGTTTTATTAACTCTTCTACTTGTTAATTTAAATTTCTCATAGTTGATTGATTGATTTCATTAGTTTTTTTTTTTTTTTGTAATTGGCTCTCCGATAGTTTTTGTGGCTGTTCATAATTTGGAAAGTAATAAAACTAGTTTGTAAGACGATAAGGGTATTCCTTAGCCAAATTTTACATCAGTCCAAATTAAGTCATTCCTCATACCATAATATGAGTACACCTTGTATAACATGACTCATGATTTGTAAAATGATTGTTGTTGTGATATTCAATTAAAAAACAATTACACTAAAAAGGGCATAAATTTCCTATCGACAATGTTAAAAGAAACCAATATTAAAAGATACATTATTAAAATATATATTATGGTTTGTCTATAGTAAAACTATGATTCTTTTCACAAAACACTATCTAATAAGACTAGTAACAAGAAATTAAAATGATTATAAACATTTTAACAAGAAAATAAAATAAAACCCATGGTTACTATCCATTAGTTTCTGTGAATATACTTAAAATAAATAAACAACAAGAGTCTTTTGTCCATTAAATCACCAAGTACATATTGCTTGAAGTTTGGAACATGTTTCAACCTTAGATGGATGTTGGCATGGTCTTTGATGCATATTTACACCAGAAACGTGATTTTATTCTCAAATGCTATCCTAGTTTTGCTCATAGTGTGAAATCAAAATGATTTTGAAAGGATTATTAAATAATGTATTAGATACAAAGAAAATTAGCATCGAGAAATGGTCCAAATTTCACATCGAAAAAATAAACTTTTTCCTAAGATGTAAATGTCTAGGCTTTTGGTGTGGACTTACATTTTAATAATCCAAATTTTCAATTTTATTGTTGTTGCTTCAAAGTAAACTTGTATAAATTCATTTTAATTGTTCATGGGAGCAACATTTCGTTCTCAAATATAGTTGTATTGATCACTTGAGATTATTGGTTGTAAATATGTGTATAAGCTTCATTTTATGTATTATCCAATGTGGCATTAAATGGAGAATATTTCATGTTCTGTCATTGTTGATGATTTCTACCAACGCATTCCCTATATTATCTAGTGGTGCTCCAAATGTTTGCAGCCCAGGTGCAATAAGGCAATTGATTGTACCAATCCATACGCTTGTAAGTTGATAATTCGTTTCGCTTATTTAGTTTTCTATATTGTTTTAGAGTGGATTTCATTAATTTATTTGAGATTTTGAACTTTATCTGATCCAAATTTGACTTTATTTGCCAAAACAAAAGAGGGTTGCAATTGATTTTAGTGTGAAAATGGAAGCTGAGCTGCAGTAATCGTCCATTGTCCATTTCAGGCAGTACTGCAGAAAAAGTTGTAAAAAATGATAGTTTTTTGTGACAGTTCTTTTTAAGTGCATCATTTACAATAAGTGAAGGCAGTTTTGAAATCGCCATAGTATACTGTGGATATGGCTTGAACTTCCTAACTTATTATCTCATATCTAGTTTTCTGTTAGTTAGTTACACAGCAGTAACCAAATTCATTAGCAAACAGCTCTCTGTTATAGGAACTCTATATATTTGTTGTAGCTGTTGTAATTCAGATAGAGTGAATTCTGTAATTCCAGTGAGCATAGAGAGTGAAACAAATTCACAACATTGTAATTCTCAAGTTCATAGTGAAGCTCCTTTACTCCTTCTTCCCGTGGGTGGATGTAGCCAAGTTTGGTGAACTACCCACATTATATTGTTGTGTTCTTGTGTGAGTAGTGTGTGTGATTCTTCTTCAATTAGTCTATGATTTCTCAGTTTATATAACAAACTGGTATCTAGAACTAGACAAGATCAGATTCTTCCACATCATAAATCAGAAATCAAATAGTGTTCGTGGCGGGTCATCAAGATTCGAGCAAGAAGATGGCTAGCACAATCAAGATTGAGAAGTTTAATGGCAGGAATAGCTTCAACCTCTGGCTCATTAAGATGCATGCTCTGCTCAAGGATCGAGGGGCATGGACTCCTCTATCGGGTCAATCAGGCAAAGCTGCAAGAGATGCCACTTTGCAACAAGAGGAGAATGCGCATTCCCTTATCCTTTTATCTCTGTCAGATGAAGTTCTTTATGAGGTTGCTGAAGAACAAACAATTGCGGGCTTATGGTTGAAACTGGAAAAATTGTACATGACAAAGTCTTTGTGCAACAAACTTCTACTAAAAAGGCGTCTATTTGGATTAAGAATGAAAGAAGGTACGAATCTAAAAGACCATATTGATGAATTAAACTCTATTTTTCTAGAACTGAGAGATATTGATGTCAAGGTGGATGATGAGGATATAGCCATGATTCTGTTAGCTTCTTTCCCACCATCATATGAAAATTTTGTCAGTTCATTTAGTGTTGGTAAGGATAGCATTACTCTTGAAGAAGTCAAATCAAATTTGTACTCAAGGGAGATAAGACTAAAAGCATCAGGGAATGGTGAAGACAGCATTGCTGCTGGTCTAGTAATGTCCAATCCTCCAAAAGCTCAAAACAAGAAAAAGGGAAAAGGGAAGAATAAATCCAAGGTCAATCCGAAAGATAGATGCAACTACTGCAAAGAGCCATGTCATTGGAAGAAAGATTGCCCCAAGAAGAGAAAGAAAGAATCAGTGGCAGCCACTGTGCAAGATGATTCCTCATCTAATTATGAGCTAGTACTCTCAATTGTTGATAATCAACAACAACAATCTGATCAGTGAGTGCTAGACTCAGGATGTTCCTGTCATATGTGCCCTCATAGAAGCTGGGTTGTCACTTATGATGAGAAGTCTGGAAGAAATGTGCTAATGGGAAACAATGTGTCTTGCAAGACAGTTGGTATTGGTTCTATACAGATAAAAATGCATGATGATATTGTTAGAACCTTAACCAATGTAAGGCATGTTCCAGAGCTTAAAAAGAATCTTATTTCTGTGGGTGTAATGGACTCAAAAGGCTATTCTTATATAGTTGAAGGTGGAGTGATGCAGATCAGGAAGAATACAAAATCTGTGGTTATGCAGGGAGCCAAGCAAGGAAATCTGTACATTCTTCAAGGCTCCACAATGACTGGCTTAGTTTTAGCAGCTTCCCAATCTTAAAATAAAGTCTCTGATAATAATTCCTTGTGGCATATGCGCTTAGGCCACATGAGTGAAAAGGGACTGCGGATACTCAACAAGCAATGACTTCTTGGAAGTCAGAAAGTTGAATCTCTCAAGTTCTGTGAGCATTGTGTTTTTGGCAAACATCATAGTGTGAATTTTCCAAAAGTAATACACACTACCAAAGCCACACTGGACTACATCCATTCAGACTGTTGGGGTCCCTCTAAAGTTCCATTTCTAGGAGGAGCAAGATATTTCCTTTCTATCATTGATGATTACTCAAGAGTGACATGGGTTTTCATGATGAATCAGAAGTCAGAAGCTTTCAAAAACTTTAAGCATTGGAAGATTCTGATAGAAAACCAAATAGGAAAGAAAGTCAAGCGCCTAAACTGATAATGGGCTGGAATTCTGCTCATAAGAGTTCAAAGAATTTTGTAAGGATGAAGGCATTGCTAGGCAATACACTGTCAGGAACACACCTCAACAGAATGGGGGTAGCTGAGAGAATGAATAGAACTCTATTGGAAAGGGCAATATGTATGTTGTCAAATTCAAGTTTGAATAGGAACTTCTGGGCTGTGGCAATCAGTACAGCATGCTACCTTATTAATCATTCTCTATCCACTGCCATTGATTACAAAACTCCTATAGAGGTATGGACACACAAACCTGCTGATTATTCAATATTAAGAGTGTTTGGATGTCCTGCATATTATCATGTTAATAAGGGTAAACTAGAACCTAGAGCAAAAAGGGGAACTTTTGTAGGATATGGCGATGGAGTTAAAGGGTTTAGGATCTGGTCACCTACAGAAAGAAAGCTGATTCTAAGTAGAGATGTCACATTCGATGAAATCTCATTATTGAATGCTAAAACTGAATCAGAAGAGGCAAGTAAGGCCAGAGAAATGTCCAAACAGGTGGAGTTTGATAGTACCACAACTAGTGATCAGAGAGAACAAGAAACTTCAACCACATAATTTGTTCTTCCCAGATAATCAAAAAAGGCAACTAGGAAATCTCAAAGGAACATAAAACCTCCTGAGAGATATGGTTTTGAAGACATGGTCTCTTATGCCCTACAAGTAGCTAAAGGTGTTGATTCTATGGAACATGCTACCTTACATGAAGCAATCACATGTCCAGAGTCCAATCAATGGATCACTGTTGTGCATGAAGAAATGGAATCTGTGCAGAAAAATGAGACTTGGCAACTGGTTAAACTACCCGAGGGTAGAAAAATGGTTGGATGTAAATGGATATTCAAGAAGAAGCCCGGACTTTCATGTAATGATGTTATTAGATACAATGTAGCTAAGGGCTTCAGTCAGAGAGAAGGTGTTGACTACAATGAGATATTCTCTCCAGTAGTAAGACACACCTCAATTAGAGTTCTCCTTGCTCTTGTTGTAAATCTAGACATGGAATTAGAACAACTTGATGTAAAAACAACCTTTTTACATGGAGAATTGGAAGAAGACATTTTTATGAAGCAACCAGAAGGATTTGAGCTACAAGGAAAGGAAGAACTAGTCTGCAAACTCAAAAGATCTCTATATGGATTGAAAAAATCTCCAAGATAATGGTACACGAGATTTGATCAGTTCATGGTCACTCATGGATACAATAGGAGTCCGTATGATTCCTGTGTTTATCATAACAAGGTGGAGGATGGTTCCTATATCTACTTGCTTCTTTATGTGGATGACATGCTCATAGCATATTGGGACAAAACAGAAATTCGGAAGCTAAAATCTCTTCTCAGTTCAGAATTTGAAATGAAAGACATGGGGTATGCTGCACAGATTTTAGGGATGGAAATATACAGAGATCGAAACAAGAAGAAGTTGTTCTTATGTCAAAAGGACTACATTCAGAAAATTCTAAAAAGGTTTGGCATGTCAACTACTAAACCAGTATGTACACCTTTAACAACCGGCATTCGAATTTCTGAAGCTCATGCACCACAATCAGAATCAAAAATGGATTATATGACTCGGGTTCCATATGCTAGTGCTGTTGGAAGTCTTATGTATGAAATGGTATGCACAAGACCAGATTTGGCACAAGCTGTCAGTGTGGTAAGCAGGTACATGGGGAGACTAGGAAATAAGCACTGGCAAGCTGCCAAAAGGATATTCAGGTATCTCAAAGGCACAACTGACATTGGCCTCATCTATGGAAATGATACATCATGTATGTTAGCTGGTTTCTCAAACTCAGATTATGTTGCAGATCAAGATGGCAGAAGATCTATAATAGACTATGCATTTACAGTTGGAAGGTCTCTAGATAGATGGAAGGCCACTCTCCAGCCTACTGTTGCATTATCCACAACAGAGGCAGAGTATATGGCTCTAACAAAAGCAGCCAAGGAGGGAATCTGGCTAAAGGGTCTGATCAGTAATCTTGTTTTTCCACAAGATAAAGCAATTATCTTCTGTGATAGTTTCAGTACTATTTGTTTGGCCAAAGATCAAGTTCATCATGAAGGACTAAACACATAGATGTGAGATATCATTTCATCCGAACAGGAAAAAGGATCAAAGTTCATAAAATTGACACAAATGAAAACCCTGCAGACATGTTTACTAAACCTGTTCCTAGAAGAAAATTCATGTATTGTTTGAATTTGGTTAATGTTGATAGCTAGAAATAACGACAATGAAATGGCAGTAAAAGGGGAGTAAGCTTGAGCAGAACATCTGATATAGGAAGGCTTCAATCCAAGGTGGAGAATTATGGATATGGCTTGAACTTCCTAACTAATTATTTCATATTTGGTTTTCTGTTAGTTAGTTACACAGCAGTAACTAACTTCATCAGCTAACAACTCTATGTTAAAGGAACTCTATATATTAGTTGTAGCTGTTGCAATTCAGATAGAGTGAATTCTGCAATTCCAGTGAGCATGGAGAGTGCAACAGATTCACAACATTGTAATTCTCAAGTTCATAGTGAAGCTCCTTTACTCCTTCTGCCCGTGGGTGAATGTAGCCAAGTTTGGTGAACCACCCACGTTATATTGATGTGTTCTTGTGAGTAGTGTGTGTGATTCTTCTTCAATTAGTCTATGATTTCTTAGTTTATATAACACACACACACACACACACACACACACACACACACACACACACACACACACACACACACACACACATATATATATATATATATATATATATATAGGTTTCAACTACCATTTTATAAGTAATTTGTAATTTTTTTTTTCACTTAAAATGCCCCCTCATTCCCTCCCTTTCCGTAAGATCCCTAATACTAATTTTATTCCTCTCTTTTTAAAATTTTTTTAGTAAAGATCCAAACTAGTCCTGACAAAAAAAAAAACGACATATTTGGTCTCTGACAAATGGAAAATACCGGTTTGAGAAATTTTAGTCGCAAACAAATTTAAAAGAAGTTCAAAAATAGTCTTTTTGAGCTTAAATTTTCAGGACATTTTAGTCCCTGCCAATGATTATTTTGAATGTTATTTAAAATTGTTTGGGTTTTTTTTTTGAAACATTGTCGGGGGTTAAAATATTTCAAATTGATATTGTCCATTTTTAAGGTACCAAACATGTTGCCGTATTTTGTGTTGGGGACCATTTTGTGATTTCACTTTTTCCCCTCTTCACTTCACTCTTTCGCTGTGCCCTAATTCCCTGAAAGTGAAAAATATAGGCATGAAGTGGACATTGACAAGTTAAATTTGCATCGTCAACTTGTAGATGCAACTAATTTGACTAATTTCTCATGGATCTATCTTGCTGATACAGTCACAAAATTTGTGGAGTGGGTGTGTTTCATTTATCACTGTGAACCCATCGTTGGTCTCCTTGATCGATTCCTACGTCAATGGAGCTTCCTTCTCATCACCGCCAATCTGAATCCTCATTAGTTTTCGGTAACACTATCTCTCTTACTGTACCTTTAACATTTCTCAATTTCCATTTTTTTGTAGTTTCGATATTGACTTTGTTGCTATTTGATCGCTGAGAAATTTTTTTGCCATGTCAATGCTTTTTCTCTGTCATTTTTAAGTGTTTATTATTATTATTAATATTTTCTTTTTCTCGAAATTTGATTCGATATAATTCGCGGGGTGTTGGTTCTTGACTAATTTGATTACTATCTTGGATTCTGGAAAATTATGAAAAGTAGTAGAAGATTCCTCATCAGTTTTCGTCATTTCTCAAATTAATGATTGGTTGGTTTCGCTGTGATTTTTGGAGTTGTTTGATGTTTTATGAAGCTACAAACAGAGAGCATAATTTCAGTGTTGTTGTGCTATGTTGCTTGCATTTCTTGCGGGTTTTCTATGCTGGCTTGGATTTCTTAAACTCTTGTCATGTGGCTCTCATACACTTTGTATATATGACCTAGGTGGACATGTGCGGATCAACACATGGTGCTATTTTATTATCAATACATTGTGAGTTGAATTTTTTTTTAGAGTAAACCATCATTTTGTTCCTTGAAAGTTGAGGCCTTGTCAGATTCAAATCAGTCCCTAGAACAAGAGAAATTCACAAAAAGTCCCTGAAGTTGAATACTTAAAATCAAATTAGTCCTTAAAGATTAATTATGAATATCAACTTAGTCTTAAAAAATGTAATTTGTAAGGACCAATTTGGTTGTAACTATTTAATTTTAGGGACTAATTTGAAAAGAGGATATTTTCTGGACTAAAATGATTGATAATTTATAATTTTAGCGACTTTTTATTTTTTAAAATTCTCTTATTCTAGGGACTGATTTGACAACGCCTCACACTTTCAAGGACCTAAATAATAATTTACTCCTTTTTTGGGGTTTTACAATTGGTTCTTTGGTCGTATAAGTATATGGGTTTGTTGGCCGTATTAATACATGGGTTTGGCATTTGGTTCTTTGGTCCCTTAGCAAATGTGCTAATGGCCTAATACTCTACTGGAACCAAGCTTCAATTTTTTATTTTTTTATTTAGATATAAGAAAATTCATAAATGAGGAAGAGCTGAAGGTTGTAGGAGGAGGATAAAAAAAATTAGTAAATTAGAATATTAGATTTTTTATGTATTACAAAAAAGTATAATTTTGGTGTATTAGTATATTAATAAAATAGTATATATATTAGATTTTTTCTAAATACTTTCTTCTTTGATAGTTTTCTTCTAGTAATCCTAGTAGGTATCAATACATAGGATTACTAATGCTTTTAAGTAACTAATGCACTGGGTGTTTAACTCTTACTTTAGGATAAGTTGCATTCTCAGACTTTCTTTTTCAGTTTAGACAAATGTTGGTGTCATTTTGTCTCATTGCTTCATAGCATAGCCGCGATATTGCATATGAAAGATAATTGATGTAACCATACTGGATTCGCATATGGTGGTTGGCCTTTTTCTATACCCCTTCTCCCTATCAAACTATGGCACTCTGTATATAGTTATATACTTTTTTTTTAGTTTTGTCAGTTATTGATATCTTTATCTGCAAAGACTGAATGATACTTCAAAATAGTTTTTCTGGTGCAAATGCATGTATTGGAGCTTCTGTGTTTCCTCTATATATAGGGTAGTGATGATGCAAAGTTGAATCACCACCAATTATTACTTCTTATTGTTGCCAAAGAAAATGCAATTCAATGTTAATAGATATATTGGAGATTGAGTTTGCTCATGAAAATGTTTGAAATACTTTGCAGTTTCTAGAGTTTTGCTGAGGTTTGGAAAGGCTCTTGAAGTCAAGAAAGGAGAACCTGAAGATATATTACGAGAAATGGTCTGTAAGCAAAGGTTGCGATTGATAGTAAAGTCTCCATCCTTAACTACTATCAACGGAAAGAATTCATGGTTGAAAGCTCTGGAAGATTTGATATCTGGATATGTTGTACTAAAAGAGTTTCCATTAGATTGGTTGGATGAAGGCACTGGTTGATATTATGTTTTAGATTTATCTAAAAAGCTTTGTCTATTGAATTTTCTCTATGATGGAGCTTTAGGCACAGAGAAACTAAGGAGGTTACTGATGGTCAAAATTCAATATTTGTTGATGAAATTAGAGAAGCAAAGTCTAAGGTTGTTGTAGCTAAGGAAAAGGAAAAATGTCTTAAGAAGAAGTTGCGGGATGAGATATTCATAGCTATTGAATCTAAAGGGTCAATTTCGGAGCATGATGTTCTTTTTTTTTCGAAGATATAAAAAGTGAATCAACTCAATCTCGTGCTAAGTGGCTAGAGGCCAAGCGCACAATCCCTAATAGTATGCTATGATATTTAAGATTTGCTCTGATGTTTTAACCTAGTCCATGCCTAAAGATTTTCAATCTTATTCTCTGAATAATACTTGGGTGGTGATGCTACGTTATGTAATTGAAAGACTACTTGAGTTACAAGAGTAATAATTAGAACAATAAATGAAAAAAAAAAAAAACTCAACTTGATTTTTTATGTTACTAAATCTTATCTTATAGTAGATATGTTTACTAATTGAACTATGTGTGCTTGAACAATTTAAACTTTTTGCAATTCTTATTTAAATTTGTAAGAAAAAACTGAAAAGTACACACGTGATTGAGGAAATGGTGTTCCATTGTATTTTAATACAAGCTTTCTAATTAGTTTCTTCAGCATGGTTACAATTGCCATATTGCCTCTAAGTTATCTTACAAAATATGTTTGAATTTATGCATCAATATTTGATTACATGGCCTTTGTTTGAATGTTAGATTTTCAACATGTATGATGAATCTTATGTTGTCTTCACAAGGTTGGATTTTCTTTTGAAAATATAGATACTCATATTCATAGAAATATATTTATTAATTAGGCTTAAAATATGATGATTGTTTACTCTGAAACGAACAAATGAAAACATGAGGGGGGTTGAATTGTGTTTTACTTAAACTTTTCAACAATATGAAAGTTTTCTCCAAGAAGCAGGATCAGACACTTTGAGGTGTCTGATGCAGAACAAGTTAATTTAAAACTTAACACTTTAAACCCTGGTTAGCACAATAAATATATAAAGAAAACTTAAAGAGATAAGGGAAGAGAGTTGACACAGAGATCTATTCTGGTTCACCCCAAACCTTGGGCTACGTCCAGTCCTTGGTTTCACCATGTGTTACACTATAGCTGATCAGGTTATAGACAGGCATTATTCGCACACCTAGCCTCCTCATGCTCAACCAACAAGTACTGTTTGCACACCTAGCCTCTACAGGCTCCTTACAAGTATTCTTTCAGCAAGCCTCTTCAGGCACTTTATAGAGTAAGAAATGAAGCACCAGCTTCAAAGTTTACAACTTTGCAAGTCAACCAGAGTAACACGCAATCAGTGAATAAGAAATAAGGTTGGTATGATTGCAGTAATAACTTATCAATAAATACAAATGATTGAGAAGAGACCTATTTTTAGAAAGAAGAACTTAGAGAGCTTTGAATGCTTAGAGAGTATTGATTGCTAGAGGATTAAGTTCTAGTCAGTCTCTTTAAGCAGTCTTCAAAGTCTTCCTTTTATACTCATAAGCAATAATTCCGTTGAGAGATGAATATATTCTTGTTCTTCATAATGCCAAAGAGTAGTTCTGAATCTCCATTTAATGTTTATGATCATTGGAGAGCTTCAAGACAAGTTGAAAGTATTTCTTGGCATAGCTTTATCAAAGTGCATCATGATTCAGAGCAGTTACAGTTGCTTTTCTGACTTGGGGTAGCAATACTTTCCTTGTTTGTGCAACACGGGCATGTGACCGCATAAAGACCGCTTAACTTGTTGCAACAAAAGAATTTCCAGCAGGGCTTTGTACCTTTGTGCTTTTTGTGCTTGAATCAATATTCTTTGATTTGAAAATGCTAAGGAATGTGGTTGTCTTTTAAATGAAAGTATCATAAAGCACTTTCAGACACTTTGCAAGGCCAGACGCATTTTCATAGCTCGTTGTTACTATGTCAGAAGTAAGACATATTTTATAAAAACAAACACATTTTTCAGACACTTTGTTTTACTGAAATGCTTTTGTTTCAAGACCTGCACACTTAATGCACATATAAGTAGATTTCAAAGGTTCAATTAAAATCATTCTTTGTTTGGATTCATCAAAAATTAGAGATGTCAGAAACTTAGACTTAACATACTCATGCATGTAAGCACCAGATGTAGGAAGTGGACTCAACAGATCATCATCAGGTGCAAGTAATGCCCATCAATCAGTGGATCATTTGAGTCCTCAATGATCACTTATCATGATTTTTAGATTGTAATTTTATGTAAGTGGATTTTTGTTAAGAACAACATAGTGATGATTTTAAGGGTCAGTTTCTTTTTTTGTCATTTCCTGTTTTAAACTTCAGAGAATATAGAAAATGGGCTTGAAAATATGTTTGGTTGTGTTTAATGAAAATGTTTTCATTGAAATCATTTCTGGATTTGGGTCCAAATGTGGAAACAGGAAAAAGTTGTTTTAATGTTTCCTTCCCTAATTTTTGAAAATAGGAAATCAAAATAGAAAACATAAGGTCAAAACAAACATGTTTACAAATGTTTCAAAATTTGAAATTGGTTTTTATTTCATAAAATAAAAACAAAAAATGAAAATGCAAATCAAACAAGCCTAAAGGGGGGATCAATAGCTACATAACAACTTCAGGATGGTTGTTTACGGTGGTTATGACCATGGAGTTGAAGACAATGAAGGTAGATTATATAGTGGTTGATGGGAATTGTTGTTGCCTTAAAAACCTGTGTAGTAAGTATGTGCGAGTATACACAATTGCAACAAGTAGTAAAGAGTAAGTAAGAGATTGTTCGACGAGGATTAGAATGGTATAAAATAACCAAAACTCAAATTAATGGTTCTATTGAGCTAAGATTAAATGGTAACCAAATAGTGTGTGAAAGTGTTGATTTTCAATATTTAAAAAGAACAATATTAAAAAGGCAGTATTAAGAAAACAAGATAATTAAATGAGGTCGTGAAAAGATATGGTAAAACAGATACATGTATGAATCCCTTGTAATTTCAGTTTAGCTTTAGTTATGCTCTGCGATGCTACGGTGTTTAGCTCCAGGAGATGAAAGTTGTGTTATCTAATACTTAAAAGATGAGGTTCATTAAATGTGTTCTATTACTATATTCATATTAATTACACCCTCTTTATTATGAAGCACGTTCTAGTTAGCTTAAGGACTTGAATGATTATTCCTAATACATTCAACATCTACTAATTTTCCAATTAGAGACTAAACCCTTATCTCTTAAACATGTCCACTTACTTAGCTTTTCCAAGTTCAGCAAGCTCAAGTACTACTTAAGATGGCCAAACTTAAATAAAACAACATATAAACGTAGATTAAGCGAAAATGTAAAAGTAAAGCATCACATAACATTAACTAAACATTCATTCAAGTTCAGCATAATAGTAACTATAACAAGTTAGCTCATAACGAGCTTACAAAATCTAGAAACAAAATAGAAAATAGGAGAAGAAACCATTACAATGGAGGAACAAAAATGGAGACTATGGAGAGGAAGAAGAAGACCATTGTCTACTGCCTTTCTAGGTCACGAAATTCTTACATGGGCCTTTTTCTCTCTCCTATATGTGTGCTATTAATATAATACTAACATAAAGACTTGGGCCCATTTCATTAATGGCACCAGTGCAAAACCCAATGCATGTGACTGGGACACGTCCTCAGCTTTTAGGGCGAACCCGCATGAGAGAGAAAGTGGTCCTGCTTTTGTCCTTTTCTGATAATGACTTCGCGCTCAGATGCTACAGCATGTCCAGAGCATTTTCCAGCAGCTTGTATAAACTTCACCATAAACCTAACAAAAAGCAAGAAACACATTAACCATATTCCTAAACACTCAAAAACATAAATTTCATGATCTTTGCACAATGACACACAATACATTAAACTAAAGAAAAACTCATAAAACATAAACACAAAACACTCAAAGATTACAAAAACTCAAGCTAATAAAGAGTAGATAACTCTCATTTCTAAGAGTTATCACACCCCAAAACTTGAATTTTTGCTTGTCCTCAAGCGATGGAAAGAAAGATACAAAAGAAAAAAAATCAACAAAGACTTAAACATACACACAAGATTGATAGACCACAAATCCTTTTTCTCAAAGCAACATCACAAAACAAAACCTCTTACTTCCTTAACATTCATGCATCACAAATCAGCAGATTTTCATGACTTCGATCAACCCAGAACAACATGATACAGTAATATGCACTCAGAACAATGTGTTCTTCCCCACTCACAAAAAAAAAAAAAAACGGTTCACTCAATCATCATCCACATGTAACCCTATCATAAGCTTGATAAGCTTCTAAACTCCCTAGCACAAAATCAAAGCTTGACACTGCTAGAGGACTTTTATTGGGTTGTAATGGGGCTAAGGCTGAGACAACCCTGATGTCCTATTAAAGAAAACCTAATTAACTAAACCTTAATCACGATATAATGTTAAGCGTATATATAAAAAATCATAAGTATTCAAACTTTAAACATATGGAACGGGAATATCAACATCACATCACACACATATATATAAAGTACAAACACACTGTCCTGATACACCGTAGAGGGCACCCCATCAATACAGTCCCGATAGTACAACCCAACATATCAACACTGAAAAAAAAATACAGATAAAAGTCCGAAAGGAAAAGATACCTCACATCACTCCAATCTAACCCAACCCCGCTAAAAATGTACATAAAAAATAGGCTCAATGTCGACGAATCTGGGCAAGTATACCCAGTCGTGCAAGTAATACGGTGGTAAGACCGATTATCGTATCCACGGGGATTGGATGTCAACTACCAATTCACAAACTCAGCAACTATCTAGACTAAACAGAGAGTTCAAAACAAGCAAAAGAAAAGAAATAAAATCTTTTTGTCTTTTTGGGGATTTTTGACAAACACTTGGAGTGCAGAAAAATATGTTGGGATCAGATTTCATCAAACCTCTATCTCATGCAATACCAGGACTAGATACCTCCCATTCATGCTTCAGATATTAAAATCAATCCACTAAAATACTCAAACCCCGATTCCTCGGATGGCAAGAACCTAAATCCACCAATAGACCCTAATACCTTAGGTGGCCTAGATTAATGAATTTGCATTAAGATTAGGGATTACGCGATTACTAGCAAACCTAACTTCATTCCTAGATGAAAGGGTTAGTAGGTGATCAAATTCAATTCCGGTTATGATACGAACGTCCCCATTGCATACCAAAACACAAATCGAGTCATGGGGGTGCTAGCCACAACAAGCATTAAGCACAGAAAATTAATCACTAATATGAAGACATGAACATAGAATAATCAGTCAAGATAAATACATAATCAATCAGTTTGGCTACATCTAATCCCAACAACAGGGAGTTAACTACTCATAAACAGAGAATACAAAGAGAAGGAGAGAAGGGATGAAGCAAACTCCATAGGAGGATCCTCCAATCTTCTTTCTTTTTGTCATCCCCTTCTCTATTTATTTTTTTTTCTTTTCTTTTTCTTTTATTTGGAGAAGGGGAGACTTTTTCAATTCAAGAGATTTTTTTTTTCTGATTCTTTCATCCCAAACTTTTTCGACTACCTTTTTCACCCTTTTGTAATACTTTAGAAGGTCCCTTATCAAGCATCATTTATCCACATATTCCAGGGTACCAAGAAAAGTATTTTATTCATCTAGGCTCAAAATTGGGCAACTAAGGGGTAACATTTAGTCATTCAAAGCTCAGAAGGCCAGAAAAATACCTAGTGCCTCCCTCATTTTCAAAAATGTTTTCAAAAATTTTTAAGCTTCTAAATGGTTTCAAGTCAAGTTCTAGAGAAAATCATCCAAGAGGAATAACACTCTAACACAAAAAGTGGGGTAGATTTAGTGAGTACCCCTTTGGCTCAAAATCTCACATTTTGTAGTTCAAAAATCAGTGAGCAACACAAATCTATAGAACCATATGCTAATTATCAACTATCCAAGATTATCTCAAACATTTTTATTTGTAGCCATATCACAAGAATAAAAAATTGGGTTCAACAATTCACTATCAAAATTTTATTTGGCACTAAGTTCTCACAATTGGGATGCAAAATCTAAGCAAGGTCAATCTAATTGTGTGATCATGCAAACTATCATGCAAAACTATATGAATGCAACATGAACAATGCAAATGCAAAATACCCCTACCCCAAGCTTAAGAATTTACATTGTCCCCAATGTAAACAATCAAGATGGAGAGATGAGAAAAATATAATAAAAAAAAAAAAAAATTGGAACGGCTTACCGATGCGGTAGCGGGTGTTGGTTCACATGCCTAGTCAGAATGAACTGCATGAAAATTGGGTTTCTTTTTCTTGTCTTCTTGCTCTTCCCTCCTTCCTTCTTACCCTGGAATCACTTGGCAATTTTATTAGTAAAAGAAAACTCTTGATCTTCTCAAATTATTCAAGAGTTTAAAATCAAAAATAAAATCTAACTAAACAAAAAGGAAAAAGGAAAAGGAAAAGAAAAATTGGGTTGCCTCCCAATGAGCGCTTCTTTAATGTCACTAGCTTGACTTATTAAAAAGCATCCACCTGGATCCTCCTCCCGGATCAAATGGAAATTGGGGTGGTGATTGTAGCAGTAAAATAACTTTATTCTCAATTCCACCCAGCCATTGGGTGAAATATCCATTGACCTCTTCAACTGTAATAATGCACTTACTTCCTAGCGGGTCAAATGGCATTTTCACCAGGAAGTTTGACAGACAAGTGGAAGGGGCTAACTTACCAGTATCCACACATGCATGCAAGCCAACATATTTATTTAATGCAGAAAATTCAGCAAGCATGGTGGTGCTTTCCAAATGCCCTGTCTTCTCACTTGTTTCTCTCCAAGGATGCGCGAAAGGTAATCCCTCTTCTTGTGGTTCATCTACCACCACCTCTTCATCTTCATTGTGATCCATTCCCACAACCAGATTTTTCTCAAATGCTGATTCTTGTGGCTCTATGGGAATCATACATGGTGGTGGAGGTGGCAAATATGAACAAAAGGTTTCCCAATCCTCCTCGAAGAAGTTATATATAAGCCTTCCCGTCATATAATCAACTTGTGCGGGAGTAACATGGTCCATCAAATCCATGATGTCTCCCAAACACCAGTTGTCTTCCAAAGCGCGACTTGAGGCTTCCTCATCAGGTGGATAATACAAATTTTCCATGAACTGCATCCACCTTGCACAAACACAACTCAAAAGAAAAAGATCAAATATATACAGAAAAATAAAAAAGAATAAAAATGTCTAAATTAGTTGCCTCCTTTGTTACTAATGATATTGGCAAAACCAATCCCCGGCAACGCCGCCAAAAACTTGTTGACGAATCTGGGCAAGTATACCCAGTCGTGCAAGTAATACGGTGGTAAGACCGGTTATCGTATCCACGGGGATTGGATGTCAACTACCAATTCGTAAACTCAGCAACTATCTAGACTAAACAGAGAGTTCAAAGCAAGTAAAAGAAAAGAAATAAAATCTTTTTGTCTTTTTGGGGATTTTTGACAAACACTTGGAGTGCAGAAAAATATGTTGGGATCAGATTTCACCAAACCTCTATCTCATGCAATACCAGGACTAGATACCTCCCATTCATGCTTCAGATATTAAAATTAATCCACTAAAATACTCAAACCCCGATTCCTCGGATGGCAAGAGCCTAAATCCACTAATAGACCCTAATTCCTTAGGTGGCCTAGATTAATGAATTTGCATTAAGATTAGGGATTACGCGATTACTAGCAAACCTAACTCCATTCCTAGATGAAAGGGTTACTAGGTGATTAAATTCAATTCCGGTTATGATACGAACGTCCCCATTGCATACCAAAACACAAATCGAGTCATGGGGGTGCTAGCCACAACAAGCATTAAGCACAGAAAATTAATCACTAATATGAAGACATGAACATAGAATAATCAGTCAAGATAAATACATAATCAATCACATAAGATCTTATCGCATAAGAGCTTATGCCATAAGCGCTTAAAGAAAGAAAAAGAAAGAAAGGGGCATGAGAGGATTCGAATAGTGAAAAACACGGAGAGTGTGTTTAGTACATAAGCTCTTATGATAATTCCATAAGCTTTTCCCAGTGACTTTTGAAAATAAGTCAAAAACTCCTTATGAGATGGCATAAGTTATTTTTATAAACTCTGTCAAACACACTGCATAAGAGCTTATGTCATCAGATAAGTCAAAAAAAGCTTAAATAAGCTCTTCTAAACACCACCTTAGTTGGGTTCTTAATTAACTTATATCATAAACATCATATGTGGTTATGACTTGAATCCCCGCTGCCCCATTTTCTTTCTAAATGTCACAAGTCTCGTATGAGCACAAGTTAGCTATGCATGTGAACCATTCACGCTTAGCCTAAACAAGAAAATAAGGATAGGGTTAAGATGATGTTGTCGCCACGATAACAACAGTGTAATCAGAATATCGATAGGGTAACCGATTTGATCGTACTCGGCACAGGAAGTTCACTCTTCTCTTTGACCTCTCTCTTCTCAATCTCTGCATATTTCTTTCTGTTTTCGAAGGTGGTAAATTAAGTTACCATCTCACATTAGTTCTTTTTTTTCCTTCAAAAATCTTACGCCAATGCTAAAGCATGGAAAACTCCAATGCTCAAACGTCCGGGTGCTCAAGCTTGACCAAAGTCAACTTCTTCGCGTTAAAGGAATTCGCCATGTGTTTTGTCAAATTTTGACCCATATCTGGCCACTCAACACTCCAAGCGCTCGAGCGTGCAGCTTGACCAAAAAACCCTGATTCGCGTGTTTCGTTGCATTCTAAGCTCGTTTGAAGTCCAATTGACCTCAAATTTGAAACATAGACTCTTCAACACCTAAGGAATAAGATCAAGTCCTCAAACATGCCTAATATCTTCCTCAAACATAAATTTCCTACCCTGAACGCTTGAGCATTCCAAGCTGGGTAGGAATCCCTAACTTATGTTCTTGCTCGATTAGTAGCCGATCGTCTGCGTACTTTTCAAACAAACTTCCAAACACATAAACATGCATCTTAAACACACAAACAAGATATTAAAACGTGGATGTTACAAAGGCCAGGGAAGGATACATTTTTGGGAAGTGGCTAACACTAGGTAGAGTTCAGAAATGCTTTCCCTACAATATGTTCCACAACAAATGCTTTCTAGAAACCACCATAACAATCTCAGTACCAAGGAGGGGGGGGGGGGGGGGGGTACTCTTTTCTTTCTATTTTCCTTCTCCCTTCAGTCATATTACAATAAACCACTTTGCTATATAGCACCCCCAAACTTAAAATGGCGCTTGTCCTCAATTCACCCCCAAACTTATGTTACAAGCATATATTCAAGAAAACAACCCTAGAATATAGTGGCTAGTGTAACATCCTTGTCGAGTGCTACATTGTCTGTGACATTTTCGCAATATAGTTTAAAGCAGAAAATAAATTTTCTGAAGATATAGGTTTATTTTTACTTATTCCTTTTGCAAATAAGAAATTAGGTAGTATTTAAGATACCTCGTCCGACCTGTACATATCATTTATTAACATCTTCCAACCACTAATAGGCCTAAGACATATACATCTAGGAAAAGGGAAAATACGCAGTACATAATCATACATTCTCCGTATGTACATAATATTTTCATAAATTCTTTCAAAAGATAAAAGTCATGAAAAACCAGAAACAGCAAAAGGCGAAAATAGCAACGCCATTAAGATAACATGACCAATAAAAACATAAATAACCTTGGAGACACAGCTCCATACAACTATTCCTAAACACAAGTACTCATCATGCTGGACAATACAAAACGACGATGAGGTGTCATCATTGTACAATGATAACCACTTAGGACGATACATCGTCACACTGGTGTTGAGCTCTCACATCTCCCGTATATTGATCCCTTAAGATACGTCCTCATGACCGGTCCATCTCATATCCAAAGTTGGTTATGATGGTGAAGCAGTTCTACCGTCTTTGTTGAAGAACATAAAATAAAGGAGAAGACCAGAAAAAACAAAAAAATGAGGTGAGATCCCAATTCATCATACACATAAAGCAGGCATGTAGTGGTGCGACCCACATACATATTACAACATACATATATCCATATTATCATCCATCCTCAGTCCACAGATCAAAACTCCAACGATATACAATACCAAGATAAACGGTAATAGGTAGAATAGAGAGAAAACTGATTGAAGCCGTATAGTCCCATAACTACACATCCTCAAGGAATATCTGATCCTAACTCCGGAGCTAATTGACATTTTGGAAAGGAATTGGTTGGTAGAGGTTTCACATCCGCCCACCTTAGGCATACTAGGCACACAAGGCTTAAATCATAATGTACGTACAATCATAATCACATGTGATCTCAAACTCTTTGTAAGACATCAGGCTCTTTATGAAACCTCAACAACCGGGAAGCTCGGCTTCCTAGGCACAACAGCCTCACCATGATGTCTTGCCGGTAGATTTCTTCTTGGAGGACTGTCTCTGCAAGAAGCCAAAGTAAAATTAGAAGTCATAAGTAAAAACGAATACAAAATATGACAAAATACCTTTGTCTTAGCAGAAGAAGTGGGCTTAATAGCAGCCTCGATCGAAATTGTGGTCGCCGATTTCCCCGAAGGGAGTGGAGATGTCGCCAGCCCTTTGTCAGGTTTTTGCTTCTTAACTTTCTTACTTTTCTTGGGAATGTCATCATCGCTTTCCCAATTTTCGGTATTGGCAAAAGAAGTCCGCTTCGACCTTGGTGCAATTGTCGATTTCTCTAAGGGAACTGCAGTGGAAAGAAAAACACTTAGTCAGCAGAAACCTAGAATCGACAAATGAGGAAAATTCAAATAAGTACCTGGAGGAAATTCCAAAATCCTTGAAGTATGGGTAAATTGATCGTGAAGTCGGAAAGGTGCACAGTGTGCGAATTTATCCTTACCGTCGACGAAAGTGTCCACGATACCAAAAGACACACAAGGAAATGGCACTGGCTTGAAAGGAGTTTAAAATTCCTCCAGTCGGGCAAAAGGGTTTTTCGAATTGGCCTCTCAAAATTTCTTAAGGCAATTTTCCTCATGCGTCTTTCTTTTCACAGCTAACACATCCTTTACCTCACGAAGCATAGCCCAAGGACATATGGGATTCCACTTCGTCTTGTAGTGCTTCCCAAAAGCTAAGATTTCGGCTTGATGAGTACCATTGTCTTTTTTCGATGGGTCCTGTGCCTGCGTCACATGGTAATACCGGTCAGTAACCTTGTCAAGGCAAGATTGCAGATCAGGTATAGTGTTGGTGAAGTACTTTTCGACGTGGTCGGAAAAAGGATGAGTTCCCACGTCAAATGCCATAGGGACAAATTTGGATCGAGCTTTCTCATTGATCTGGATGAGTCCGTCGATGTCTTTTAATTTGTCAATCTGAACATGGAACATTTGACGTGACCGTTTTTTATTATAAGGAGCCGGGATGGCTTGGCAAAAGCCCATCTGACGAGCTAACATATTGGGAAGGTAGACAGTGACAGCTCTGGATGTCCTTTTCTTTCGTATCCGGGAGGCCGATGAACAGAACTCTTTGGCACATAAAATGAGACCAAATTGATTTGTTATTGGCCTGGATAGCAGGATCGTCGGAGATAATTTTCCTGGTAAACCAGGAAGGGCCAGATGATCTCAAGGCAAAGGGAGTCAAGTTGACATGCGTCGAGTAGTAAGAGATGAAGTGAAAAAGACAAAGGTAATGCTTAAAGTCTTCATCCAAAGAGTGTTGAGTAGACGACCAAAGATATGATAAGGCAATACCAGCAATGTGGCTAGAGTCCGGCTTAGCCGCAGTGCTTTCCAAGGAAGGTTTAAGGAGTGCATTCAGCCAAAGTTATAGCAGCCACATGGGTCCGCCAAGATTGGTTTTCTTTTCATGAGATCTAATGGCATCGACGATTTATCCGACACAGTCGTAAAGATGATCTAAAATGCATTGACGGAGCACGAGGTGTCAGCCTTCATGGAGAAGTATCGCCAGAGTTAGGAAACTCTTTGACACTTGGATGGAACGGGGACAAAAGATAAAGGCACAAAGCCATAGAGTCAGGAAAGCGACATGTCTCAGGTCGAAAACAGTGCCAACCTTTTGGTTGTGAAAGCCAATAAAAGGGTCGTATGATAAAGAGCAACCATCTATGACAAAAGAGTATTTTGAAGACAGAAGTGAGGTGATTGGTTCGCCATCAGGTCGAAGAGAGAAGGACCCATCATACCATTATCGAAGTGAAAGCAGTTTGTCGAGCAAGCCCAAAAGAAGAAGGAGGCTCCTAACATGGCATTCTGAAGAACAACATGGTGCCTAGAGAGTTGGATAAAGTCAAAGATGCCGATTTCATTCCAGAAAATTGCCCTTTTCAGCCTTTACTCTGTCAAGCCATGTCATATAACCTGACACGTGTTAATCAATATGGCACCTCAAGAGGGGAGTGAATTGAGGTTTAATCACTTTCTTTGAAACTTTGGTTTCTTAAAATAAATTGTTCAAGAAAGACTATGTATGATGCAAATAAATTGAGTAGAAGAAGAGAATGATTATGAATGAATGACCTCAATTAAAAATCAGAGAATTAAATCCATCACAATTAACCAAATACAATCAAGAACAACAATTAAGCAATAATTGCAAGAACTAGAAAAGTGATGGAAGGAGAGGATCACACAAACGATTTTACTGGTTCGATCACAACCTGGGTGATCTACATCCAGCTCTCAAGAACCCGTCAGTGATTCCACTATTTGAAAATTGTTTACAAGATTACAATTTACCAAAAACTAAAGGATGCCCCACCTTAAATGTGATTTGGATGCCTCACCAAATCAATAGAAACAACAATTACAATTGATATGTATACAGAAAATTGTAACACTATAGAAGTGCACTTTTTCTATAAAAGCTCAATGATTTCTCTCAAAATAATAGCATATGACTCAAGAATGTTTTTGAAGTGACTTTGACAGAGTAACAATAGATGAAAAGAGTTCTTAATTTTCGTGTCAAAATACCTCTTATTTATATAAGAAAAAGTGTGATAAAAATAAGTTTTAAATTTTAAATTCTTTTTGAAAAACTGAAGGTAGTCGACTACTTTAAAGAGTAGTCGACTACTTTGTTCAAGATTTGCAACCATTTGTAAGTAACTGCCAAAGTAGTCGATTACTTTTTCCAGTAGTCGATTACTTTCACAATCAGTAGCCAAGATTTCAAGATTTACACAAAGTAGTCGATTACTTTGATTTTAAGAATGTTTCTGGAATTTTTAAGAACAAAGTAGTTGACTACTTTTTTAAAAAACTTAAAAGTGACTAAATTCTTCACAAAACTTGTTCCATAAACACTTTTAAAGCTTGTCAAATCTTGAATTGTTTTTTCAATACATATTTCTTACTTTTTCTTTTTAGGAAAAACTTATTTTATCATTTTAAAAACATTTGAATGATTTAAGCTAATTTAAAGATAAACCTTTACAAATATTCATATAACTAATTATTACATAGGAGTGACATTTGTGTTTGGCTCTTCATCATCAAAACACTTTGAATGTAGCATATGCATTTTCATCTTGTATCTTCAGTCTCCCCCTTTTTGTTGATGACAAACACTTTGAATTCTTTTCGCGTTTAAACTCCCATTTGTTGAAATATTTGATATATGAATGGTGTGTTTGGAAGTTTAGAAACTCGCCCTCAATTTATGCGCTGTAAAAAAAAATAGAAAACACACATTTCTCCCCATTTTGTCATGATAAAAAAGAAATGATATAACATTGCAATACATATTATAGGATCATGATATTAAAAAAATGGAGGAATGATAACAATGAACTATGATGCAAAATAGACAAAATAGAATGCATAAGTGCAAATAACACCATAAAATGAGAAAACATAGTCCATATACAAAATAGTCCATAAAGCATAATCTAATGCTGATAATAATCCAGAAACAACAGTCCACAAAACATAACAGAAACAGTCCATAATAATCATAATCATCATAAACTAGTCCTATCAAAAGAGTCTTAATAGACAAGTCCTAGTGTCCCTATTCTTCATCATCTGCATCATCGGTATCATCAGGCATTTGATGAATCAGTAAAGTTTGGATCATATTCTCCATGTTGTGAACCCGAATGTTCAGATTTTGAAAATGTTGGACCACAAACATCTGGAAAGGATCTATGAACAGAGGAGCGGTGGATGAACTAGAGGATCGACCAGTTGAAGGAGGAGCCGAGGATTCATGAAGGTGTTGTATAACAACAGCTATTGAAGCATTATGCATCGGAATAGGAGAGGGAGGTGTGACAGCTCTATAACACCAAACACCCTTGACCTTCTTAATACCCATCTGTGCCATAATCTCTTTTCCAACCACATGATTATAATCTAATGGAGTAGTAATGATATACTCATCAAAATCAAAGTGATTGAAAAAGCGAGTGATCATTATGGCATAGGGTATTGGTTCCCTCTTCTTTCTCTTGTAGTGTAAGAGGCGTTCAGTAAAGAACCAAGGCCAGTTAACACGAACCCTATTATGCAGCACCTACATCATAATAATGTCAGTCTCAAGAATGCTGGCGTAGTTACCTCCATGGACGTTAAGCATGCACATGATGACATAGTGTAGCAAACGTCCCTCCATGTTAAGCAAGATGGTTTTGGCTTTGGTACCAAGGATCACATCATGGTTTTTCAGATAGGGACGCAGTGTATCATCCTTGTTAAAGTCCGAAAAACAATCAGGATCATTGAACTTCAGCTGACAACCCTGATGCTGAAGTCGAGTGACCTGAAGCCAAGCAGTAGGTGTGAAGGTGATCTCCCGATTTGCCAAGGTGCTCTGCAGCAACCCATCATTGGTAACCGATGAGCCTCTGGCTCATCTAGTTTCCAGCTAGAAAAGGGGTAGATTTTGTGCCTAATTGGGCGAGTCAACCTCTCTAATCTCCCAAATTGGCCTTGTTTTGTTCCTAAGTTAGATTTTGACTCGTTTAATGCATTTTTAGTAGTTTTTAGTTCATTTTGATTAGAATTACGCTTTTCTTTTCCTTTTATTATTTCAGGTTAAAGGTGAAGCTCTTAGAGTCAAGGAAAATGAAGAAAACAGTGGAAAAGCAATTCTGAAAGTTTCGCCTCGCGAAACAGGAGCTCGCCTCGCGAGCCTGAATAGCAACAGTCACCCTTTCTGTCACGCCACGCGAATCACCACCTCGCCTCGCGAGCCTGAAGGCCTGACTGTGCCAGTAATGCCAACCTCTCTGTCTCGCCCCGCGAATCACCATCTCTCCTCGCGAGCATTCAAATCAAGATGGAGCCAAAACTGAAATTCGCCTCGCGAGAGCTTGCTCGCCCCGCGAGCGGGCGCGAACCAGAATCCCTATTTATAGGCTGTTTTAGGTCAGATTGAAGAGCCTTTTATCAACCACTTGTTTTTAGATCGTTTTTGAGATTCTGTGGAGCTGCGTCTCCCTATTTTCTTTTCTTATTGTACAATCATGATGAACTCCAATTGTTTATGTCTTGTTACAAGCATGAGGAGCTAATCCCCTTGTCTAAGGGATCAATGAAACCACCCATGACGGTGTAGTTCAATGTGATGTATGTTTCTCTCCTTTATCTCAATTCATGTTTTCCAATTCTGAATTTATTGTGTTGATCATATACATGCGTGATTGACTAGTTAACGTGATGAGGCTTAGTAGGAAATTCGAGTTTAGAACTTGAATTGGGATCAATGATTGAATATTGCACGAGAGTGAGTAGGAGATCAGTGCAACCTTATAGGGAACAAGATTTAATAGAGTTTGACGATTGGGTTATGAGACCTAGTAAGTAATTAACTCAATTGTTGAATACGTCCTATTGAGCACGAGAGTGTCATTAGGAGAATTTGGGGGTCCTGGTTGACATTGTAATTGAACTTAGGGAGGGAATCATCATCACTTGGGTACTATGCATGATTGGGTAGGTGGATTTGTGACCTTAGATGTTTAATTTCAGATTTTAATACTATATCTTTATTTGATTTGTCAATTTGAATTGCGATCCTATTTTCTCTCTCTCCACAACCACTTGCTGTTACTTGACCAAACATATCGAATTGCTAGCGAATTTGTAGAATTGGTAGTCCAATCCCTATGTCCGACCTCGGTAACTACTTACCGTGTTTTATTACTTACGACGACCCGGTACACTTGCCAGTGACTCAACAAGTTTTTGGCGCCGTTGCCAGGGATTGGCACAACCAATTTTCCTAATTTTTGGGAAGTTTGATTATTTGGTTAAGCTTTTTATTTTTATTTTTTGTTATTTATTTACTATTATTTCTCTCTACTTCTTTGATTCCACTTGGTCTTGCCTTGTTTTTGTATGCGAGGTACCCTTTCACAAGAGGACTTGCTATTTGATTCGGAGATCACCAAGACCGAGAAGCGATTATGGAAAGAAGCCAGAGAGCGAAAGAGGCTTGAAGCAATTGATTTTGAGGAGATGGAAGCAAATCCTCCTCCTCCTCCTTACAAGCCTCTCTTCGAGTACAATCTACCCAACTTGGGTGATTGTGATTCTTCAATTGTGAGGGGCAACCTGAATACAGATTCCTTCAGAGTGGAAGGATGTGTCACAGCCTATATCCGTGAGAATCAATTTTATGGGAGTGGCAAACAAGACCCTCATAGACACATCACTCACTTCCTTGAAGCTTGTGACTTGCAGAAGACAAGAGGAGTCTCTCAAGATGAGTTTCGCTTGTGGCTATTCCCCCTCTCTCTTAGGGATGTTGCTCGCGATTGGTTTGACAGCTTGGATCGCAACAGTATCAGAACATGGGAGCAAATGGCCCAAAAGTTCCTCACTAAATATTTTCCTCCTCAGAAAGCGGGACATGCAAGAGTAGCCGTTACATCTTTCAGGCAGACAGAAGATGAATCTTATAATGAAGCTTGGGAGAGGTATAATGTGCTCTTGAGAAGGTGTCCTTCGGCTTTCTTTGACCCGGTCTCCAAGGTTCAACATTTCTTTAACGGGTTAAGGGGGCGCTACCAGATGAATTGTGATGCCGCAGCGGGCGGTTCTTTCTCTTATTTATCAGCTGAGGATGGATGGCCGTTATTGGAGAAGATGTCGTACAATGATTACAACCATGGTAGGGAAACCTCAAGTGGAGTCAGTTCTGCAACAATAGAAGCCATTCTAGAGCAAAATAAACTGTTGAAGATGCAAAATGCGGCATTGTCTGGGAACAAAAGGGTTAATGTGATACACGAAGGAATGCCTCCGGGTTGTGATAATTGTAATCGAGATCATGACATTCATAGTTGTCCGTTCAACTTCTCTCAGGAACATGTGGACTCATGCCACAATTTCTATGACAGTGTGCCCCAGAACAACTATCAGAGGAACAGACAGAATGATTACAGTCAGAATCAGAGTAGGGGTTATATGAGGAGAGACCATCCGGGTTTCGCTTGGAGTAATGCTAGTGGTGGTCTAGCCGGGCAACAACAACCTCAACAGAGTTGGCAACAACAACCTCACCAGAATCAGAGGCCAAACTATGGAATCCATCAACGCAATACTCAGCAGGCTTTTCCAGGGACTAATCAGTTGCAAACAACAGATAGTGGAAGGCAACCTTGGGAGTTGGCTATAGAAAAGACGAATGCGGCAATTGAGAAGTTGTCAATCAATACAAGCACAACCATTGATAAGTTGGCAACTCATACAGGGGCGGCAATTCAGAATCTAGAGACGTAGATAGCTCAGCTCGCAAAGCAACTAAATGAGCGTCTCCCAGGTGACACCGAGAACAACCCTAAGAACTAATGCAATGCCATAGCAACTAGAAGCGGTAGTGTGTTGGGATCTAACAGGGGTGCAACTAGTTCTCAGGAAGTTGAGGCCTCTGAACAACCACATGTTGAGGAAGAGCAACCTAAGAAAGAGGAGTTGGCAAGTGACAAGGCACCGGAGCAAGGGGGAAGGTTAAAACTTGTGGATGAAGAGTTCCTAAGAAAGAAGTGGATTGAACCCAAAGACCTCTCGCCCTACATGAAGGTACCATATCCTGAAAGATTGAAGAAGCCTCAACAAGATAAGCAGTTCCATAAATTCCTTGATGTCTTCCGCAAACTTCAAATTAACATTCCATTTACGGAAGCCTTGGAATAAATGCCATCTTATGCCCGGTTTATGAAGGAGCTTCTCTCCAAGAAGCGGAAAATAGTGGATGAGGAAACGGTTGCTTTGATCGAGGAGTGTAGTGCCATTATTGAAAGAAAACTACCTCCAAAGTTGAAGGATCCCGGTTCTTTTTCTATACCATGCACCATTGGGGAGATGACTCTAGGAAAGGCGTTGTGTGATCTAGGGGCAACCATCAACTTGATGCCCCTCTCTATGATGAAGAAGTTAGGGATCAAAGAAGTCAAGGATACACGGATGTCACTCCAACCAGCCGATCGTTCTATAAAATATCCTTATGGGGTGGTCGAAGATTTGTTAGTGAAGGTGGACAAGTTCATATTTCCGGCGGATTTTGTGGTGCTTGATATGGATGAAGACGCCGAGATCCCTCTCATATTGGGTAGGCCCTTCTTGGCCATTGGGTGTGCCTTGATAGATGTGCAACAAGGGAAACTCACCCTAAGGGTGCAAGATGAGAAATTAGTCTTCAATGTCTTTGAAGCAATGAAGCACCCCGCTGAGAGGGCAGATGTGTATCGAGTGGATATGGTGGACTCAATTGTCAAGGCAAAGGCCACTAGAGAACCCCATGGTTCTTCACTTGCACAAGTGTTGGTAAAATCCCATGATGATGATAGTGAGGAAGAAGACCCCTTGGGGGGATGAGGACCATCTTGAGTGCTTAAAAACCATGGAAGCCTTATCGAGTCTCCCAAAAGATGAATGTGCAAAGGAAAAGCTCAACAACGAAGGGATGACTTGCGCCAGGCTCGGGACTTTAAACAAGCGCTACTTGGGAGGCAACCCAAGCTAGGTACCCTTTATTTTTATTTTTTAAGTGTCTGTCAAAAAAAAAAACCAGATTCGCCCCGCGAATCCACAATGGCCTCGCGAGACAGAAGCCCTGAATCTCAGAGGCCTGCTCACGCTTCTGTCTCACGTCGCGAGACCCACTTTCGCCTCACGAATCTGGGTATCTTCAGCTGTTGGAATTCCATGTTCGCCTTGCGCGCTGTCACTCGCCTCGCGATTTTGGAAAGTGTGAAGAACAATTTTTCCAGATTCGTCTCGCGAGTGCTGTTTCACCTCGTGAGTCTGCCATTAGGGTTTTATGTTCCTTCTCCTTTCCCTCACTCTTGTTTTATATTTACGTTCTTTCATTGAGGACAATGTATGCCTTAAGTGTGGGGGAGGGAACCAATTGCTTTGTTTGTGTTTTCTTTCCCTTTCTCCATTTGTTTTTTTTTGAATTTCGCTCTTGAATAATTTGAGAAGATCAAGAGTATGTGTGTGAGTGTTGTGTCGGCAAGCTTGGTGGAATTTAATTAAATTTAGCATAGATTGACTGCATGAATTATGTTGACCATTGATGATTTCCCCCTAGGTTCTGAAAATCGAAAATTTGATCCCCATGTGAAAAATTGAAAATGGAACTTTGAGAAATTTTATTGTGATTGCTTGATTTATGACAAGTTTGGGGTGAAGGGGTGCATACACTAGGATTTGTATCTCGGTCAAACAAATTGCAAAAATGTCCAAGTGATAATTCTAGCCTCCAACATGTTCTTAATTGTGTGAATCGCTTTTAAGTTGCACTTTCTCGAATTTGCTTGAATCTGTGCATGGTTTGCATATTTATATGTTGCATCAAATGATTTAGGCAATTTTCTTTGAAATAACTACTTGGACTAAAAGAACCATCCCTAATGCATGTTACCTAGTTAGCCACATTGAGCCTGATTAGTCTATTGTTTCTTGATGACCCTATATTATAAGCCAAAAATCCGGAAAAAACCATGTTGACCCGATCTTAGGATTAGGAGAGCATGGAAGCTTAGCAAGAGAAGGGTTGCAAGAAAGTAAGTTTGGGCTGGCTATAAGGTATGATATGTCATACTGGGTTGAGAAAAAGAAAAATAAAGGTTGGAGCCAAAGGCAAAAGGAAAAAAAAAGGAGAAAAATAACAAAATGTCAAAAGAAAAAGGGTATTAGAAGAGAAAGGCTGTAGTCACCCAAGGCAAAAAGGAAAAATGGAAAAAGGAATTTGAGTAGAAGTTCTATGTGTCAAAATGCTCATGCTCTCTTAATTCCTAGGGACTTAAGCCTAGTACCTTTGAATATCCTACCTTTAGCCAGGCCCCATTACAACCTTTAAAAGACCTTTTGATGTTGCATGCATGTTTTTGTGGGAACTTTGTTTGAGATGAAAATCAAATTCATGGGAAGTGCTCTTGAAATGTGAACTTGAGTGAAAAGTTTATAGCCTAGACAAATTGAGTGAATGAGTGAAATATTAAATGCCCTTGTGAGGAAGGCAATTGTTTGAGTTTGGTGATCTCCCTTTTGTGTGTAACTTGGATCCCTTGCTCAGATTACTGATTGCATGAATGATGGAATTCTCAATTGTTTAAAGTAGATGAATGTGGGGATTACATTGTTGCAAGAGGGGAAAACATTGAGGAAAAATTGTTGTGTTAAATTGCATGAAATCTGTGCAAAAATTGATTGAATCCTTTAAGCTTGCCAACTGTTGAGTCTTTTTGAGTTTCAGCTTGCTTGGGGACAAGCAAGGTTTAAGTTTGGGGTGTTTTGATAAGCCTCTGGCTCATCTAGTTTCCAGCTAGAAAAGGGGTATATTTTATGCCTAATAGGGCGACTCAACCTCGCTAATCTCCCAAATTGGCCTTGTTTTGTTCCTAAGTTAGATTTTGACTCGTTTAATGCATTTTTAGTAGTTTTTAGTTCATTTTGAGTAGAATTCCGCTTTTCTTTTCCTTTTATTATTTCAGGTTAAAGGTGAAGCTATTAGAGTCAAGGAAAAAGAAGAAAATAATGGAAAAGCAATTCTGAAAGTTTCGCCTCGCAAAATAGGAACTCGCCTCGCGAGCCTGAAGACCATCCTGAACAGCAACAGTCGCCCTTTCTGTCTCACCCAGCGAATCACCACCTCGCCTCGCGAGCCTAAAGGCCTGACTGTGCTAGAAATGTCAACCTCTCTGTCTCGCCCCGCGAATCACCATCTCGCCTCGCGAGCATTCAAATCAAGATGGAGCCAAAACTGAAATTCGCCTCGCGAGAGCTTGCTCGCCCCCCAGCGGGCGCGAACCAGAACCCCTATTTATAGGCTGTTTTAGGTCAGATTGAAGAGCCTTTTGTCAACCACTTGTTTTTAGATCGTTTTTGAGATTCTCTGGAGCTGTGTCTCCCTATTTTCTTTTCTTATTGTACAATCATGATGAATTCCAATTGTTTGTGTCTTGTTACAAGCATGATGAGCTAATCCCCTTGTCTAAGGGATCAATGAAACCACCCATGACGGTGTAGTTCAATGTGATGTATGTTTCTCTCCTTTATCTCAATTCATGTTTTCCAATTCTGAATTTATTGTGTTGATCATATGCATGTGTGATTGACTGGTTAACTTGATGAGGCTTAGTAGGCAATTAGCGTTTAGAACTTTAATTTGGATCATTGATTGAATATTGCACGAGAGTGAGTAGGAGATCGGTGCAACCTTATAGGGAACAAGATTTAAAAGAGTTTGATGATTGGGTTATGAGACCTAGTAAGTAATTAACCTAATTGTTGAATACGTCCTATTGAGCACGAGAGTGTCATTAGGAGAATTTGGGGGTCCTGGTTGACATTGTAATTGAACTTAGGGAGGGAATCATCATCACTTGGGTACTATGCATGATTGGGTAGGTGGATTTGTGACCTTAGATGTTTAATTTCAGATTTTAATACTATATCTTTATTTGATTTGTCAATTTGAATTGGGATCCTATTTTCTCTCTCTCCACAACCACTTGCTGTTACTTGACCAAACGTATCGAATTGCTCGTGAATTTGTAGAATTGGTAGTCCAATCCCTGTGTCCGACCTCGGTAACTACTTACCGTGTTTTATTACTTACGACGACCCGGTACACTTGCCGGTGACTCAACAGTAACCTTCACGTTGCAGACGTATGCTCGGGCTAGATCAAGACTGAAACTGTTGTTCAGCTCCAAAATTGTCTCAGTCCCTGAGATTCAAGTAGCTCATGAAAGTGGAAACCCTCATTGGTGAAGAATTGGCAGCGCAACCAACAGGGTTCAACGACTCTACACAAACCAAACTATTTCGTAAAAGTTTTATGCTCATTCACATCAAAAGACCAGCGAGTGATGTTGAACTGATCAACGTTATGTGCTTGGGCAGCACCATCTGCAGCAAGCTGAGGAGGAACATCCTGTGGTTCAACATTAGGAGCATCAGCAACAATAGGAGAAATAGGAGCAGGAGCACCACGTCTGTCTTTTGGGAGGCATGGTTGAGTCTTGAACCAGTTATACCTGAACAGAAGCAGATGAACACGAACCCATAACAACTACGATCCAGAAGCAGATGAACAAGGAGCCCAGAACACAAATCACAACAGAAACATGAAAGAGACCAATCAACTATGAATAAGAACCCAAAAGTCAGAAGCCACCTTGAATCGGATTTGAAAGCCATGATCAGATGAACAGAAGATGAGAATTCACGAATAAACAGTGAGAATTCGCAGGCTTAGTTTCGCACTGTTTTCGTGTAAACGATGGAATAATGATGATGGAACCGTGATATAGAAGAAGGATTTGGAAGGTTTGAACCGAAAAACACACTGAAATCAACCAAAAGATGTGAGGGTTCTTTGAGGTTTTGGAAGAGGGATTTCGTCTTTAGGGGGAAATTGAAAGAAAGAACCGTGAAATGATGAACATAGGTGGATGAGAATGATGGGTTTTGAAGGACTGCTCGAAGATTATACCAAAATCAACCGGATTTAGGAGAAAACATAGTTAGGGTTCATGGAGAGGAGAAAAGGGGTTTTCAGATTTTGAGGAAAATAAGAATAAAACCCATGATGATGAAGTTTAGATGATAGGTAATGAAGTGGTTGGGTTGGAAATATGGTTTAGAGGGCCAAAAATGGTGGTAGAAGATGATGGGTATGGCTGGTTGGGGAGAGGTGGTTGGCAGCGCAAGGTTGAAGAAGAGGGTTTCAAACAAACGAGTGGAGTCGCGTGGGTTAAGTGTGCTGCTACAAAAAGTAGTCGACTACTTAGGGGAGTAGTCGATTACTTTTGTGAGGCAGTGAGTTTGAGCTTCTGCCAAACACGGGTAGTCGAATACCTGTGTAAGTAGTCGATTATTACTTGTTAAGTAGTCGACTACTACACTGAAACAGAAAAAATAAAATAAATCATGCATTTTTCATATATAAAATACATACAAATTAGGCATATTTCATATTTAAATAATAAGAAAGGAACAAAAAATTTAATGGAGTCGAGGATCATCAATTATACCAAGTTCTCTATGGATATAAAAGAAATTTTCCCTAGCTAAGGGTTTAGTAAAAATATCCGCTAATTGTTTACTAGTCTCTACAAATTCCATTATGCAATCTCCTTTTTGTATGTGATCTCTAATGAAGTGGTACCGAATTTCTATGTGTTTGGTTCTAGAATGTTGCATAGGTTTTTTTGAAATATTTATTGCACTTGTATTATCACATCTTATGGGTATATTTGTTAGTTTAATACCATAGTCTAGGAATTGTTGTTGCATCCAAAAAATTTGAGCGCAACAACTACCGGCGGCTACACACTCGGTCTTGGCGGTTGATAAGGCTACACTTGTAACACCCCGATTTTCGCTGCTTCGTAATATCGGTAATAAATATATAAACATATATATTTTTATACGAGACTTAGAAAAATGATTTTGGACAAACCAATGTCATTTCCTTGTTATACTTATTTTCATAAGGTTACGGGGAAGTTTTTGGTTGAAAATTCAAAAAGAAACCGGTCTGCCGTTTTCTGTGTTTTCACTGACAGTAAAAGTTCACTGCTCAGAAAACCTAATTTTAATTTGTGAACGAAAGACTTAAGATTTTTATTTTATTTCCTACAAGAGTGTATTTTTAGAATTATTTCAGAAAAAAATAAAATAATTTACGTTTTACGGACGAAATACGTAATCGGGTAGACGACGGAGGGGATTTTGGAGTTTCTAAGAGCCGATAAAGAGTTTATCTTAGGGTTTTGAGGTGATTCATGGGGATGAATCATGCTTTTAAGTCTAGAAGGTTCCACAAGGTTAAAGTGAGAATTTATGAATTTTACGCTTAAGTCCCTGAACTTTCTGTTAATTACCCTTTTGTCCCTAAATTAGTTTCTAAGTTTTTTAAAGTGAATCGGGCTAGAATCCTTGTTCCCAATCTCTAATGGACGTGGCTTTGAATCCCAAAATTTTCTAGTTCATGGATTGATTTCATAAAGCCTATTTGAAACTATACAAGTTTCCTATGTCAAGCTTAATGCTTAAATCTTTAAGTGGGCCCCACAAAAATGAATCCAAGCCCAAATGTACCAAGCCCATGAGGGATTGAAGGCTTCCCTCATTTGTTGTTGGATGAACCAAGACTTTCTAGAATGTTCTGCATTCTTCCACTTTGTTCTTCAACATTCTTGATTTTTCTTCAACCTTCATGATTTTTTTTAAAAATATCTATGACACAAATTCAGCCAAAGTTAGTCAAGATAAGCTTACATTAAATGTGGTAAAAAGTCATCATGACAATTTATTGGCAAATTGCAAACTAGTCCTTAAACTTTTGGAATCTTTGCAAAATGGTCCCTAGGAAGTGTTTGCATTTCAATCCTTTTAGCAAGACAACTCATCATTTCTAGATCCTTCCCAAGATGGAGCAAGCAAGCTCTATAAATACCATACTCTCACTTTTCACTTAGTTTCTATTGCCATTTGTTCAAAAACCCTAAAGTTCATAAGTCTCTTAGTGTTAAGTTTGTAAAACAAGTTCTTGGATTTCCTTTGTTATTGATCTTCAAGAGGTAAATCCTAATATTCTTTCTTAATCATGCCTATGTTCTTTAGCAAGTTTCTTGATTCAAGGCTTATATCATAGTTGTTCATCATTTTCAAGTTTCTAACCCTAGAACTTTGAAAAGTCATAATAAATTCTAGAAAAATCACATGATGATGAAACTACTTTCTATATTCTTGATATCATGCATATTATCTAAATCCAGGAGCATGATGTAATCAAAAATTTCTTTCTTAAAAACCTAGCCTTGGCCGAATCTATCAAAGTAGGTTTGGTAGAGTTTTGTTCATATGTTGTCATGTATGATCATGTATTCTATATGGCATGTATGTCTACACACTCTAATCCATGATGGATTATTAAAATGAAAATCTTTACTCAAAAATCTCTATGTTGGCCGAACCCTAAGTGGATGAGATTTGATGAGCTTTTGTCCAAAGTTTTCATTAACGATCTTGTTAATCAAGCTATTAGTATGTATGCTTAATAAATCCAAGTTGGTTTATTAAACTAAGAACCCTAACCCCATGAACATGTCAAGGCCGAGGCCGAATCTAAGTATATGAGAGTTAGGAAGTTTTGAGTTTAAAATTTAGTTGTTTAGTCACTAATCCATGATCTTGGTTGATTAAGGACCATTAATCTATGACTTAATCATGATTATAAATTTTAAGGATTTTGAACCCTAAAAGTCAGCCCTTGGCCGAAACCTAACCCTCATGAGATAATTATGTTGTGGTTTGATTTGATTTATTTTGGTTACAATTCGTTTGAAGGAAACCACCGAGTTAACTGATTTAAGCCAACGGAGGAAACCGGATCAAATCGGGAGATTGTTTGAAAACGTTAGTTTGAGTCTTCAAGAGGTAAGGGGAGCTTACCTAAGGGATTTTCTCAATAACTATTTGCTTTTAATGTGGCTTATATGATTTATATGTGGTTTGTGATTAATTGTTTATGTTGTTTACGATGTGTTGTTTATCTGTGTATCAGTGTTTGATCTGTTTTTAATTTATTTAATTATCTGCAGTAGTATATTATGTGGCTATGATGCATGATCTGCCTGGTGATAGAATTATGATGATGTTGTTGAATGTTGAATGTTGAATGTTGTTTGAGAGGCCTGATAGTGGTCAGTGCACAACCGATTAATCAGATAAAAGATTTAATAAGCTGTGAAAGTTATATTCAACGTTTTATGGGGAATGTTGGAATATAATAGTGGAGGAAAATATGATTTTGGAAAAATAATGAGTTTTGGGAAATATTATTATTTTAAGGATTTATTAGTGTAAAAGAAATTTATGAGTCACGGTGAGAGCGTAATAATAAGCCTTCGGCTTATCTAGTTTTATAACTAGATGGACCGTGGTTTTTGTGCAAATTATTCGAGTTCAATCTCGTTTTCGCCCAAATTTGCCTTGTTTTGTTCCTAAGTTGGACTTTGACTCGTTTTGCATCTTTTGTGTAGTTTTTAGCTTATTTTGAATAGAATTATGCTTTTTGTTGCTTTTGGTGTTTTCAGGTCAATAAGTGAAGCTCCGGGAGTCAAGGAAAGTCAAGAAGCAGTGGAAAAAGCACTTCTGGAGATACTCGCCTCGCGAGTGGATGCTCGCCTCGCGAGCCTGAAGAACAGATAAAATAGCAAGGTCATCAATTCTGTCTCGCAACGCTAGAATATGTTCGCCTCGCGAATCATGAAGACCTGGAAGTCAGAGACCATCACGGCCTAGCCGTGATGAAGTTCACAGCCTAGAATTGAATCTCGCCACGCGAAAGCATCTCGCCACACGAGAGTTTGAAGACACTGGAAGACAGAGACACTCACGGTCTAGCCGTGATAAAGGTCACGGCTGTGACAGATTGAAGTTTGAAGATTCGCACCGCGAACATACTTTCGCCTCGCGAGAGTTCAAATTGAAAGCGCGCCAATTTTAATTCTCGCCTCGTGAGAGGATGCTCGCCTCGCGAGCGAGCGCAGATCAGGAATTCTATATATTGCTGTTTCAGTATCGGAGGTTGGGGGGGCTTTTGGAGGGCCGCGAATCCTAGTAGTTTTCCACTGTTTAGAGTAGCGTTTAGGGTAATTTCTTTTCTCCTTGGAGCTGCGTCTCCCTTTTTCTTATGGAGATTATGTCCGATTGTTTGTCTATGAGCATGAGGAACTAATCCCCTCGTCTGAGGGAACAATGAAGCCACCCATGGCAGTGTAGATTTGATATGATGTATGTCTTTCTCCCTTTTTCTCAATAATTTTTTTCCAATTCTGATTTGATTGTGTTAATCATATGTGTTGCGTGATTGACTTGTTAACGTTGATGAGGCCTAGTCAGCGATTCGCGTTTAGAACTTGAATTGGGATCATCGATCAAATATTGCACGAGAGTGAGTAGGAGATCGGTGCAACCTTATAGGGAACAAGAATTAACCAAATTCGAGATTAGGATTATGAGACCTAGTAAGTAATTAATCCAATCGTCGAATACGTGCTAATGAGCACGATAGTGGATTTAGGAGAATTTAAGGGTCCCGGTTGACATTGTAATTGAACTTAGGGAGGAATTCATCATCACTTGGGAATACATATTGGGTAGGTGGATTTGTGACCTTGGACATTTTAATTTCTGATTTTTAGTTAATTAGTTTATTAGATTCGTTAATTGAATTTTTGATATTAATCTCTCTCTCTCAACCACATTCTGTAACTTGACCAAACGTATCTAATTTCCCGCTGATTAGTAGAATTGGTAGCCCAATCCCTGAGTTCAACCTCGGTAATTACTTACCGTGTTATTTTTATTACTTGCGACGACCCGGTACACTTGCCAGCGGTCACCAACAAGTTTTTGGCGCCGTTGTCGGGGATTGGCACAACCAATTTTCCTAATTTTAGGGTAGTTTGATTATTTGGTTAAGTTATCTTTATTTTTATTTTTATTTTTAATTTCTATTATTATTCTCTCTACTTCCTTGATTCCACTTGGTCTTGCCTTGTTTTGTATGCGAGGTACACGAGGGAATGCTTCCGGGTTGCGAATATTGTAATGGGAACCATGACACTTGGAGTTGTCCGTTCTACTTCCCTCAAGTATATGTGGAACCATGGCATAATGATAGCGTGCCCCAGAACAACTATCGAGTCGAATCGATATTGGGGTGATATGAGTAGAGACCATCCGGATTTCGCTTGGAGTAATGCTGACGATGGTCTAGCCTGGCAACCACAACCTCAACAAAATTGGCAACCACAACCTCAACAGAACTGGGAACAACAACCTCAACAAAATTGGCAACCACAACCTTGGGAGTTGGCTCTTGAGAGGTTGAGTGCGACACTTGAGAAAGTGTCAATCAATACAATTGCGACGATTGATAGGATGGCCACATCATTTGAGAAGGCGAATGCGGCATTAGAGATGAAGATTGCCCAACTCGCAAGGCAACTAAATGAGCATCCCCCAGAGACTTTCCCAGTTGATACCGAGAACGACCCTAAGAACCAATGCAATGCCACAACAACTAGAAGCAGTGGGGTGTTGGGATATGACTGGGATGTAACTAGTTCTCAGGGAGTTGAGGAAGAACTACCACATGTTGAGGAAGAACAACCGGAGGAAAAGGAATTGACAAGCGACAAGGCCCAGGAACAGCCACATGTTGAGGAAGAGCAACCTAAGGAAGAGGAGTTGGCAAAGGACAAGGCACTGGAGCAAGGGGGTAGAGATCAAGATGAAGATAAAGTGGCAGAGGATTTCACCATGCTTGCCAAGCAACCTGATTTTGATGCGTTAAATAAATATGTTGGCTTGCATGCATGTGTGGACACCGGTAAGATAGACCCTCCCACTTGTCTGGCACACTTCCTCGTGAAGACACCATTTGACCCGAGAGGAAGTGAGTTCATAATTATAGAGGTCAATGGAATTTTCACACAAAGGCCGGGTGGAATAATGGATAGAGTGGTATTGCTGCTGCAAGGGCCACTTCACAAACCATGGGATCCGGGAGGAAAATCTCACATGGTGAGCATCTCTTGGCCCTTGTACCACAGACTATGGGATCCAGGTGGATGCTTCTTAATAAGTCAGGCTCGGGACGTTAAACAAGCGCTACTTGGGAGGCAACCCAAGCTAGGTATCCCTCTCTTTTCCTAACTTTTGTTTGTTTTTGATTTTTGTTTTGTTTTTGTTTGTCGCTCTTGAATAATTTGAGAAGATCAAGAGTTTCTGTATGAAATGTCATGTCGGCAAGCTTGTTGGATTTTAATTAGATTGAGCGTAGATTGATTGCATGAATTATTTGACCATTGATGATTTCCCCTAAGTTCTGAAATTAGAAAAGTTTATCCCCACTTAAAAATTGAAAACTGAACTTTGAGAACTTTGTAGTGATTACTTGATTTATGATAAGTTTGGGGTGAGGGGGGTGCACACACTAGGAATCGTATCTCGGTCAAACAATTTGCAAAATGTCCAGGTGAGGATTTGAGCCTCCAACTCTGTTTTTGAATGGGTGAATCACTGTTAAGTTGCACTTTCCCGAATTTGCTTGAATCTCTATATGGTTTGCATGTTTATGTGTTGCATCAAATGATTTAGGCAATTTCCTTTGAAAAACCACTTGGCCTAAAAAGGACCATCCCTAATGCATGTTCCCTAGTTAGCCAAATTGAGCCCAATTGACCTATTGTTTCTTGATGACCCTACATTACGAGCCAAAATCTGAAAAACCATGTTAACCCAATCTTAGGATTAGGAGAGCATGGAAGCGTAGCAAGAGAATGGTTGTGAGGAACTAAGTTTGGGGTGGCTACAAGGTGATGTGTCATATTGGGGGTGAGAAAAAGAAAAATAAAGGTTGAAAAAAAAATTGCCAAAAAAGAAAAGGGGCAAATCAAAAGATTAGCAAGGAAAAAGGCCGTGGTCACCCGAGACAAAAAGAAAAATGAGAAAAAGGAAATTGAGTGGAATATGTGTAAAAATGCTCATGCTCTCTTAGTTCCTAGGGACTTAAGCCTAAATATCCTTCATTATCCTACCCTTAGCCAGGCCCCATTACAACCTTTGAAGGACCTTCTGATGTTGCATGCATGTTTTCGTGGGAACTATTATTGAGATGAAAATCAAATTCATGGGAAGTGCTCTTGATATGTGAAATTGAGTGAGAAGTTGATAGCCTAGACGAATTTGAGCGAATGAGTGAAATTTTACATACCCTTGTGAGGAAGGCAATTGTTTGAAATTGGTGATCTTCCTTTGTGTGTATCTTTGATCCTCAACTTAGAGTAATAATGGCATGAATGATAGGTTCTCAACTGTTTAAAGTAAATGAATGCGGGGATTACATTAATGTAGGGGGGAGATCATTGGAGAAAAACTGTTTTGATTGCATTAAATTTGTGCGAAATCGATTGATTCCTTTAGGCTTGCCAAGTCTTGAGTCGTTTTTGAGTTTTAAGCTTGCTTGGGGACAAGCAAGGTTTAAGTTTGGGGTGTTTTGATAAGCCTTCAGCTTATCTAGTTTTATAACTAGATGGACCGTGATTTTTGTGCAAATTATTCGAGTTCAATCTCGTTTCCGCCCAAATTTGCCTTGTTTTGTTCCTAAGTTGGACTTTGACTCGTTTTGCGTCTTTTGTGTAGTTTTTAGCTTATTTTGAATAGAATTACGCTTTTTGTTGCTTTTGGTGTTTTCAGGTCAATAAGTGAAGCTCCGGGAGTCAAGGAAAGTCAAGAAGCAGTGGAAAAAGCACTTCTGGAGATACTCGCCTCGCGAGTGGATGCTCGCCTCGCGAGCCTGAAGAACAGATAAAACAGCAAGGTCATCAATTCTGTCTCGCCACGCTAGAATATGTTCGCCTCGCGAATCATGAAGACCTGGAAGTCAGAGACCATCACGGCCTAGCCGTGATGAAGTTCACAGCCTAGAATTGAATCTCGCCACGCGAGAGTTTGAAGACACTGGAAGACAGAGACACTCACGGCCTAGCCGTGATAAAGGTCACGGCTGTGACAGATTGAAGTTTGAAGATTCGCACCGCGAACATACTTTCGCCTCGCGAGAGTTCAAATTGAAAGCGCGCCAATTTTAATTCTCGCCTCGCGAGAGGATGCTCGCCTCGCGAGCGAGCGCAGATCAGGAATTCTATATATTGCTGTTTCAGTATCGGAGGTTGGGGGCGCTTTTGGAGGGCCGCGAATCCTAGTAGTTTTCCACTGTTTAGAGTAGCGTTTAGGGTAATTTCTTTTCTCCTTGGAGCTGCGTCTCCCTTTTTCTTATGGAGATTATGTCCGATTGTTTGTCTATGAGCATGAGGAACTAATCCCCTCGTCTGAGGGAACAATGAAGCCACCCATGGCAGTGTAGATTCGATATGATGTATGTCTTTCTCCCTTTTTCTCAATAAATGTTTTCCAATTCTGATTTGATTGTGTTAATCATATGTGTTGCGTGATTGACTTGTTAACGTTGATGAGGCCTAGTCAGCGATTCGCGTTTAGAACTTGAATTGGGATCATCGATCGAATATTGCACGAGAGTGAGTAGGAGATCGGTGCAACCTTATAGGGAACAAGAATTAACCAAATTCGAGATTAGGATTATGATACCTAGTAAGTAATTAATCCAATCGTCGAATACGTCCTAATGAGCACGAGAGTGGATTTAGGAGAATTTAGGGGTCCCGGTTGACATTGTAATTGAACTTAGGGAGGAATTCATCATCACTTGGGAATACATATTGGGTAGGTGGATTTGTGACCTTGGACATTTTAATTTCTGATTTTTAGTTAATTAGTTTATTAGATTCGTTAATTGAATTTTTGATATTAATCTCTCTCTCTCAACCACATTCTGTAACTTGACCAAACGTATCTAATTTCCTGCGGATTAGTAGAATTGGTAGCCCAATCCCTGAGTTCGACCTCGGTAATTACTTACCGTGTTATTTTTATTACTTGCGACGACCCGGTACACTTGCCGGCGGTCACCAACAAGTAACCGTGAAATTTTTTTAGTACTGTTAATTTTTATGCAAGAAATTCCGAAATATTATAAAAAGTTAGTTTATGAAATTAATATTTGAAAATACCTTATTTATTATATAATAAAATTATTTTAGAAGAAATGTCAAAGTTTGACTTAAAGACGTTTTCTTTGAAAATGCTAAACGACGGCAAGTTTCGAAATTATTTACGGTGAGAGTTTAAAAATAGCGGTACTTATGTTGAGAAGAGATTTAATCTGAATTGATTTATTAGAGTTGAAGTTTCTGTAAAAAGAAGTTGTTGATGATTTGACGTTATTTTGGAAAAATGAGTTTCCAAAGGAAAAGTGGATTTTCTATGATTTGAAGTTTTACCAACGAATTTCAAGTAGAAATGATTTGCTGTAAATGAGTTTTACTTAATGACGTAAAGGATGATATAGAACTTAGTAACCGAGATGTCGGGGTACTAGTGTTCTTATGACGTTATCCTATTTTGGATTTGTTTTTCACAGACAGAAACGATGTAAAAAGATGTAGAACAATGTAAAAAGATGTAAAACGATGTAAAAAGATGTTAAAAGATGTAAAACGATGTAAAAAGATGTAAAAATGATGTAAGACGATGATATGGAACTTAATAACCGAGACGTCGGGGTATTAAGGTTTGTTGTGTTGTAAACTGGGTATCTATTTAAAGAAGTTAAAACGTTTTAAGTTGTTTTCTACTACCACGAACCTAAGACTGATTGCAAGGTCTAGGGGCTTCGTGATTGAGCACTCGGACTTTGAGGTCCCGTGTTGTTAATAAAAGATGTAAAGATGTTTCAAACGATGTTAAGTCGTAAGCTTTTGAGAGCTTTGACAAATAAAGATATAGCACAAAGAAAAGTGTTGAGAACAAAATGTTTTCTTGCATGCATTTGGCAGATGTACCATGATTAAACGAGGGATTACCTTGCGGCGTCAGGGTAGATCATACAACGATGTTCTCATTGTGCCCAGGGTTTGGACAAGGAGGCCCCATCTCATATTGTTATCACTGTGCCACGAAGTTGGACAATGTGCGATGAGCGTGCCTGTGGCGGTGTGCCTGTGGCAATCGAGTCTGATCAACTCATCACGAGGTTGGAAATATCTCATGAGATTAGTTACGTAGTTTTAGATGATGTATTGAAGTGTTCATGCATAGTTTTCCAACGTTGATGTTTGGGGTGTGAAACCCATTGATAAACGATGTGATATAATATGAATGAGTACGTTGTTATAGACATGTATATGTGTATGTGCCTTCTTTTGTGTTGCGCATTTAGTTATTATGGTAAATCCATATATTGGCGTCTCACCCTTACAAACATATCAGAGATGTACAAGGGGTATGATCTCCACAAGAAGAAGAAGGCTGTCTAGTTCGAGGCATGCTGTTGCTGCTTTTATCGATTGTAGTGTCCGTTAGTTACGACCAGCTTAGGTAATATTATGTTTTGAGAGTAAATTTGATTATGATTTAGGTGAGAAAACATATGAGGCAGTATAGTTGGAGGACTTATATACATTATGTATTTAAGTGTGATTTGATTACGTTGTTGTGGTTATGAGGTAAAAAGGAAAAAAAAAATTTATCACCATATTTTGAAAAGATGAACGTTGAGAAAACATTATTTTCCGAAAGCAGCCAACAAATTAAGTTTTATTTCCGCAAACGGGTAACCATGTGATGACCCGAGTTTAGGGTGTCACAACACTAACTTGTTTTTTGCTAAACCAAAAAATAAGTGAGTGACCAAAAATGTGACAAGTGCCACTTGTGCTTTTCATATCTAATTTACATCCGGCAAAATCGAAATCGGAATATCCAATTAAAGTACAACTAGAACCTTTAGGATACCATAACCGCACACTAATTGTTCCAGCTAAATATTTTAAAATTATTTAACTGTTGTTAAATGTGATTCCTTGGGGTTTGCTTGGTAACGTGCACACATACAAACGCTAAACACAATATCGGGTCTACTTGCGATCAAATATAAAACTGATCCGATCATACCTTGATACTTGGTTATTTCTACGGCCTTACCATCTTCATCTTTATCTAGGTAGCAAGATGTTCCCATTGGTGTTGTAGCATGATTTGCCTTTTCCATTCCAAAGAGTTTAAGTAATTCCTTGCAATATTTTACTTGATTGATGAATATCCCACTAGGAGTTTGCTTTATTTGTAATCCGAGGAAGAAGGTTAACTCCCCCATCATTGACATTTTGAATTCACTTTGCATTAACTTGGAAAATTCTCTACACAAACTATCGTTAGTGGCACCAAAAATAATATCATCAACATATATTTGTACAATCAAGATATATTTGTTTTTCCTTTTAATGAAGAGTGTTGTGTCAACCTTCCCTCTATTAAAACCCTTTTCAAGTAAAAATTTGCTAAGTCTCTCATACCAAGCTCTTGGAGCTTGTTTTAAACCATAGAAAGCCTTTTTGAGTTTATAAACATGATTTGGGTTTTCAAAATTTTCGAAACCGGGGGGTTGAGCAACATACACCTCTTCATTAATTAAGCCATTTAAAAAAGTACTTTTAACATCCATTTGAAATAATTGAAAGTCCATAAAGCATGAAAATAAAGTAAAAGACGAATAGCTTCCAACCTAGCAACCGGGGCATAGGTTTTATCATAGTCAATTCCTTCTTCTTGATTGTAACCTTTAGCCACTAACCTAGCTTTGTTTCTAACTATTATGCCATTTTCATCAAGTTTATTGCGAAAGACCCATTTAGTTCCTATTATTTGCTTATTATTGGGTCTTGGGACTAATTCCCAAACTTGATTTCTAGTGAATTGATTTAATTTTTCATTCATAGTTATTAGCCAATACTCATCTATAATAGCATCTTCTCTGGATTTAGGCTTAAATTGAGAAACAAAAGACTTACAATTACATTATTCCATTAAGGAAGACCTTGTAGTAACTCCCTTTGATATATCTCCAATTATGTTATCAATTGTGTGGCCTTTGGCAATTCTCCATTTTTTGGGTAGTCCTTCATTTGTTTCTTCAATTTTTGATTCTTGGTTTGGTCCTTCATCATCATCGGATTGTTTCCCTCCACTAGGATTACGAGGGATCTCTACAAAATCATCAAAAATACATTTCCCACCCTTTTGGGGTTAGTCTCATCAAAAGTAACATGAATAGACTCTTCAACAATCATAGTTCTTTTATTAAACACTCTAAAAGATTTACTAGATGATGCATAGCCTAAGAAAGTTCCTTCATCCGCCTTGGTATCAAACTTGCAAAGATTGTCTTTTCCATTATTCAAAATGAAACATTTACAACCAAAAACATGCAAGTGAGCTATGTTGGGCTTTCTTCCTTTATACAACTCATAGGGAGTTTTTTTAATTATTTGTCTAATGAGAACCCTATTAGTTACATAGCAAGCGGTGTTGACCGCATCGGCCCAAAAAAATATTTTGGTAAATTTGATTCACTTAACATGGTTCTAGCTAATTCTTCTAGAGAGACCTATTTTTCCTCTCAACAACTCCATTTTGTTGAGGGGTCCTAGGTGTTGAAAAATTATGAGTAATACCATGCTTATCAAAAATATTTTCAAAATCATGATTTTCAAACTCACCTCCATGGTCACTTCTAATACATGCAATTTTTAGATCCTTTTCATTTTGAATTTGTTTAGCTAATTTTCTAAAGGCATGAAAAGCATTATTTTTATGTGCAAGAAAAAGAGTCCATGTAAACCTTAAAAATCATCAACAATAACAAGTGCATAATAATTTCCACCTAAACTCATTGTTCTAGATGGTCCAAATAAGTCCATATGCAAAAGTTGTAGTGGTCTTTTAGTAGAGACTATATTCTTGGATTTAAAGCTAGTTTTAACTTGCTTACCCTTTTGGCAAGCATCACATAAGCCTTCTTTTTGAAATCTGATTATAGGGAGACCTATAACTAAGTCCTTTGAAATTAATTTGTTAAGATGCTCCATGTGAATGTGTGCTACCCTTCTATGCCATAACCAAGCCTCATCATTTTTACTCAACAAGCATTGAATATTATTATTGATGTCATCTAGGTCTAGCATATAAATGTTGTTAATTCTTTTTCCAACAAATTTAGTTTGATTATCATGCAAACATTCAATCATGCAACATTTACTATCAAACACAACCCTATAACCCTTATCACCAAGTTGGCTTATGCAAAGAAAATTATGCTTCAAACCATCTACTAAAAGAACACTTTCAATGGTAGTAGACTCATTTCCTATCTTACCAACCAAGTTGGCTTATGCAAAGAAAATTATGCTTCAAACCATCTACCGGTTTTCATAAAAGGTGATTGTTGATTACCAAGCAATGTATTTAAATTCCTTTTTCCATTAGTAAATCTAGCAAGAGTATTTCTTAAGTCCTTATTCTCCTTTTCAAGATGCATGCATTGATTACGTTTAGAATAACTAGGTTTATTATTTCTAGAACTAGCATGCACCATGGTCATATAATTACTTTCTAATTTTAAGTCATTAATCTCCTCAGTTAGTTTTATTATATCATTTTCATGCTTTGAGATTATTGATTTTTGTTTGGCTACCTTTCTAGCAAGACCTATAGATTCCTCATACAATTCTTCAAAGGCTAATTGCAATTCATCATAATTGAAAGACAATGCAAGTTCATCATCACTTACCCCTTGGTCATCTTTTTGACTTGCCATCAAGCAAAGATTTGAGACTTCAGCTTCCTCGCTCTCATCACTTGATGAACTAAGGTCGTTGTCCTCCCGTGCTATATATGCCCTTCTCCCCTTCTTTTCCTTCTTAGGCCTCTTGTCACCTTTATCTTTCTTTTGGAGAGTAGGACATTCAAATTTGATGTGCCCGGGCTTTCCACATTCATAGCATCGAGGTGTTGATGATGGTGCATATTTCTTGGTAGGTTTCTTGGAATTGTTGAATTTCTTCCACTTACTTTTTTCGTGAGAAACCTCCTAAATCTCCTCACTAGTAGATTGAATTGTTCATCTTCCTTGTCATCTTCACTAGAGTCATTACTTTCCTTATCACTTTCACCTCTCTTGGAGGAAGAAGCCATAAGTGATATTCATTTGCCCTTTTCATCCACTTCTTCATTCTTGTTGAGCCTTGTTATCTCCAACTCATGCTACTTGAGCTTTCCAAACAAAGTTGCTAGAGACATTGTTGTTAGATCCCTACACTCCATGATGGCTGTTACCTTTGGTTGCCATTCTCTACTAAGACACCTAAGTACCTTAGACTCAAGATATTCATTAGTGAAAGCTTTCTCAAAAGAAATCAATTGATTTACAATGACTTGAAAACGATTTTGAACCTCATTGATAGATTCACCATGATTCATTCTAAATAATTCATATTGATGCATCAAGGTGTTTATCTTTGATCTAATAACCTCACTAGTTCCTTCATGGGTCACTTGTAAAGTGTCCCGGATTTCTTTTGCACTCTTGTAATTATAAATGCAAACGAATTCATCAATTGACAAAGCTATGGTGAGGATATTCTTAACTTCAAAGTCAAGTTGAACTTTTTGTTTTCATCTTTAGTCCATAGACTTTTGGGTTTGTTTCTCTCTTCATCTCCAACACCATATTTGGGGATGAAGGGACCATTTCAATAGTATCCCATAAGTCTATGTCTATTCCTTCAATAAAAATTTTCATCCTTGCCTTCCAATAAGGATATCCTTCACCATCAAAAATTGGAGGAGAGGTGGTAGAAATGTGTTTATGTTTCCTACTTGATTCAAGTGCCATTTTCGAAAATAATCTTGAAAGTTGTTAAGCCTTATTCAAGACCCTAGCTCTAAATACCAATTGCTGAAATAATAGGGCACCTCAAGAGAGTGGTGAATTGAGGTTTAATCACTTTCTTCGAAACTTTGGTTTCTTAAAAAAAATTGATCAAGAAAGACTATGTATGATGCAAAGAAATTGAGTAAAAGAAGAGAATGATTATGAATGAATGACCTCAATTAAAAATCAGAGAATTAAATCCACCACAATTAACCAAATACAATCAAGAACAACAATTAAGCAATAATTGCAAGAACTAGAAGAGTGAGGGAAGGAGAGGATCACACAAATGATTTTACCGGTTCGATCACAACCTGAGTGATCTACATCCAGCTGTCAAGAACCCTTGAGAGATTCCACTATTTGAAAATTGTTTACAAGATTACAATTTACCAAAAACTAAAGGATACCCCACCTTTTACCTTGATCACTTTGAGATGCTGTAACACCCTGATTTTCACTGTTTTTCAATATCGATAAATATTCATATATGTATATATTTTTTATATTTTATTCGAGACTTAAAAAATGACCTTGGAGAAACTAAGGTCATTTCCCTGTTATACTTATTTTTATAAGGTTACGGGGAAGTTTTGGGTTGAAAATTCGCATTTAAACACGGTTCTGTGTTTTCACTGACAGTAAGATTTTACTGAGCAGAAACCCTAAATTCGACTCGTTAATGAAACCATTAGGTTTTATATTTCGCCCCAAATGATTTTCCACATTTCAGAAAAATTCGTTAGCAATGAAATAATATTATTTTATTCTGGTGTAATCTTTTAGAAAAGCACGTAAAAACCTAAGACGGGTAAACTACGAAGTCGAATATGGAGATGAGGTATTAGGGGAGTTTGATGTAGCAGAGGAACAAGGAGATCGGCCTCAAATTTTAGAAATCGGGAATTTTCAAGTGAAATGACCAAAATACCCCTAAGCTTAACCTAACCGACGTAGAGTTAAATTATAACCATGGTTAAGGAACCAAGGTTAATTCATGTGGTCCAAGGGCAGTCACACCTCTCCTTTATTCTTGGCCACATGTTTGTTAATCATAGTTACTTTTAACCCTAGTTAAGGTATAATTAACTATAGTTAAGTTATTATATTATTTTCTAACTTAACCTTGGTCAATTTAACTCAACCATGGCTATTTGTTTATATTAAACAACTCATTTCCTCACTTATGCCTTGCCAAAACCGCAGCTCGCTCCCCACACTTAGCAAATATTTCATTTCATTTGCTTCATCACTTTCTCTCACAAAAACACCAAGAACATCACTTGTGTTCTTGAGAAGTTCATTAAGTCCATTCATTTCCTTCATCAAACTTCTTCATTCTAAGGTGAGGAATCTATTTCTAATCATCTTAGCTTCATAAATAATCCATCAATCTTCATGTTCATCAAGTTTTTCACAAATCTCCATTTCTAGATCTAGAACTTTAAATATTTCTAGAAAATCATAGAAAAATCATTTTAATGTGAGATCAATTTCTATGATATTCATATGACTTCTATTTTCATTATCCAAGAGCTTGAAAATTTTGGAGATCTCCAGCTAATTCTTCTTAGCTTGGCCGAACCTATACCTTTTTGGGTGTAGATGATTTCTTCAAACTTTAACTTGTTTTCTTGATTGGTTGTTCATGGCTAGGATTTGTTGGTACAAACCTTGAAGCTCTAGGTGAACACCATAATCTTGCTAATTGATTTCAAGGGATCAACAAAGGTATGGGGGAGTTTGCCATCATCCTACCTTAGGGTAGATATGCTGGTAGTTTTTAGTGTATATATATATGGTCATGAAGTATTTAAGCATATGAAGTTGTGTAACTTATTTATATATGTGTGTGATCCTCTTGGAGGATTTGGTTTATGTTTAACTATGGTATATGTTCATATTGGTATGATTGATCTTTAAGTGAAATCTTGTTCGTTGTTGATTGTTTGTGAAACAAAGAGGCCTAACATGAAAAAATAAGGCCATTCAGCCATGTTAAGATAAATGAGTTCCATGATGTTATAAATTGTTTGAATAATTTATATGAGTATTGCATGATCATATAAGACTATAGAAATTGGTTTGGATTGATTTGGATGTGTATATTGAAAGATATGATTTTATGAGTCCTTAGGGACTAAAATGAAATTTCTGAGAATTCCAGTGACTGCACTGAAATTGATATTATTGTGTGTTAATATTTTAGTCCTTGATAAGACAAAACCATAGAAATTGGTTTGGTGTTAATTGGATTAATACATAAAAAGTTATAAGCTTCTTTGTGAAAAAGGACCTTTTTGAAATTATAGAAAAATATTTGGGCAGAAACGAAATTTCTGGAAATTCGAGGGTAACTGAAAAATATTTCTAAAGAAGTTGGTTTGGTGTGATTTGAAGTTATAAATAAAAAGTTATAAGGTTTTAAGTGAATAAGGATCTTTTTGCAATTAATGAAAGTTTAGGGGTTAAATTGCAATTTTCGAAAAAATATTTAACTGGACAGTGAGAGACTGTTTTTAATACCTATTAAACTGTTCTAAAACTCCAAAATGAGTTTTGGACTATTAGAGTGTAAAATAGTTGAAAAGGGATTTACGCGTTTTACAAACTTAATGACGTTCGGTCAAATTTTTAGGAATTTTGTATACATGAAAAGGAAATCTGTAAAAACAGTGTTTCAACATCTTAGTATGAGTATTATAACCTAGGTGAGTAATAGATTTGAGGTGAAGAACCATATTTTCAAAAGTATGGCTTTTGGGCCTAAAACTAGTAAAACAATGATGTAGAGTTTGAAATTAGTATTCCAATACTTTAACTTAAGTATGGTAACTTAGGAAAGTGAAGGATTTGGGAAAAATAATTATATTTGTGAAAATATGGAATTTAAGTTGAAATACAATAAAAAACGATAAAACGGTATTTTAAGAGTTTCGATGTTTTTCAAAAAATTGTTTTGAACAATTTAGTACTTATGTACTTTAATGGAATCTGATTTCAAAATGGTTTGGTTTTAACAAAAGGTTTTAGTTTTAAGACAAAAGAGAATTTTAGTCTTTAAGACTAGTATTTCAAGTAAATGGAAAAACCTAAGTCATGAATGACTTAGTGAAAATAAGAACGTAATAATTTATGACATGGGGTGGAACACGACCTTATGTCATAAAATATGGATAATTTATTATCCATATATCCATAAGATTTAATGGACTCAAGTATTTGATTTCTTGAAAGCCAAGAGAAAGGCTCAATTAGAAAATTGCGAAGAAATAAATAATTGGATTTGTGATACAATCTCATAATGTGCTAGGATTGTTAATCCAGTGTTTTAAAATACATTTGCACAAAGATGAAAGGTTACTTAAGAACGTTAGCCCGATGTTAAGTACTGATGATTCGGACTTAAGAACAGCTAGCATCTGATAAAGCATGTTGAATAGATTCCGTTGGAATCAATATGTCATCTGGTGGACAGACGAGAATATCTCATCTTTCAGGCAAAGTTTACCTAAACACATAGTGAAACTATGTTCTGTAAGGCCGTTGTGCCTGGGAGATTGAGCGAACACTTTAATGTGGGTGAGAATTCCGTAGTGACGATCTATTGATGCTAGCGAATGTCGGGGTATGAAATACTCACAAGGGCTCAATTGGTAGCTCCTTCTGTGGTGTGGTGATCTTGCAATGTGCCGACCAACTCAACTATATGCTACGTGTTTTCTGGTAGTGTAGGATGTTCCCGAAAAATCCAATGTGCTCAACGATGACTATGGATGCATTCTATTGACCAAGGCTGGCATAGTCCGGAACAATCCTCCGAAACACTCTCTCCGACTGTTGTTAAAACCATGGTATAGGGATCAGAGGTCATTCCTCGAGTCTTAGATGTTTATATCTAGGAATGTGTGGTCATGTGGTCATGTTTCTGTGAAACATTAATTCGATGTTAAGAATGATGTTATTTTGAGGTGAATGATGATAGATATTTTATATTTGCGTTTACTTGAGAGTCGCGCTACTACATATCTGCCTTATGTGTAAGATGAATGGGAAGCTCACCTCATTTTATGTGTTTTCTGGTTTTGTGTTCCTTTATGATTGGCGAAGATGACGACAACACTGTTTCGCCATCACACTCAGCTGGAGTTTGATTGGGCTTGGACGCATGGACACAAGGAGAATGGGTATTGAGTAGTTGACGTGACAAGTATAGTCACGGCGTGACGATGTATCATCCGAGACTATTATAATTTTAGGATTGACATTCTCGTCATTGTTTTGTTTTTGGCCAGCATGATAAGTCTTGTGTTTATGTCATTATTATTATTATAAACATATTTCCAGTTTGTTGTTATTTTTATCAGTTGGTGTTGGTGTAAGCCCTAGAGACCAAGTGTATTTCTTAGACTTACATTTGTATCTTGCTATTATATATATATATATATATATATATACATTTGTATCTTGCTATTCTATATATATATATATATATATATATATATATATATATATATATATATATACATATATATATATGATATGAGGCATTCCAGTTTATTGTGTTACTTGTTTAAACATAATAAAGTCCTTAGAATAGAAATTTCAGTTTAATAGAATATCAAGTATATGACTTGATCGTGAGACACTATCGAACAATGAAATCCTATTCCTAAATATCCTTAGTCAAGTATTTTATTAATAAGGACAATAATAATACAATTGAGACTATTATGTGTGCAGACTGATGACCATATCTCACGGGTCATGGATATGAGATATCGAGTCGCCACATAGGTACACATTAGAGTAATGATGTACTGGATTGACCCACCATGAGAACACTACATGGAGCGTTATGTGAGTGTCATAAGTAGTTCTCATAGTGACAATGGTGTATGCAATCCTTCGACCTGAAATCGCTACGATCCCTACATGAGGAGTCGTGTGCTTTAATATCGTCAAACGTCATCTGTAATAGGATGATTATAAAGATGGTCATTGGGCATACCACGAGCCATGCAGAGGGATGTGAGTGACCTAGATGGAATTTGTCCCTCCTACATAACAGAGTAATATTCAGTGGGCCCCCCGATAGAGTGAGATCAGAAAATGCATGGCCATGCTGAAATGAGTCAATATGAGATATTGACCTCATTTGTTGTTAAGTCTACTCGGGTATCAGGGAAAATGATATTGAACCATACAAGGGTGACACATTCTATGTCTTGTGTTCAATATAGATATATGGACAAAGGGATAAAAATGCACATGAATATTTGTCACGTAAAAGTTTCACAAATCACCGACTTTCTCACTACTTAGGTGGCAGTGATGTATTACTAGATATCACATCGCTTGTAATATTAAATGGGATTTAATATTACTACTAACGTTTTGGGAACCTATAGGGTCACACACATAAGAGCGGATCGAAAGAAGCATTAAAAGGAGAGTTGGACTCTTCTATTGGGCCTAGCGCATAGTACATGGGGCTTAGGTCAAACGCTGCTCACTAACTCACTTAAGGAGGTGCTACTATAAGTAAACCACTTAAGCTATTGTGCCTACACGGTTTTTACCCTAGCCGCACATAGAGAGTGACAGTGAGCAGCAGGTCTCGGTTTTCGAAGCTATCACTGTGAGGCAGAGATGCTTCGTGTTCGTGACGTTGGACGTTCATGGGATCTGCTTATGTGGATACCTTAGAGACACCGTTCGTGCGGTGTTCGTGATAGACGATTTCAATCAATTATCATCGCTTCAAGAGGTAAATCTTCTAACCATGAATCATGACCATTCGCAAGGATCCTTCGATGGGAATTTTTTTTCCGCTGCGTTATTTTGTTTTATACGCAAATTCCCAACAGTGGTATCAGAGCCTCTTGCGAAACCATGATTATGTTACGTGGTTTACCTGTTATGTATGATAACATGCTAATAATGTGAATCGCTTTTTCTGAAAATTGTTTTCCAAAAATCGCTTGCATCCGCTTTTTGCGAAACCTTGTTTCGTAATTTTCGTATGTATATGATATATGCGTCTATAGCATATTTATGTGTATATATGCGATATGTACATTGGTTCTGGAATCCTTATTATGTTCTGCGATGGCGTCAAGTGTTGATGTTAAACATGATCGATTTCGGTTCTCTGTTAGCGGCGTTAAAGGGTGTCAAACATGAAAAGTTCATGTTCTTGTGGCTACGAGGTTCCAAGGGTTGAAACCCTGGCCGCTGCTCCTTGCAGCGTGAAGTGTTCACGGGCCTTGCGGTTTTAGGGTTGAGAGGTTGAAGCCCTAGCCGCCAAGGAAGCGGGAACCCCATGCTACCTCCGAGTAGTGTGTTATTTCAAATTCAATTTTTGAAATCTTTTATGTCACCATTTAATAACAACATCAATTACAATAAATGTGATTTATTATATATATGTTATGTTTTCAAAATTCAGATTTTGAAATATCTAATTAATAAAAATAAAAAATAATAATAATAATAATAATAATAATAATAATAATAATAATAATAATAATAATTGTGTATTATTATTGGTTGTTACTATTTATTTGGTAATGTATGGTGAATGGTTATGGCCTTAGTCCTTTAATCTTTTGGTTTATATTTTGAAATACGGCCTGCGTGCCGTGCCTTTCTCTTATATTTCATATGTATATTCTTTTCTCATCTCACTCCCCTCATATGTAAAATGAGGTTTATGTTTATGTAATGTAATGATGGAAACAAGAAGACGTTATCCTGTGGGAGATCATGCTTGGAGAAGCCTGGACGCTCCTAGGTTTCAGTTTAGATTCTCTCATTGGATTGAGAGAATCAATGCGTTAGGGGCTATAACCATATCACATTTATTTTCCTTATATATGTATGAGATGCATGTATGTATATAGTATGTTAAAAGGGGTTTAACTAATATATGTATGAGATGCATGTATGTAAATAGTAAGTTAAAGAGTTTAAAAAATGACGAGATCAAATTTTAATCAAATCCCTCAAAAGGAAATATCAAGTCACATTTAAAGGCCTTCCAATGCATGGCACTCGTCAAGACTATGATCGATTAAGTGTGGATCCGCCAAAGTGGGGAACCTTTATCTATACTAGTAAGACGCGATGGGACAAATGTAATGTTCAACTGCTATCCATTGGGTCTGACTTAACTAAGACAACTTCAATAGGATTGAAAGGCTTAGAGGCTTAAAAGTTGGGCTTTAGTCCATGTGATGGATTAGAATAAGAGTTATTCACCCAACTGTCCAAGAGTTGCATGAGATGCAATCGGAAAGTGTTTCCTACCTATATAACCGAATTTTGAGTGATCAGCCAAAGCCGACTTAAAGCTAGGTGAAACATGGATCTTGGCCCACTAGAAGATCTTCCAACAGATTTTCCGAATCAATGATGAGGGTCATTGTTTTGAGTAAAATAGTGGGAGGCGTATTTAATTAAAGACCATATTAAATAACTTCATGGCATGATACTTATATTTTGCATATTTATCTCTCGTAGATTACCATGGCATCAAACACATCAAGTAACCTTGTCATTGTGATCCGTCCTTGAGAAGGACAAACTATCCGGAACAAATTTTCTCGGACTGGTACGAAAACTTGAGGATTATCCTCAAACATGAGAAAAAGTTGTATGTTCTTGAGGAGCCTATTCTCGAGGAGCCACCGGCTCAAGTGCTCCTAGGGCGGACAGGGATGCTTATAAGAAGCATCAGGATGACGCCTTAGACGTCGACTGTCTTATGCTTGCTACCATGACCTCTGAGCTGCAAAAGCAACATGAGACCATGGAGGCGTACGATATGATCGTGCACCTCAAGCTGCTCTACCAAGAGCAAGCAAGGCATGAGCGGTTCGAAGTTTCCAGAGCCCTTTTCTAGTGTAAATTGGTAGAAGGAAGCCCTATGAGTCCTGATGTACTCCAGATGATCGGGTACATTGAGAATCTCGAGAGATTGGGATTTCCTTTAGGCCAAGAGTTGGCCACAGACTTAGTTCTGCAATCGTTGCCTGAGAGCTATAGTCAGTTTGTCATGAACTATAATATGAATGATCTTGACAAACCTTTGCCATAATTGTTGAGCATGTTGAGAACTGCTGAACAAAATATTAACAAAGGAAAGGGGAAGGCCATTTTGATGGTCCAGGCTGGAAATAGCAAGAAGCAGCCCAAGAAGCCCACGCACAAACAAAAGGGCAAGGGCAAGGGCAAGGGCAAGGCCATCAACAAGATCAAGCCCAGTGCTTCTGGCTTGAAGCCTGTGGGTGGTGTGGCTAAGGAAGGCAATTGCTTCCATTGTGGTTGGACCGGACATTGGAAGAGGAACTGCCCAAAATACCTGGAAGAAATCAAGAAGAAGAAGGGAAGTGAGACTTCCACTTCAGGTGTGTTTGTTATATAAGTCAATTTATCTACTTCTGCATCATGGGTATTAGATACTGGATGTGGTTCTCACATTTGTACAAATGTGCAGGATCTAAACAGGAGTAGACCATTGGTAAAGGGCGAAGTCGACCTACGAGTTGGAAATGGAGCAAAGGTTGCTGCTTTAGCTGTAGGGACTTATGTATTGACTTTGCCCACTGAGCTTACTATTTAGTTAGAGAACTGTTATTTTGTGCCTGCAATTAGCAGGAATATCATTTTCGTTTCTTGTTTGGACAAGATTGGTTTTTCTTTTATAATAAAGAACAAAAGTTGTTCTATTTATTTGGATGATATTTTCTATGCTAGTGCACACATGAGTAATGGGCTTTATGTCCTTGATCTTGAAATGCCCATCTATAACATAAATACTAAGAGGTTCAAACCAAATGAGTTGAACCCGTCTTATCTTTGGCATTGTCGTTTAGGCCATATAAATGAGAAGCGCATTTCAAGCTCCATAAAGATGGACTCTTGGACTCATTTGATTATGAATCATATGAGATATATGAGTCTTGTTTATTGGGAAAGTTGACTAAAGCTCCATTCACCGGAAAGGTGAAAGAGCTAACGATCTTTGGGTCTTATACATAGCGATGTATGCGGACCCCTAAACACATTAGCTAGAGGTGGTTTTCAGTACTTCATCACATTCACTGATGATTTCAATAGATATGGATTTGTGTATCTTATGAAACATAAATCGGAATCCTATGAAAAGTTCAAGGAATTCAAAAATGAGGTACAAAACCAACTTGGTAAAAATATTAAAACTCTTCGATCAGATCGAGGTGGTGAATATTTGAGCCTAGAGTTTGATGATCATTTGAGAGAGTGTGGAATTTTATCTCAACTCACTCCACCTGGAACACCACAATGGAATGGTGTTTCTGAGAGGAGAAATCGAACCTTGTTGGACATGGTTCGATCTATGATGAGTCATGCAAACCTTCCAAACTCTTTCTGGGGACATGCTCTATTAACAGCAACTTTTACACTTAACCGTGTTCCATCCAAAGCGGTAGAAAAGACACCATATGAGATATGGACTGGTAGACGACCCAGCATGTCTTTTATGAAGATTTGGGGTTGTGAAGCATATGTAAAACGTCAAGTTTCTAATAAGCTTGATCCCAAATCTGATAAATGCTTCTTTGTGCGGTATCCCAAAGAAACCAAGGGGTACTATTTCTATAATCCTTCTGAAGGCAAAGTGTTTGTCGCACGGACTGGTTTATTCCTAGAAAAGGAGTTTATCTCCATAGGAACCAGTGGGAGGAAGATAGAACTTGAAGAAATTCAAGAATCACAGAGTAGTGACCTACCATTGGTGGATCAGGAGCAACCTTCACAAAATGTTGTGGAGGAGCAACCTGCTCCAGTAGCACAAGACCAGCGTAGGTCTAACAGGATACGTCACCAGTCTGAGAGATATGGATTTCTCATGACTCCACAAGGTGATGTATTGCTCATGGATCAAGATGAGCCTGTGACTTACCAGGAGGCCATCACTAGCCCAGAATCTGAGAAGTGGCTTGAGGCCATGAAATCTGAGATGGATTCCATGTACACCAACCAGGTATGGACCTTGGTAGAGCCACCCGAAGGGGTGAAACCCATAGGGTGCAAGTGGGTTTTCAAAAAGAAAACTGACATGGATGGTAAGGTACACACCTTTAAGGCGCGATTGGTCGCTAAGGGTTTCAAGCAAATTCATGGTGTCGACTATGATGAGACCTTTTCGCCTGTTACGATGCTTAAATCCGTCCGGATCTTACTTGCTATCACTGCATACCATGATTATGAGATATGGCAGATGGATGTCAAAACTGCTTTCCTTAATGGAAAGCTTCTTGAGGATGTGTACATGGCACAACCTGAAGGCTATGGCATTTCGTGAGGATGCCTAAAGGTATGTAAATTGCAGCGATCAATCTATGGATTGAAGCAAGCTTCCGTAAGTTGGAGCATTCGTTTTGATGATGTCAGAAGACAAGACGGATTCATCAAAAATGAAGATGAACCTTGTGTCTACAAGAAGGTTAGTGGGAGCATTGTTGTTTTTCCGGTGTTATATGTAGATGACATATTACTCATTGGAAATGACATCCCTACACTACAAAATGTAAAGACATGGTTAGGGAATTGCTTCTCTATGAAAGATTTGGGTGAAGCTACCTATGTATTGGGAATCAGGATCTATAGGGATAGATCGCTGAAATTGCTTGGCCTAAGTCAGAGTACATACATAGACAAAGTGTTGAGACGCTTTAACATGCATGAATCCAAGAAAGGACTCTTGCCTATGTCACATGGTATATGCCTTTCAAAGTCACAATCCCCTTCCACTCAAGAAGAAAGGGATCGCATGAGTAAGATTCCATATGCATCCGCAATTGGATCTATCATGTATGCCATGTTATGTACTGACCGGATGTATCGTATGCTTTAAGCATAACGATCAGGTACCAATCTGATCCCGGTGAAAGTCACTGGTCTGCTGTCAAGAACATCCTTAAGTACTTGAGAAGAACTAAGGATTCGTTCTTGGTATATGGAGGCGAGGAAGAGCTTGCTATAAAAGGTTACACCGATGCTAGCTTCCAAAATGATAAGGATGATTCCAGATCGCAATCTGGTTATGTGTTTTGCCTGAATGGCGGGGCGGTGAGCTGGAAGAGCTCAAAGCAGAGACAGATCGCCGATTCTACTACAGAGGCCGAGTATATTGCCGCCTCCAATGCAAAGAAAGGAGGCTGTTTGGATCGGAAGTTCATTGTCTGAGCTTGGTACAGCTTCCTAGTATTGTGGACCCCATTGATCTCTATTGTGATAACAATGGGGCCATTGCACAAGCTAAGGAACCTAGATCTCATCAACGATCCAAACATATACTTAGACGCGTTCATCTCATTCGAGAGATTATCGATAGAGGAGATGTGAAAATATGCAAAATACCAACACTTGATAACGTTGCTGACCCACTTACGAAACCTCTTGCTCAACAGAAGCATGAAGGTCACACTAGGTCGATGGGCATTAGATTTATGCCTCGATTGGCTCTAGTGCTAGTGGGAGATTGTTGGTGTAAGCCCTAGAGACCAAGTGTATTTCTTAGACTTATATTTGTATCTTGCTATTATATATATATGATATGAGGCATTCCAGTTTATTGTGTTACTTGTTTAAACATAATAAAGTCCTTAGAATAGAAATTTCAGTTTAATATAATATCAAGTATATGACTTGATCGTGAGACACAATTGAACAATGAAATCCTATTCTTAAATATCCGTAGTCAAGTATTTTATTAATAAGGACAATAATAATACAATTGAGACTATTATGTGTGCAGACTGATGACCATATCTCACGGGTCATGGATATGAGATATCGAAGTCGCCACATAGGTACACATTAGAGTAATGATGTAATCGGATTGACCCACCATGAGAACACTACATGGAGCGTTATGTGAGTGTCATAAGTAGTTCTCATAGTGACAATGGTGTATGCAATCCTTCGACCGAAATCGCTACGATCCCTACCCGAGGAGTCGTGGTGCTTAAATATCGCCAAACGCCATCTCGTAATAGGATGATTATAAAGACGGTCATTGGGCATACCACGAGCCATGCAGAGGGATGTGAGTGACCTAGATGGAATTTGTCCCTCCTACATAACAGGAGTAATATCTGTGGGGATCCCTAATAGAGTGAGACCAGAAAATGCATGGCCATCTTTGAAATGAGTCAATATGAGATATTGACCTCATTTGTTGTTAAGTCTACTCGGGCATCGTGGGAAAATGATATTGAACCATACAAGGGTGACATATTCTATGTCTTACGCTCAATATAGATATATGGACAAAGGGATAATAATGCACATGAATATTTGTCACGTAAAGGTTTCACAAATCACCGACTTTCTCACTACTTAGGTGGCAGTGATGTATTGCTAGATACCTCACATCGTTTGTAATATTAAATGGGATTTAATATTACTACTAACGCTTTGGGAACCTATAGGGTCACACACATAAGAGCGGATCGAAAGAAGCATTAAAAGGAGAGTTGGACTCTTCTATTGGGCCTAGCGCATAGTACATGGGGCTTAGGTCAAACGCTGCTCACTAACTCACTTAAGGAGGTGCTACTATAAGTAGACCACTTAAGCTATTGTGCCTACACGGTTTTTACCCTAGCCGCACATAGAGAGTGACAAAGGAGCAGCAGTCTCGGTTTTGGCTAGCACCGTGAGGCGGAGACGCTCGTGTTCGTGACGTTGGACGCTCACGGGATCTCCTCATGTGGATACCTTAGAGACATCGTGTACGTGCGGTGTTCGTGGATAGACGATTTCAATCAATTCTCATCGCTTCAAGAGGTAAATCTTCTAACCATGAATCATGACCATTCGCAAGGATCCTTCGATGGGAATTTTTTTTTCCGCTGCGTTATTTT